>CAUYUJ010020241.1:73094-100594 GCA_963575745.1 Prorocentrum cordatum
CCTCATCACCATCATCATCAGCATCATCATCATCATCATCATCAGCATCATCATCAGCATCATCATCATCATCATCAACATCATCATCATCAGCATCAGCATCAGCATCAACATCGGCATCATCTTCAGCATCATCATAATGATCACCAGCATCATCATCGTTATCATCATCGTCATCATCATCGTCATTATCATCGTACTCATGATCATCATCATCATCATCGTCATCATCATCAGAATCATCATCGGCAGCATCATCGTCATCAGCATATCCATCGTCAGCATCATCATCATTATAATCATCACATTCACCATTATCGTAATCATCATCATCATCAGCATCAGCATCAACATCAGCATCGGCATCATCTTCAGCATCATCAGAATGATCACCAGCATCATCATCATCATTATCATCATCGTCATCATCATCGTCTTTCTCATCGTAATCATGATCGTCATCATCGTCGTCAGCATCATGTTCATCATCAGCACAATCACTGTCATCAGCAAAGTCATCGCCAGCATCATCATCATTAGAATCATCATGTTCATCAGTAGCGTAATCATCATCATCATCAGCAGCAGCATCATCCGCTTCACCATCATCATCATCAGCAGCAGCAGCATCATCCTCCCCATCCCGATCCTCCTCCTCATCCTCATCCTCGCCCTCATCCTCCTCATCCTTCCATTTTACGCTAGACCAACCTAAGGTTTCCCTGTGGCGACTCGGATCAGGAAAAAAAAGAAAGAAAAGAAAAGGAACAACAAACAAAATGGCGGGCGCCGCGGGCAACGCGGGCAAGCGAGGCCAGGAAAAGAATCGACAATTGAGTAGGCGACCGCCAAGTCGTCGAAGACGGCACTATCCTTAGTAAGATAAACCCAAGGAAGCCTTAGAGTAAAGAGCATAGAATAAGCCTGGTTGAACATAGAATAAGCCCGATTGGTTCAGTTCGTACTGAGATTTTTGCGCCGTATGGATTGGGAAAAAATTAATAAAAAAAAAATAAAAAAAATATTTTAAAAATAATATATATTAGATATATTAAAAAAATATTAGGCAGATGGTACAGCCAAAGCAAGACTCCGCCTCCCTCATCCTCATTCCTCCTATTTACTACATCTCCTCCTCTCCTCCTCATACCTTCCCCTCCTCCTTCCCACTTCACTTACTCCCCCTCCCCCCCTCCCCCCCCCCTTCCCCTCCCCTTTCCCCATCATCCTGCCCCTCTTTCATCTCCTCCTCTCCTCTCCCCCTCCTCCTCCGCCTATCTTCCCATTCCCCCCCCCCCTCTCCTCCTCCTGAGTACTGGTGGATGACCAGCAGGCAAGCGAACAGCACGCTGCGGCCGAAGCCGCCCTTGCAGTGCACCGCCACGGCTGGCGCGCAGCTCGCCGAGTCGTTCCCCTGGGATGGTTAGATGTAAAAGGAACATGGGTTTCATGATCTTCAATAGTTAAGCCTGGGGCTTCACTACGTGTGGTCGTAGATCATTTTTGGCGAAGCTCAGGGAGAGAACAACGGGGGAGAGCCATGGCTTTGGCAGTAATGAAGTCCGTTAAGCAATATGGGAATACGTGCGCACGCGCCGGGCAGGCCGGCCGAAGGGCGAGGGGAGGCGCGCGCGCGCGGAGACCTTTTCTCCACTTGACTCACAAAGGTAGCTGCGGACAGTACTGATGCACGCATCATCGATGGATCGGCGACGGCCTTGGCAATAAAGTTTACAAAGACATACTACAAGTATTGTGCGGCGGCGGCAGCGGCAGAAGAGAGGATGCGGAGGGGAGCATGTTAACTCCCCCCACGGCGGAGTGCGTAGAATCGCCCCGACCCCCAACCCACCTGGCCTGTACAAACGCACAGCCACTGGAGCGAACCCCAAAAGCATTTCACCGCTCAACGGTGGTTGCCAGGGGGCGGAAGACCGAAGTAACCCGACGTACCCCACCTCCGCATAGAGCCGGCCATTCGTTTCTAAAAGATCTTCACTGTCAAGTGCTAGACGAGGGAGTCGATCCCAAGGCACACGTGCTGAAGGTAAATTGTGCAACCCTGTCGCTCAACAGCTGGCTTCACGTCTATTCAAATCCAACGTATGGCTGAACGCCCTTGCCCTTGGTGTAGTTTATGTTACACCGGAAGTGCCAGTCATAGGAACGGCCTGCCGCAGGGGCTACGCCCTTGCCGGAGCCGGCGCACGGCCCTGGTCGGACCGACGGCTGGCCAGTGCCCTCGGTACTGCTATTGTCCTTGTTCGCCAGGAAGGCGCCGAGGCGGCGCCGCCAGGGGGCGCCGAGGAATAGCGCTCATCAACCTGCTGCCCGGACATTGGCCGGCCCACGCATCGCGAGGTCGCGCAGAAGAAGCGGCCGATGGCAGTCGGCCACCATTCCTGCGACCGTCGCGGTTTGACCGCTGGTCGCCCACGCATAATGAGAGGCAGGAGGAATCAAGACAAACAGCGCCCCCCGCTTCGCCAACAGCGCGGGCGAACTCCGTAAAGTGTAGAACGAACTAAACCGGGTATAGGGCAAACGGAGAAACACGGATTCGGGTATCAGGCAAATACAAATCGAGCTAACAAGGCTGGCAAAAATAGAACGTCGCACTGGGCTGGAATGCACATGCTGTCCAAAATCAAATCAAATGTTGTGTTGTCAACGTTGAGGTAAGGGTGGTGATCAAATCAAATCCTCTGAACGTTAAGGCAACGCTGGTGCACGAAAACGGTAACTGGGCAGTGTCTCTGGCCGCGGCGGCTGGGCCGCTGGCCGGCCCAAAGCCACTCTGAGGGTGTTGGAATGATGGGCACAGCAGGCGGAGCGGGCGGTGGAGCCGCCGCGCTAGTAGCTGTTCCCGGGACGGCTTGGCCGACCGGCGACGCAAGGGTGTTGAGACCGCTGGCGTCATGTCGGCATCCGTCCCCTAAACGGCTTGGCCGTCAGAGTCACCTACATCGTGACAGATCCAATACGCTCGAGTCGGTCACACCTACGGTCAACACAAAAATTTCGTTCACTTGTTTATCCTCCTTTGGCCGTTACAACATGTTCTGAAAGAAAATCCAAAATGTGAACACAATCATTCGCTTGCCGGAGCTTCACCTGGAACCTTCCGCGAAAGGCGTTGCGCCTTTCGCATCCTCGGCTTGGCCGGGCGCGGAAGCAGCAGGGAGTTGCTGGCTTGACGCTAACTGGTGTGACCAGGAACTCCGGCGGCTTTCGTCAACACCGAAGGAGTGGACGTCGCGTTGAGCAACTGTCTAACTTCGGCGGCGACCCCCGCAGGCGGAGGCCATGATGAAGATAAGTCGCCAGCTACACTGGGTGAACCAGGAGCGGGAGCAGCATGGCTTCACTCGTCTACGTCTTCTGCAATTGATGGCCTGTCGGCCAACTCCCTATTGCACTACCACCACTCTTCATGGAGCACCATAACCACCACTGCTGGCTAGGCCAGTGGATGGTGCCGCTGGCATATCTATTGGTTCTGCTACAGGCCCAGCGGGCTTACCCTTGTCAGAGTGCTTCCAGGCGTAGTTCAGTTATCCGCTTGACACAACAGCCCCCCCCCGCACTCCCCCCGGGTTTCAGGGGAAGGCCGTCGGAAAATAGAGTTCCAACATACCTGGGGAAATTGCACAGATACGGCAGCGGCGTCAAAACGATGAGCGCGAGGGAGGTGCACAAGTATCATAGACTCCCCCCGCACAAATGATATCGCATACCGCTCCACATCGGCATTCTACGTGGGATATGCGATCTAAGCAAGATCCAATCTGGCAGCTAAGTATATGTCACGTGCGATTCGGTAATCGGCAAAATAAAAGTGACTGGGCAAGGTAGCCAGTCTGTCGTTGTCTGTGTGACTGGGCAAGGTAGCAGAGCAGAGCTGCAACGACATACGAGGCACGCTACGCCGCAGGACGGCGGCCGCCGAGGAAAGGCTTGCCTCCCCAGCCCTCGCCGACTTGGTCAGTGGACCTCCCTTGAACCAAAGGTCCCCGCCGACTGAGTCGGTCTGGAATCTCGCTGGCGATCCCGGCCCCACATGGCCACGGGCCTGTCATCCCCTAGCACTCCCCCCGGACTGTCTTTATTGGACTCGTCCTCGGGGTCGTGGCGCGGCGCGGCCTCGCCTCCTAGTGGAGGCGGCGGTAGTGGCAAGCCAGGGTCTTCGTCACAAAACAGTTTGGCCGATTGCGGGCTAAACCTGGCCCCCGCACCGTCTGCGACGGCTGGGGCCACAGCAGGCGGGACGGTCACTGAGCGCACTTCGGTCATGGTCTTGTCATACGCTTTCCTCATGGGACATTGGGGCTGTCGGTCCTCTGCGGTACCGTCTAAGGTGTTACGGTAAACTGCCGGTCGAACACCAGCGGCACGACGTTACTTTCTGGCCAACTCATACCCCCGCTTTGTGGACATGACAACTCTCAACAATGACTCTGGCGGGGCATATATCGTATATAAGGTTCGGAAGGGAGGAGTGGCGCACCCAAACGTGTACAAATCGGCGCAACCGTCTGGGCCCAGACGGCTTGGCCGTTGAGCCATCCTCAGGGATCCTTGCATTGTGACAAAGACAAAACACAGTTGTACCAAAAACGACTCTTGTCCGCGTCATATTCCTTCCTGCGTCAGATGGGTAAGAGGAAAAAATGAGGAAACGAACGTTGCCAAGTCAACCAGGGATGGATCCGGAAATGTGTGAACAAGCTCCTCTGCTGCGCGTCATCCACGTAGCCAGAGCCATATAGCCTCAGCCCGGATACACACCGAACAAAAGGGTCCCTGGGATTACGAATTGGGGGGCGCATGAGGGAGGCTGCGACCGCTTTGAATCGCTCGGCGGGAGATACCGACACCTCAACCCCAGCATCTTCTGGGTCTGATTCAGATGGCTCGCCGATGTTGGCCGCGCCAACGCCATCCGAGCCCTCGCAGTCAACAGCCACTGATTCGTTAGCTGCGTCACACGCGTCGGAATCCAATCTCTGATCCGTGGCGAAAGGCAGGCATCCTGAGACCTCGCATGCACAAGGGATCTTATTCGCGGCGGCGCAGTCCTCGGTTTAGCCGGGCTGCGTGCGCCCACGCAGCCTGCGTTTTGGCCACGGCCGGGTGACTTAGAGGGGCTTACAAAGGCAGCGATACCGCTGGGTGTCCGACTCCAAACGCATTCGGGTGCCTAGCGAGGCGAATAGTAGAAGTAGATGACGGCAGGCACAGAGTCTAACGAAGACGGGAAACGGGACCCGGACACAGCGGGCCGCCCGCCAATGTAGCTGTGGGAGCCAATCAACACGTGTGTGTGCAAGTCTATGGTCACACGTGACTCTGAACTGACCGGGGTGGGGAGCCCCCACCGAATCCATATCGCCCAGAAACGACTCGGCACCTGGCGCCACGCAACACAACCGCCCGGGAGTCACAGACTTACCGGCGGCAACCGCACACATCTACTGACCCAGCGCCGCTTTGCCCAATAGGGTCAAGCACGAAGACTTGCCCACAACGGTTTGGCCCACTTGAGACCGCTAGGCAAAAGTTGAACATTAAGACTGGCGGTGCAACTGAACCGAAAGCCAAGGAAGACCCACGGCAGCATTCAGAGTGACCGACTGCAGAGCCTGCAGACCAAACACATTGCACCTCTACAAACAAAACTGACCGCACAAATATTTCGCCCACACCCTGCGCCATAACGAAACTCAGCGACTGGGGGTACACGGAGCCTGCGCCCTTGCACTCCACTACGGCTGAGCCGTGTGGAACAGCAACCTTGCGCCCCTCGGGCTCCAACTATGGGTGCCAAGATCCACTCGCAAGGTCTGACTCCCCGTGTGAAGCCCCCATCGACAATGCCAGCCAAAATCCACTCACAAGGTTTGACGCACGTCGATGCCCACCACGCTGTGTGGGACGGAACTACCACCTACTCTTCGCACTCAACGG
The DNA here is from genome assembly GCA_963575745.1 of Prorocentrum cordatum. NCBI lineage: Eukaryota > Dinophyceae > Prorocentrales > Prorocentraceae > Prorocentrum > Prorocentrum cordatum. Next base: position 79,062 of record CAUYUJ010020241.1, read on the forward strand.
CAGCCCTACGAGGCCGTGGCGGTGCACCTTCCGTCAAGCGATGGCGGGCTCCGCGATCGAGGGATCGATTCGGACGCGGAAGCTGCAACGATCTCTCTTGGTGGACCGGAGACAGCTCTGACTGGGACACGGCACAAAACAGCGCACTGGGCAAGAGAACAGGGATTCTGACAAGCTCTCCAACATGTTCTTTGCGCTATTGTGCTGAATGGTCAGGCGCACGAGCACCACAGCGCCCGGGCCGGGTGCGCCAGCTTGCTGGCTGTGCGCGCCGGCGCCCGACCAAACAGGACTGCTGGCACACTCTGACAGGCGCCGACAAGACATCCGCGCACAAGCTCAGCAATCTAAGGATTTCAACAAGCTCGAACGAACACTGCCCTGGGGTCACCAATCAGAGGCGGGAGCAGCCATAGGAGAAATAATTAATGCCATTGCAAGTTGCGCTACTCAGCAGAAGCGCGGATTATACAAATTCCGCGGCGAATCATATCATATTCATGTTGCGAGCGAGCCGCGTCCCAAGATAGCTTCAGCTCTTGGGTGCCCCGCGCGAGCGGGGTTGGACACGCGCGGGCGCCTGGACTGGTTGGACCGGCGGTCTGTCTCTCGCCTACCCACGACCAGCTGGCCGACGCAGGCATCGACATATCTATTTCACGAGGAGAATGAGAAACAGCGCGAGGGGCCCGCCTCGATCCCCCAGCCCCCCCCCGGCACTGGCGGCAGGGCCGCTAGCGCCCAGCCAACGTCAAAGGTGGCCTGGGGCACTTGCGGCATACCAACACTCCTCGCCGCGCGGGCACTCGCCCGTGCCCCTGAAAGCGTAGCAGATCTTCTTTCTGCCTTTGCCACGGCCTTTGCCTTCACGGCGGTCCTTACGCGAGCTGCCGCTGTTGGCCAATTCCTCGGCAGCGGCGTCGATCTGTTCACTCGCCGGGTCCTCTGGGGCAACCAGTTCGTCGCCTGTCCTCTTCGGCAAAACGTCCGTCTCCTGCCGTCGGCTGAGCCGGGGCAGCGGTCTGCCTGCTTCCGCCTCCGCCGGCTGGCCCGGTAGGCAAAGCACCCCAACCCCGGCCTCGCTGATTGAGGGTCGATTCGCGCTTGTCGATGTTATAACCTTCCTTCTCTCGCAACATAAGCATCTCAATATGTGCTATGAGCCACTCGTATGTACGCATGCCCGTGCCGGGCTTGTCTGAGGACATATCGTAAAACGGGCAAACCATGTTCAACTTCTCTGGTTTCCTGCGTTGCTCGAGGAAGTGGGCATGGATCGAACGAAACGCGCATCTCGTCGGAAGGGGGTCGTACGCCATAGAGCTGCCGGTACACATCCGCCCATTCATTGTAAAAACTGGCACAGATCAGCATCGGGGCGATTGGGATCTGTAACGACCCCTTGAAGACATCACGCGAAATACGATGCTGACCCAGCTCCGATCTAACTGAGCACCAATAGCATATGGCCCTTACCATTTCGCGCCCTGTCAGAGGTCTCTTTTCATTCTGGGCAGCGAACTCCACGCGCTGAATTTGGTGGGGGGAATGATTGCGATGAACGGAAAGGTTGCGATTTCTACGTAGTTTCGTAGACTTCTCAATCAAGTTGGCGGCAATCATGATGTCAAGACGCCGGAAGCGGCCCGGGCATCGAAGATGTTCTTTGGGCACGGCGGGGCCCATAGCCCCCATAATCCAAAGCTGCGCCTCCTGAATCTCAGGGGGCGATCCAGCCACGGCACGGATGGTGAGCATCTGCCACTCTCGGGTGTTTGTAACATATGGGATGCCCAACAAATCGATCTCTGCGTCGTTGCCACACTGTCGCCACTGGCCCAACGGATCAGCGCTGCAAAAATCTATGGGGCCGTTAGGCCCGCCCGATCCGTCTCCACCGCACGGGGGCCCAGGTCGGCCTGGACCTCCTGCGTCGCCCGACGGCGTGGCCGCTGGCGCCCCGCCTCCACCAACACCTGGCGGCTGGGCCGCTGATGTCCTCCTCGGCGGGTCTTGGGTGAAATGGTGAAAGTGGGCAGGGTTCAAGTCATCGGCCACGCCATAAAACTCGGCGTTGAAAGGTACGTCGTTGCCTGACACACCGGGCTGGTACGGTTTCTCCAACGAGGGCCCTGTCACGGTGAAATGGAGATTCAATGGCGGCTTAGAAGCGACTGATTGAGACCGAGACTGCATGTAAAGTTTCTTTTGCTTGAGGGACTCAGCGATGGCCGCTTCTAGGACTAGCACCTCTCTGTCAGACGCAGCTTTGTCAGAGCTGGTCTTTGGCCTGCTCTACCAACCTTTTCATGGCAGCTTTCTCGGCATGAATATCGTCGAGAAGCTTCTGTTGCTGGGCCACAAGATGGGGATCTCAGCTGTCGCGTTTCCACTGCTCATCCCAAGCTGCTTCAGCCTCTGGCAAATTTTTCTTTTTATCACAAGCAGTACATCGCTTCGCGCCTATGTCGAAATGCTCTTTGCTGCTGGGAGAGCCACAAGTCACGCAAAATGCAATCTTTGGCGGAGTACACATGTAGCAGCTCTCGGCAGGGCCCCCTCGAATGGGCTGAGGTTGTGGAAAAGCCTTGACACGCAAGGGACAACCAAAGGTCGATTGCGGAGGCGGCTGGACAGCTGCCGGCTTGGCCGGCGCCGGTGCCTTGAGAGGCGGGGGCAAGGGCGGCCCCCCCTTGGGGGGGGCCAAACTAGATCAGGCCTGGTAATTGGCACCTGGCGGTTTGGCCACTGGCGACTGCTGCCCATGCACCCCTGCCGGCTGAGCCGGTGGGCCCGCGGCCTGGGGCGCGGGTCGCTGCTCAGCCTCTTTCGCTATCTCCGCTGTTTTAACTTCCGTCTGCACCGCAAGCTGCTTGGCAGCTGCAGCCTTCTCGGAGAACTGAGCCTCGAGTTGCTGGTCAAGCTGCTGGGCGGCCTGGGCGATCGCGATTTTCTCGGCCTCGGCCTTGGACCGAAGGGCGATAGCAAGTTTCTGGGCGTCTGACTCGGAGAGTTTCTTCTGAGCTTCCTCAACAAATGCTTCCATCCGAGCTCGATCGATCCTGGCCTGCTCATCTCTCTGTGCTTTCTCAGCTTTGGCATGCTCTTGCATGGCCTGGATCAAGAGGTACTGGCAGTTATGTTCATCCATACTGATGCAATCACGACAAAGCCAACTGACGCTGCATTTGGGACAAACCTCTAAGCATTGCCCGCAGACGGGACGTTTGCAGGGCCCCCCCGTTTCGCGGGTTTTCCCCGGGCATTTGTTTTCAGCTCGAGGCGGGCACATTGGGCCAGGATCCCAACAAGCATCACGCACAGAAATCGTGCTGACACTTCGCAACGACCCCGAACCTGATCGAGCTCCAGACCTATGGATCCGAGGTCTGGCTCGACTCGAGGCTGGAGATCGCGCTTCTCTGGGCCTCAAGTGAGCAATACTTGGCGGCTGACGTGGCTCAGACGGCTGAATCGCTGGCTCGTCTTGTTCATCACGCTCAACCAACTGGCGAAATGATGCTATGGGGTCTTCGGCGTCGTCCGCTTCCGCTGCCTCAGGGATCGTAGGCTGCCAATCGGTTGGACCGATGACACGCCTGAAGAATCCTTCTTCAAGAGGAGTGGGCTTCAAGTCGTCGTCCTCACTCTCGTGTTTCTTAATCTGCGGAACCGGCGTGCGGCCTAAGGCTTCCCTAGTATGCCCAGACGGCTGAAGAGACCTAGACGAGGGTTCCTCCAACTTGGTCGGGGCCCCGGCTGTCGGATGAACTGGTGGGCGAACCTCACGCGAGATTTCAGCCTGCCCTGGATTCGCGCCTGAGGGCTCTGAGGCACCATTCGACCGCGCCGATTGGGTCGGGGGCCGTCGGTCCTTGCCACGAGAGGGCAACACGATCTGAAGAAGGCGGCTGCCCACCCTCTGGTTCCAATGGGGCATCTCCGAAGTCAGCGTGTTTTTGCTGATCGACTGTTTCTGCCTCGGATCGCTCACCGTCTGGGACGGGGCAACCGATAGGGCCCTGGAGTGGGAGCTCTGGGTCAGACCGACCTGGAAACGTGCGGAAATCAGCAAGCTCGAAGTTACCTTCATATGAGCTCACGTCTTCTTCGTCTCCGAATTGCTCGTCGCTGTCGTGACCGTTTTGCCCGTCCAAAGCAACTGGAACGACCTGAGCGCCCCGGGGTTCGTCCCAATCGTCAGGGACGATGGGAGTTTCCCCAAGTTGCTCGTCCTCGTCGTGGGCTCCACTGGCTGGGCCAGCGACCCTGGGGCTCCACTGGCCGGGCTGCGTGGGGTTGCACCAAGATGCAAAGGCTCTGCGCCTGGCAACGCCGGCTTTGCCAGTCTGTTTCACGGGGGTCTGGACCCGATCCTCCAGCAACGAACGCCCGGGGGCATCGTTGCGAAACAAATCAATCGCAGGAGCCTTGTCCCTCAGAATGCACGGGCTATCCGGCACAAAACGTGGAGAACACCAACTCGACAATGGCTTCCGTCTCGCAGCGCCGGCTTGGCCGGTCTGCCTCCCGGGTGTCTGATCCCTCTCCTCTAACGTCTTATTACTTGGGGAATAGTCGAGAGACAGATCAATCTGAGGAACATTCGCGAGATTGAGAGGAGAAGGGCGGCCCTTCAGGCCGCGTCCTTTCCGAAGTTGTTCAACATGATGTTATGATTGTGATGTGTCGAGCGAATATACTGCCTGAGCCTGGCTCATCGAACCCAAAACGACTTGGTCGTTGGTTTCGGCTGATAACCAGTCGTTCCTTTGGGAATCGTGGTTAGATGTAAAAGGAACATGGGTCTCATGATCTTCAATAGTTAAGCCTGGGGCTTCACTATGTGTGGCCGTAAATCTTTTCTGGGGAAGCTCAAGGAAAGAACAATTGGGGAGAGCCACGGCTTTGGCAGTAATACAATCCGTTAAGCAATATGTGAATACGTGCGCACGCGCCGGGCAGGCCGGCCGAAGGGCGAGGGGAGGCGCGCGCGCGGAGACCTTTTCTCCACTTGACTCACAAAGGTAGTTGCGGACAGTACTGATGCATGCATCATCGATAAATCGGCGATGGCCTTGGCAATAAAGTCTACAAATACATACTACAAGTATCGTACGGCGGCGGCAGCGGCAAAAGAGAGGATGCGGAGAGGAGCATATTAACTCGCCGCAGCGGGCGGTGCCCTGGCCTCTGGCGCGAGGGCGTCCGCCACCTCGCGCAGGAAGGACAGGACGATCCGGTGGCAACTCACGGGAATTGGACCCTTGGAAATGGGCACCAACACAAACACCAGGGGTTGTCTCCACGGGAGGAAGATGATCCTGGATTTGGGTGTTGGTGGTAATCTTTCGGCCGCCTATGAAGCCCGAATATTACCACCATCACCGAGATCGGGATCATTTTCCCTTGGTGGAAACACACCGTTGATATTGGTGTTCGTGTCAATCTCTAAGCATCCGAGGGAGCCTCTCATGTCATCCAGCCACAGATCCGACGCTCCAAAAAAAAAGGATGGAGCGGCGGGTTTCGGGCCGCTTGCGACCTCGAGGGGCCCTCGCGGGGCCTCGGGACCGGCACAGAGCGACTCGGGACGAGAAACTGGCCCTAGGGAAATGGTCCGGACCTCCAGTGCCCATGCATCGAAGTAATTGGAGCGGCCAGGTGTCTGGGTCCTTGGAAATAAGAGGGAGGGGGCCACAACCCTCCCAGACGAGCAGTTTTAGACCCCTTTTCCGCAAGGGCGGCCTTTTGCCCAGACCCCCCTGGAGCCCTCCAAGACAGCTCAAATCAGACCTCCCCGAATCAGACCTCCCCCACTTGATTGCGGAATGGGGAGTGCCTTGCTGGATCCCGACGCCTGCCGACGCGAGTCGACGCTACTCAATGCCGAGTCGGCGCTTTCTCATCAGTCACCGCGCGCAGGCCAATGCACCCTAAAGACGGGATCACGAGGACATACCAAAGCTCCCATGACTTGCGACCGAAGGATGAGCTGGGGCGGAGGGATGGCGCCGTTGGCATCCTGGACGAAGCTGTCCAGGTGGCGGATGCCCTGCTCGGGGATCCACTGCCCCGGGTCAGTCCAAATCCGGGTCCGTCGGGCCTTGCAAGATCCTGCGAGATCCTGCGAGATCCTGCAAGATCTCGCAGGATCCTGCACCCAAGCCCGGATCAGCACAACCCTTGCCCCGCAAGATCCTGCAAGATCCGGCGCTCTGACTGACCCCCGTTTGCGCCTGACCCCCGTCTCTTGAGCCCCAACCTGAGCCCTGATGTAGGGGAACAAAAAGCGACATAAACATAAAAACTCGGAGGTCCGCGCGGATTTCTCGGATCGGCACTGGGGCCCCCTGGCGGCGCCTCCAGCGCCGCCCCTGGCGCGCTCCGCGCGCCAGGGAGGGGGGTCCAGCGCCTATCCGAGAAATCCGCGCGGACCTCCGAGTTGTTATGTTTATGTCACTCTTTGTTCCCCTATGATGGCCGCCGGGTCGTAGCTGCCCCCGATGCCGGCGAGGCCCTGCTCGTCGCCGGCGTTCGCGCGCACCACGAGGCCGACGCCGTGCTTGAGGAGCAGGCTGACGAAGTCGGGGGCCTCTGGGCGACCGGCCTCCTCGGGGCCGAGGTCGGCCGCGTGCTGGTAGTCCTCGACGACGACGACGACGACGACGACGACGACGACGACGACGACGACGACGGGTGGGAAGGGCGACGACATGACGACGAAGAGTCGGGCGTTGCTAGAAGGGGCGCTGGATCAAGGCGCCCCCCGGATTTCCCCAGGGAGTCCTTGCACACGCTGTGCAGGCTGGAGTTCCTGTCGTTCCTGTCCTCGACGTACTGCGGGAGCCCGGGGCTGCGCTCGTTCTTGCTCTCCGCAGCCTCTTCGGGGGGCTCATGCTCAAGCTCACGTGGCCTGTTACCTCGAGGTCGTCCAAAGCATCTGTCGAGCCTGGCGAGTCAGGTTGCAGATCATCTGCAGCGAGCGGCGGAACATCCTCTGCACCAGCAGCCCGTGGCCCGAAGCTCGAGCAAGTCGACGGGTTCGGGTCTGAGATGACGGTCATCGGGTCCGCTACCACCAGGATCGCGGCACGGGACCAGCCAGCTCGCGTCGCACTCCAGCGCCAGGCGCCGATACTGGCTGACGCCCAAGTCCACCAGCTGGGCCTCGAGGCCAGCACCTCCCGGGGTGGCCCCCTCCCACGCGCCGAGGCGGATCCAGCCTTGGCGGCCCGCAAGCTCCAGGCCGTCCCAGCAGTGCCTCACGCTCATTACTGGCGGCTGCGCCTTCTCTGGCCTCGGGGAACCCAAAGATACCGAGGGCTCCAAACTTCGCGCTTCGCGCTGCGCGAAGCGCGAAGTGCCAAAAACTTCGCGCTCTCGCGCCGCCTCCCAGGGGAGAGGAGGAGGATGAGGAGGAATCGGAGCCGAACCGCGAAGCGCGAAGCGCGAATAACTTCGCGGCCTCGAGGGCGCCCTATACCGATACCGCTACTCCCCAGACCTCTCCTGGGGAGCGTTCTGACCAAAGGTTCGACGCGAACTCAACGGTGGCGACGAGGGCGTCCGAGGAAACCCGACAAGGGGCAAACGGGGCGAGGGAAGCGTGAAGTCGGGCGTGTCACCCTACAGGCAGATCTTGGACGAAGAATCAGAAACCTGACCTGACAAGAACGGGAAGCGAATGTTCGAACGTTCGTTGCAGGTGTGGCATCACATGGGGACGTCAAAACTGGAACGCTTGTGCGAACAGGAAGGGACTGCGCGGTGCCCGAGTCAAAGATCCCTCGAAAATATACGACGCTCGCGCTCCCGGGGCGCAGATCCCTCGTAAAGTACACGCGATACGCGCCTCCGAGGCCACGACCCATTGCAAAGTACTCTGGGTTCATGCCTCGGCGACCAGGACCCACAGAAGTGCAGCCATATTCACGCCCTGGAACCGCTATTACTTGTATTGTGCGCAAGTGGTCAGTTACCACGCGGCCCCCGCGTCCACCTTCAAGATCCCGAGCTATCCGCCGTCCCCTTGGGGTGCGGTCCGGCTGGCTTGCAGGGGGGGGAATCTGGTTAAACGGACTAGATCCCTCACCCCTCCCAGGAATGCCCAGGATGCCTCCGGCCGTCTCCAGCCACTCCAAAACGCTTCAAGACGGCCCATTACATTCCCTACCTAGGCTCTGCCTAGAAAGGTTCTTACTCGGTATGCTTAAAGGGCCGGGCAGTGGACCTCGCCCCGGGCGGTTCCCCCAGGATCCGCCCCGCGGTTCCCCCAGTCCCCTGGGAGCTTTAGGTTTAGCTGTAGCTTTAGTCTTAGCTCTAGCTTTAGCTTAGCTTTAGCTTTAGCTGAAGCTTAGCTTTAGCTTAGCTTTAGCTTAGCGTTAGCTTAGCTTCAGCTTAGTTTTAGCTTTAGCTTTAGCTTAGCTTTAACTGGGCTTTAGCTTAGCTTTAGCTTAGCTTTAGCTTAGCTTTAGCTTAGCTTTAGTTCAGCTTTAGCTTAGCTTCAGCTTAGCCTTAGTTTAGCTTTAGCTTAGCTTTAGCTTAGCTTTAGCTTAGATTTACCTTAGATTTAGTTTAGCGTCAGCTTAATGTTAGCTTAGATTTAGTTTAGCTTTAGCTTAGATTTAGCTTAGCTTCAGCTTAGCTTCAGCTTAGCTTCAGCTTAGCTTTAGCTTAGCTTCAGCTTAGCTTTAGCTTAGCTTCAGCTTAGCTTTAGCTTAAATCTAGCTTAAATTTAGTTTAGCGTTAGCTTAGCGTTAGCTTAGCTTAGCTTTCGCTTAGCTTTAGCTTAACTTTAGGTTTGATTTAGCTTGGCGTTAGCTTAGCTTTAGCTTAGCTTTACTGTTACTACTAATGCTGCTTTCCTAGGGGCTCCAACTCCTAGGTAGGGTCGCACTGGGATAATTTTGAATACGACCGGCGATAACCCCAAGACGGTCCAAGAGGCCTGTAACATGAAGCCCTCTTGGATCCCTCTGGCGCCGTTTTCAGGCCCTCTTGAGCTGTCTTGGGGCTGTGTAACCCGAATTCGGGATAAGGAGATGGAACATCTAGTGACCCTCGGTCCATCCCGCCACCGCGCTGGGGCATTGAGAATGAGACGAATTGAAAGTTCGTTGGGCTCTCTTGGGAGGCTTCTCGCGGGCCGTTTCGGGTCCTCTTGGGGCCTCTCTTGGGCCTCTTGGGGGCCTTTTGGTGCGTTTGGGGGGCCTCTCGGGGGCCTCTTGGGACCTCTTGGGCGCCTCCTGGGGCCTCCTAGGGCCGTCTGTGGGCGGGATGCTCCGATTTTTGATTCGGGCTCACCCTCTTGGGCCCCTCTTGGGGCCCTCGTGTGCCTTCTTGGGAGCCTGTTGGCCGTCTTGGCGCCCTCTTCGGCCGTTTTGGGCGCCTCTTGAGAGTCTCTTGGGCCGTCGCGGGCCGGTCTTGGGGGACTCTTGGACCGTCTTGGACCCCTCTTGGGAATATCGTGGGCCTCCGGGGCCGATTTTCGAAGGATATTTCGAACGAAACGGGCTTTTTTGAAACCTGACCGGGCAAGAACGGGAAGCGTCGCTTTGTCCACCAGGCATGTAAAATTACATGTGCCGTGCTCCTGTGTGTTCTGCCGTGCTTCCGCATGGCCTGCCGCGTTCCTGCGTGTTCTGCCGTGCTGCTGTGCATTATAATTAAAGTTAAAGACGGGGCCTTCAAGGCAAAGTGGTGGGCCAAAAGGCCAAAGACACGCCAGAACGGGGGGGGCGCCTAGGGCCGCCGCCCGCGGGGGCCCCGCAGGGCCACCCACCCGAGAGGGGCCACCGTGGGCCGCCTCACGGCCCCCCAGCGGGGCCGCCTTGGGCCACCGCTCCAAGGGAACACGCCTGCGGCAGTACACAGGACTCCCCACACAGCAGAGCGCGCCTCGCGCGCCTACACACCCTAGGGCAACACACGAGAGCGAACGATGCATATTCCTGACTCACTCACTCACGGACGGCGAGCTGCGGTGCGCCAGAAGGCGGCTGACCCTGCGGCTTACTTGCCTTCCGCTTGCCGAGCTGCTCGCGGCGGCAAGCCTCGCCGCCCCCACTGCCTGCTCTGCCGTGGGAGCCGCTGGGCCGCTGCTCGAGCTGCTGGCAGCGGCTGAGGCCCCGCCTGTAGGCTCCGCCTCGCTGCCGAGCCACTCCAGGTAGAATGCCAGGTGTGCTGAGCTGCGGCGCGCCAGGCGGCGGCGGACCCTGCGGCTCACCAGGGCGCCGCTGGGCGCGGCGCCCGCGGCTGCGGGCCCCCCCTCGGCGGCTTCGCCAGCTCCGAGGGCGCCCGCACTCAGGCCTGGCCGCTGCTGGGGCAGGCTGGCCGCCGACGCCTCCTCTCCCTGTGCTGCCGCGGGAGCCGCGGGGCCACCGCCCGAACTGCTGGCCGCGGCTGCGGCACCGCCTGAAGGCTCCGCCCCCATGCCTAGCCAGTCCAGGCAGCGCCCCTGGGCGAGTCCTGGCATTGGCCCCTGCGAGCGCAAGGCAGGGACGCCGTCTGCTCTCACTCTCTGCTTGTCCGCTCGAGGCCTGCCACCAGGATGGAGTCCTCGCTCCCACAGGCTGCGCTGGTTCCTGCCTGACTTGTTCGCCAGGTAGCTGGGCCCTGGGCACTGCGCCTTCAGGCGAGACTTGCCTCCTGCCCGGCTGCCCAGCACTCTGTAGGCGCCACACTTGGTGCACGCTACGATCTCCCGGGCGCCCTCGCCTTCGCCCGCGCAGGCATCGCCGAGCACGTGCCCCAGGACGCTGAAGGCGACAGCGGTGGCCGAAAGGGCGGCCGCGCTGCTCCCCGTCGAGCGGCTGCCCTCAAGGCGGGGCCGCTCGGCTGGGGCGCCGCCGCCGAGGGCCTCTCCAGACTGCTGGGGCCCCGCGGCCGCCGCGGACCGAGCCTGGCCGATCCCGCCAGCAGGCGGGGGCCCCCCACTGCTCGAGGCCGAGCCAATGACGTACTGCTCGCTGTCGCGCCCGCCGACATCCTTGATGCACAGCGCCTGGGGCCCGAGGAGCGTGGACTCGATCTCGCCATCGGGGTCCGTTACCTTGCACCGCTCCGACTCGAGGTACCAGCCGAGCTGTACCAGGGACTGCACGACTGCAACGGTGGGCAAGGCACAGCGCCTCCCCGAGGTGCCGCAGGCGCGCCTGGCCGCCGCCTCCTCCGAGCCCGCAGCGCGCATCCCGCGCGGCTGCCCGCCTGGCTGCAGCGAGTTCGACATCACTGTCATTGCCTCGAGCCGCTCAAGTACTCCAGCTTGGCCACCGAGATCGCCCCCCTCGCTAGCGCCGAACTCGAGGGCCCCGAACTCGTTCTCCACGCAGGCCGATGTGGTTGCCGCCTCCACATCGCCCAGACAAAGCCCCTCATGCCAGAAATACCGAGCCACGCGCGAGGGCCGCCAGTGCTGCTTCCAGACAGTTGTGAGCCCCTGCAGCACTACCCCGAGGGCCAGGCCCATGGCGTGGGCGGGGGCCGAACCTCCGTGGCGGCACTCGCGCCTGTTCACCGCGCCGAGGGCCGCGCTGGCCGTCATGGGCCCATCTGCCTGCCCCAGGGACTCGCGCAGGCTGCTGTCGTTGACGCTGTGGATCCCCACCAAGGTGCACACGACGACCTGGATCCACTGGCAAGCCGCCTCCTTGGGGGCGCTCGGGTGGGGGCCCCCCTCCCAGGACCAAACGCGGGGCCCCAGCTGCCAGCGAGCGCACTCCACGCGGTCGGGCACCTGAAAGGCTCCTTCTTCGCGGGGTCGGCGAGCAGCGGCTGCGTCGCCAGGGAGACAGACTGGGCGGACCAACCCTCTGGGCCGTCCCAACTCGTGCAGCACGTCTGGCTCCAAGTCGGAGTTGCCTTGCTCCAGCCAGGGCACTCCCGCGGAGAGCTCGATGTCGCCGAAGGCTGCGGAGTTGCCGAGGCTGGCCCCTTCGGGCCCCTGGGCGCCGCACAAGCCCGCCGCCTCGGCGCCGCTACCGCCAAGCTGGCGCGGCCCCCCCGCGCGGGCCTCACAGGGCCTGCTCCTGCACAGGCGGGCATCCTGCGCCCTTGCCCCCAGCAGGGTGGCCAGCGCGGCGAGCAGCCAAAGGGGCCAGGTCCGCAGCCTCGGCTGCCAGCCCCCGCTTGCAGGCCTGCGCCACCTGCGGCCACTCGCCGAGCGCGTTGCCATACGGCTCGGCTTGGCCGCGCTCAGATGCGGCCTGGGGCAGCCAGGGGCAGCCGATGCCTGCGAGGTTGCCGTCGTTACCGTCGTCGCTGCTGATCTCGCCCATGGGGCAGGACTCCGCCTGCGGCGCATGCGCGGGGGCCAGGGGGGGCCCAGCCAGCTGCGCTCGCACTGCCTCCATCTGGGCGCGGATGGCTGCCCAGGCGACCTCGAAGTTGCTGGAGGCCCAAGCCTCTGGCAGTTTATCCAGCTGCGTGAGGAGCCCTGGGACCTGGCTAGCTCCTGCCCACTCTGCTGCCCGCTGGCGCCCCCGCGCCTCCGCCTCCTCTCGGGCAGCTTCCTCGAGGACCTGGAGCGCCCTGCTGGCCTCCTCCAGCGCGCCGCCCCGCTCCGCCAGCTCCCCCTGGGCTTTCTGGAGCTGGGCCTCCGCGAGGTCACGCGCCACCTGCTTCTGCTCCATGTCCTGGCGGGCTGCGCGGAGCCGCTTCTCCGACTTACTGATGGCGTTGGCCTCCTTGTGCAGCAGCGTCGACCTCGGCATGGAGGCGGCCTTCTGCTCCGCTGCTGCCTGCTGGGCCTTGGCCAGCTCTGCCCGCTTGGACTCCAGCTGGCTGGCCACGACGCTGGTGGAGCTGCCGTCAACGCCCTCGGGCGGCCCCGCCTGCAGCGCCTCCAGCTGCTCGACCGTCGCCTGCAGCCTCTCGATCGCCGTGACTCCACCGCCACTGGGCGCTCCACTGGCTGCAGAAGCCGAGGTCTGCAAGTTGGCGGAAGCCGCTCGCGAAGCCGCGCCGCGGGCCTGCCGCTGGGCTTTGCGCCCCCTCGGCTGGTCCACCCAGCCGTCCTTGTCGGCATTGGGCTTCTCCGCCGCCGGCGCTGCCCCCGTGGCCCAGGGCGGTGCCGCATACCCACAGCTGAGGCAAGAGGTGCGCCAGTCCCAGTTCCAACCTCCGCAGCTGCACATCCAGTACGGCCTGCTGCGCTTGGCCCAGCTGCCGCCTCGCGAGGAGCGCGCCATGGCCCCAGGCGCACGGTCTGAGCGATTGCGCTTCTGCGCAGCGAAAGCAAGAAGAACAACCGAGTGCACTGGCCCAAAGCGAGGAGCCCCTCGCGCTCGAAACGCCGCGGACGACTCGCGGTCGTCGGGTGCTCCATGGCCTTTAGCCAAAATGGCTACGGGTGCAGCTCTGCCGTGCTCTTGTGTGTTCTGCCATGTCCATGTTTCTTCTGCCATGCTCCTGCGTGTTCTGCCATGTTCCTGTGTTCTGCCGTGCTCCCGTGTGTTCTCTACCATGTACCTGCTTGTTTTGCCATGCTCCTGCGTGTGCTGTCGTGCTCATGTGTGTTTTGCCGTGTTCCTGTGTGCTCTGTCTGTTTTGCCGTGCTCCTGCGTGTTGTGCCGTGCCCCTCTATGTTCGGCTGAATCAACCCCAAGGGCTAAAGAGCACGGCAGAGAAGGACCAGGAATACGGAACCCAAGAGCAAAGGACCATGGCAGAAGAAGACAAAGAGCACGGCAGAATAGCCCCAAGAGCGAAGGAGCACGGCAGAATAGGCCCCAGGAGCGAAGGAGCACGATAGAAAAAACCAGGAGCACGGCAGAATAGACCATCTAGGACGATCTGCAGGGCTTTATTCCAACTCATTCCTTGAGAAGAATCGTTTCGTCCACCAAGCATGTGAAACGAAATATGCAATGTTCCTGTGTGTTCTGCCGTGTTCCTGCGTGGTCTGCCGTGTTCCTGTGTGTTCTGTCGTGCTCCTGTGCATTCTGCCGCGCTCTCGTGTGTTCTGCCATGCTCCTACTTGTTCTGCAATGCTCCTGCGTGTGCTGCCGTGCTCCTGTGTGTTTTGCCGTAATCCCGTGCGTGTTCTTCCGTGCCCCTCTATGTTCGGCAAAATCAATTCCAAGAGCTAAAGAGCACGGCAAAAAGAACTAGGAATACGAACCTCAATCGCAAAGGACCACGGCAAAACAAGACAAAGCGCACGGCAGAATAGACCCCAAGACCGAAGGAGCACGGCAAACTAGGCCCCAGGAGCGAAGGAGCATGATAGAAAGAAGAACAGGAGCACGACAGAATAGACCCCAAGAGCTGAGGAGCACGGCAGAATAGGCGCCAGGAAAGAAGGAACATTGCAAAACGCGACCAGTGACCAGGAGCATGGCAGAATAGACCGCAAGAGCTAAGGAGCACGGCAAGATAGATGCAAGAATACGGCATATTACGCCCCAAGGAAGGAGTATGCAAGAACAAGACAAGGAGCACGGCAGAATAAACCCCGAAAGCGAAGGAGCACGGCAGAATATGCCCCAAGAGCTAAGGAGCACGGCAGAAAACGACCAGGAGCACGGCATCATAAGCCCAAAGAACAAAGGATTGTGACAGAAAATGGCTAGGAGCATGGCAGAATAGGCCCGAAGAGCGAAGGAGCACGGCACAAAAAAAACAAGGAGCATTTCAGAATAGACCCCAGAAACGAAAGAGCACGGCAGAATAGACGTCAAGAGCGAAGGAGCACGGCAGAACTGCTCATTCTCTGCCTTGCTCTTTTTTCGCCGGCCATGCTCCGCCCGATTTTTGTTGAGGATGTATGCAGCGAGAGCGCGATGTTTAACACGAGAGGTAGTAAAAACGCCACTCCAAGATATCATTGTTGTTAGGATGTCTCAGGCGAGACGCTAGTTTTTGAACATCTGTCGAATTCGCGGCTTCCCATGTTTAAGGGATGTCTCAGGCGAAACGCTCATTTTTTATGAAATCGATGTTGTGAACATTTCATGTTTGTAAAGATGTCTCAGACAAAATCGCCATTTTGGATCGTCTCGACGGCGCTCCTGAGGGTCAAAGTTGGGTTTGTTTTGGGCCTTTGGGGGCCTTCCTGATGCCTTCCAAAACCGGTACAGTGCGATGTTACACACATTCATTTGTTCAGGATGTCCCTAGCGAAATCGTCATTTTTAGATGACTGGCTTAAACCATCTAGAAGCCTTTTCAGGAGCGATCCCAAGACGATGTTAAAACAGCAGTTTTCAAAACGATGTTGTTCGATGTGTTATTTGTTTGAAGATGTCCCTAGCGAAATCACTATTTTCAGCAACTGTAAAGGCGCTATTGGAGCCATGTTGTGGCCTTCTTTTGCTTCCTGATGCCCTCCTAAAATCATTACGATGCGATGTCGCACGCATCATTTTTGTTGAGGATGTCCCTACCGAAATCGACATTTTTTGAAGGCTGCCTTGGGCCGTCTGGAAGCCTTTGCAGAAGCAATGTCAAAGATATGTAAGAACAGCAGTTTTCAAATCGATGCTGGTGTATGTTTTCACTTTTTGAGGATGTCGATTGTTGGCCTCTCATTTCGTCATCTTAAGGTACTTCGAGAACGATACCAAGATGACGTTGAGGACATTTCATTTTGTTGAGGATGTCCCTAGCGAAATGCAAATGTTCTGCCGTGCTCTTCGTTCTGGTCCGCCGTGCTGCCGCTCGTTTTCTGAGGATATCCCTAGCGAAGTCGCAATTCTTAACATAAGAGTTAATTAAAAACTTCAGTCGTCATTTCATGTGTTCGAGGATGTCCCAAGCGAAACGCAAATGTTCATAGACGGCGAAATTTCGCTGTCATCAACTTTTCGAGGATGTCTCTCGCGAAACGCTTGTTTTTGTTAAACGCGGTGTCGCGAAGATCTCATTTTTGCGAGGATGTCTCACATAAAATCGCCATCCCGAAGAATCCGCTAAGCCTCGATACCGTGCGCCCCGCCACCCCCTATAGTTAAGAGATCTCTTACTGATATGAGGGGGATTCAGCCAAAACGTCCAGCTCGCTTCTCGTTCCTGGAACACGCTTCCCGTCATCCGCCGACGCCCGGCCGAAGTGCAGCGCGGAGCCTCACATAAAGAATGTTTTGAGACAAACGGTCCACGCTCCTCGTTCCTCGTACGCGCTTCCCGTCATCCGCCGACCCCTTGTGGGTCTCTAGGCGTGTGAGATAGTTCACCCCCCATGACCCCCCCCAGGGACCCCAAACCGGAGATTTGACCCCCCCCTCTGGCCCCGGGGCACCCACCGCCGAACGCGCCATGGGGGAGCAAAAGGTCCCAAAACCAGCCAAAAGCGCACAAACGGCCCACGCGACGGTCCAAAAAGGCCCCAAGCGGCCTCCAAGACGGCCCACGAGGGCCCCGAGACGCCAAACAAGCGCTCCAAAACGCCCAACATGGCCCAAACACGGGCTAAGAGGCCTCCTAGACGGCCCAACAGGTCCCCACGAGGCCCCAAGAGGCTTCCAACATGCGCCCCAAAAGGGTCCCTAGGCGCAAAAAATTGCCCATTCCTTTCATAAAACGAACAATTTCCACAAATTCGCCTTCTGGGCTTTCCGATGCTCCCAGACAGCCCAAGAGGCCCCCAAGACCGGCCCGAGACGGCCCAAAAAGCCTCCAAGAGGGTCCCAAGATAGCCCCAAGAGGGCCCCAAGACGGCCCAACAGGCGTCCAAGACGGCCCAAGAGGGCCCCGAAGACGGCCCCAAGAGCGCTCCAGGAGCGCTCCGAATGGCCTCCAAAAGAGCTCAATATGGTCCCAGACGGTCCAAGAGCGATCAAAGACACCGAAGATGGCCTCCAGACGGCCCAAGATGCCCCCATGAGGCCACAAGAGGCATCCAAGATGCGTCCCAAGAGGGCCTCTGGACGCAAAAATTGGCCCGTTCCTTTCGTAAAACATACGTTTGGGGCTCTCCGACGCTCCCAGACGGCCCAAGAGGCCCCCAAGACCGCCCCAAGACGGCCCAAGAAGCCTCCAAGAGGGCACCAAAACAGCCCAAGAGGGCGCCAAGACGGCTCAAGAGGCGCCGAAGACGGCCCAAGAGAGCCCCGAAGAGGGCCCCAAGAGCGCTCCAGGAGCGCTCCAACTGCAATGCACTCCGCGCATACAGCCTTACTCTTCCTCGCGACGTGCTCACTATCTTGCTCGGCGCTAATGTGCTGCTGCCGCGCGAACTGTTACGTGCGCGCTGCGAACGTCAACAGCCTCTTCACCCGTTTCGACTCATCTGCCACATCTTTCGCGGTGATGCCTCGCTGATCACAGCTTCCGCACACTACTCTTGCTCTTTTCGTCTTCTGGTGGTCCTCCACTTGGTTGCGGGTCGAAAGGCCGACCTCGCAGAAGGACACCCCGCACCAGGGTGCACAGCGCGCAAGGCGCTCGCAAAACACGCCCCAGACCACCGGCATCACGCAAACACTTGGACCCCCTACGTATCTGCCACCACCCGCGCGCGACACCGCACCCTCACACAAGACGCCGCTGGCCAGAAACTCCTGGCCTCGCAACACTCACAGAAGGGGTCGGCGGATGTGGCGTAAGCCTGTACAATACACAAAAAAATATTCACAGTGGCCAAAAAATGCCTCAGAAGATCGTCCCCCGACTATTTTTGACTATTTTTGAATATTCCTCCTGTAGGTGGACAGGCCCGACTTAATCCTCCTCCGATGGCCTGGCCCAGGAGCAGGGGAACTGGAGCACCGCCTCGTCCTCCAGCGCTCCCGCCACCGCGCCGGCGGGCCACCCCTCGCACAGGATCAGGAACGCCCCCAGCAGTACGGCGGAGTTCGCCCTCTCGGCCGGCGTGGGCCCGTACTGGGAGACCACGCGCCCCGCGCCCGCGTGGAGCTGAAGCCTCGCAGTCAGGTCCTGGCAGAAGCGCACCACCTCAGAAGAAGGAGCGCCACAAACAGAAACTGTTTGTGCTCCGCGCGGATGTCTTGGATCTGCGCTGGGCCCCCCTCCCTGGCGCGCGGAGCGCGCAGCGCAGATCCAAGAAACCCGCGCCGAGCGCAAAAAGTTTATGTTCATGCGTTGTCTTCTCATCAGTATGATTAGTATCATTATAAGTCTTATGATTAGTCATCTTACCATTGTTTGTAATTATTTTCATTATTAGTAGTATGAATATTGTTACTCTCATTGTTGTTAGTATTATTATTATTGTGATGAGTGCTGCCATTATCATTCGCATTGTTATTCTTATTCTTCATATTACTACTACTACTACTATTGATGTAATAACAAAGAAGAAGAAGAAGAACAAGAGGAAGAATGATGATAATACAAATAATGCAAATAATTACTATTACTACGACTACTGCTACTGCTATTGCTACTGCTGCTACTACTACTACTACTACTACTCCTACTACTATTAGTACTACTATTATTATTAATACTACTATTATTATTATTCGACACCTGGCCCAAGTTCGGCGGCCCGAAGGCCAGACCGCAAACCGCGGGGGCGTAGTGCGCCACCTCGTAGCTGCCCTGCCGGAAGTCCGCGGCCGCGACGTCTGCCAGGTCGAAGCGGCAGGCGGTAGGCTCCGCGGGCCGCGCCTTCGGCCGCGCGTGCGTGCACGCCGGCTCCCAGGCGAGGCCGGGTGGCAGGGAGCGGCCGACGGCCGCGCCCTGGGCGCCGCCGCCCGCCGCGGGCATCGCAGGGGCGCGCGGCCTCGCGAGGTCTCTCGCAGGGGCACCTCCTCCTCCTCCTCCTCGTCCTCCTCCTCCTCCTCCTCCTCCTTCTCCTCCTCCTCTCCTCCTACTTCTCCTCCTCCTCCTCCGCCTCACCTCCTCCTCCTCCTCCTCTCCCTCCTCCTCCCTCCTCCTCCCTCCTCCTCCCTCCTCCCTCCTCCTCCCTCCTCCTCCTCCTCTCCCTCCTCCCCCTCCTCCCTCCTCCCTCCTCCCTCCTCCCTCCGGGCTCGGGCTCGGGAGGTCGGGCCCGGGTTCGGGCACCGCTGAGCCACGGGGCTGGCCACGGAGCGCATCCCTGCAGACGCTCGCCGAGCCCATACGGAAAGGACCTCAAGCGCGTATAAGCCTCACCCGTGCTGCAGATACGATGCAGCGGCCGGCGCCGACCCCGGGCAAACCGCGGTGATATATAATCCAGGGCTCCGCCCCTCCCCCCAATGCTAATGGAATCGGTCACCCCCCGTGGATAGGTACGCCCGTGAGCCTCGCGAAGGCTTCGCGAATGGGATCGCCCCCCCCCATATGGTCGTGGCCCTGTGCGCGTGGCATGGTGGTGGGTGAAGGTGCCCCCCAACTGTGAGTGTGGGGTCTTTCGTCGTCTTAGTCGTCTTAGTCGTCGTCGTCGTCCTCGTCGTCCTCGTCGTCCTCGTCGTCCTCGTCGTCGTCGTCCTCGTCGTCCTCGTCGTCCTCGTCGTCCTCGTCGTCCTTGTCGTCGTCGTCCTCCTCGTCGTCTTCGTCGTCGTCCTCGTTGTCCTCGTCGTCGTCGTCGTCGTCGTCTTCGGTCAGCGTCGGCGTCGGCGTCGGCGTCGGCGTCTGCGTCTGCGCCGTCATCGCCGTCGTCGTCGTCGTCGTCCCCCCCATCCCATCTGGGGGGGGGGCCTGTGGAACCATGGGACCCATCACATCTGGTGGGGACGGGGCCTGTGCTCGACCCGGGATCATACATGCCAACCCCCAACCCCTTACGGGGAGGGTCTTTCCGTCACTGAGACGATATCATGCGTCCGTGACCGCAAAGTGAACGAGGGCTTGAATTCGGCATCTGGGGCTCATAAGGACTATCGTTCGGCCTGGGTGAGTGTTTGTCCGCTGCGCGCTGTCCATCTATCCCGCTCAAATGCCCGTGCAAATTGACTGCGGGAACTCACGCCATACACCATTCTACGTTGCGCAATATATGTTGCAAAATATATGTGGTGCAAGCTACGTAACGCAAAATATGTGTTGCAGCCTAGTTTGTGCAATGTTTTTCGCAGTGAGTTGTCAACTCCACTGCTCGCGCAATCATCCCACCCATTCCACCCACCCACCCACCCAAACCCAATCGTCCTCGATGGCGACGGCTCCTTGGCGCTGCCTGGCGCTTCGCTGCGGCCGCGCTAGCGCTCGCAGGCTTTCGCGCAAAGCGGCAAGCTAGTCTGGCGCGACCGCGCGGCCGCGGTGGCGCTAACCGCTGAGGACTTGCCAGCGCGTCTCGCAGGCCAGGCTGACTCGCGGGCCCTTCAGTGCGTGTATGTGACTCGGGCGGGCGCGGTATCATGGCGACGTCGGCAACGGCAAACATGACGATAGTAGCGATGTTGGTGACGATGATAACGACGACAATACGGCCACACAACAGATTGCACAACACGGATTGCTAAACATAGATTGCCCCAGAAATATTTCACCACCTAGATTGCACAACATAGATTGCACAACATAGATGGCACCACGTAGATCGCGCCACATATGTTGCATCACATATAGCGTTTTACCGGTATTGCTTCGCAAAGATATTACCGCATAGGTTTCTCTGCATACATTGCACAACCTATATTGCTCAGCATAGATTGCACAACATATTGCACAATTGCACAACATAGATCGCACGACATGTATTGCATACAACAGACTGCACAACATACATTGTACATCACATATACCACGTAACATATTGCACAACATAGATTGCAGCACATAGACTGCATACACATGGATTGCACAACGTATAGTGCTCGAAGAACTATGTTTGGGGTTCACGCTGGCCAGCATATTGATGACTCTGCCTTACGATATGGACAACGCAGTACGACGAGGAAACGACGACGACGATGACGACGATGACGACGATGACAGCAACGACGGCGACGACGACGACGATACGCACGTCGACAAAGACGACAACAGCTACGACGACACCGACAAAGACGACGACGACGACGACGACGACGACGACGACGACAACGACAACGAAAACGACGACGACGACGACGACGATAAATAACGACGACGACCACGATGAATGACGCCGACGACGACGACGACGACGACGACGACGACGACGACGACGACGACGACGACGACCACGACCACGACCAAGACCACGACCAAGACCACGACCACGACCACGACCACGACCACGACCACGACCACGACCACGACCACGACCACGACGGGCGGCCGGCGGGAGACCCATACGGGCGGCGCCAGCGTCGCGTGGGCCAGGGAGACCATCGCATCGTGCACCGCAGCCCCCGCGGGCAGCCGGGCGACGCCGCCGGCACGGGGCGAGCAAGAGGTGGGCAGGGGCCCGCCAGGCTTATGTCGGGCCTGTCCCCCTACAGGGGGATTTTCGACGAAAAATAAAAAATGCCGAAAAAATACCCCAAAAAGGCCAAAGAATCTTCAAAAAATACTCCCCCGACTAGTTTTGGACCACCTTGGGGCTATTCTGTTGGGTGTTTCTTATTTGTCGTCGAAAGCCCCCCTGTAGGGGGACCGGCCCGACTGAACGCCAGGCCCTCGGCCTCGGGACGCTGCTCCCCGGGGGGCTCCGGTGGGGC
>CAUYUJ010020241.1:103094-105398 GCA_963575745.1 Prorocentrum cordatum
GTCTTATTATTCGTCTTATTATTAGTGGTATTATCAGTATTAATAGTCTTAGTTGTATTAGTATTGTTCTTCTTCTTATTATTAATATGTTTATTCTTACTATTATTATGATTATGATTATGATTACTATTAGTATTATTAGTATGATTATTACTATGATTATTATTATTACTAGTGATATTATTATTATTAGCATGCTTCTTCTTCGTATTATTCGTAGTACTATCCTTACTACTGTTATCAGTAATCGTCTTATTATTAGTTTTATGTTTATTCTCCTTCGTAGTAGTATTATTATCATTCATATTATCATTATTATTCGTATTACTAATATTAATATTAATATTATTATTAATATTAGTATTAATATGTGCATTATGCTTATTATGCGTATGTTGCTTCCTCTGATTAGTCTGCGTCTTCTGCTTCTTCTGATTATTATGTTTATTATGCTTGTTATGCTTCGTATGCTTCTTCTGCTTCTTCTGAGTATCATGTTTATTATGCTTAGTATGCTTATTATGCGTCTTCTGCTTATTATGCTTCTTCTGCTGCTTGTGCTGCCTGTGCTTCTGCTTATGCTGCTTCTGCGTCTGCTTCTGCTTATGCTTCTTATGGTTATGTTTATGTTTATGGTTATGCTTATGCGTATGTGTCTGTTTATGCTTCTGCGTATGCTTATGCGTGTGCGTATGCTTCTGCTTATGCGTATGGTTCTGCTTATGCTTATGATTATGTGTCTGCTTATGCTGCTGCTTATGTTGCTGCTTCTGCTTATGATTATGGTTTTGCTTGTGCTTCTTATTATGCTTATGTTTCTGTTGTTGCTTCTGCTTCTGCTTCTGCTTCTGCTTCTGCGTCTGCGTCTGCTTCTGATTATGCTTCTGCTTATGCTTCTGTTTCTGCTTTTGCTTCTGCTTATGTTTCTGATTATGTTTCTGTTTCTGTTTCTGCTTCTGCTTCTGCTTCCTCCTCCTCCTCCTCCTCCTCCTCCTCCTCCTCCCCTCCTCCCTCCTCCTCCTCCTCCTCCTCTCCTCCCCCTTCCCCCTCCCCCTCCCCTCCCCTCCCTCCTCCTCCTCCTCCGCCTCCTCTCCTCCTCCTCCTCCT
Organism: Prorocentrum cordatum; assembly: GCA_963575745.1. Classification (NCBI taxonomy): domain Eukaryota; class Dinophyceae; order Prorocentrales; family Prorocentraceae; genus Prorocentrum; species Prorocentrum cordatum. The sequence continues at coordinate 104,202 of CAUYUJ010020241.1, forward strand.
CCTCCGCCTGCTCCTCCTCCTCCTCCTCCTCCTCCTCCTCCTCCTCCTCCTCCTCCTCCCTCCTCCTCCTCCGTTTCCTCCTCATCCTCCTCCTCCTATTCCTCCTCCTCCTCCTCCTCCTCCTCCTCCTCCTCATTTTCCTCCTCCTCCTCCTCCCTCCCTCTTCCTCCTGCCCTCCTCGCCCTATTGTCCTCCTCCTCCTCCTCCTCCTCCTCCTCCTCTTCCTCCTCTCCTCCTCCTCCTCCCTCCTCCTCCTCCTCCTCCTCCTCCTCCTCCTCCGCCTCCTCCTCTTAGTCTTCTTATTCTTAGTCGTCTTCGTCGTCTTCTTCTTATTCGTCGTCTTCTTATTATGCTTATTATTATTCGTCTTATTATTATTATTCTTCTTAGTATTATTAGTCTTATTATTCGTCTTCTTCTTATTATTGATATTCGTCTTCTTATTATTATTCTTATTATTCTTATTATTAGTTTTCTTATTCTTAATAGTATTATTATTCTTATTATTCTTATTATTCTTATTATTATTCGTCTTCGTATTATTCGTATTCTTATTCGTATTCTTATTCTGATTAGTCGTAGTTGTATTCGTCTTAGTCTTCTTATTATTATTATTAGTATTCTTCTTATTATTCTTCGTATTATTATTATTAGTCTTATTATTCGTATTCGTATTCGTCTTCTTGTTATTATTATTCTTAATTTTCTTCTTATAGTTCTTAGCATTCTTAGTCTTATTATTATTATTATTATTCTTATTATTGTTCGACTTCGTCTTCGTCTTCTTCTTATTATTATTCGTATTATTATTATTCGTAGTATTCTTATTAGTATGCTTGCTCTTCCTCTTCGTATTATTATTATCAGTATTCTTATTATTCTTATTAGTATTATTAGTATTCTTATTATTATTCGTCTTCTTCTGCTTCTGCTTATTCTTATTATTCTTCTTATTATTATTATTAGTATTATTCTTCTTCTTCTTCTTCTTCTTCTTCTTCCTCGTCCTCGTCCTCGTCCTCGTCCTCGTACTCGTCCTCGTCCTCGTCCTCGTCCTCGTCCTCGTCCTCGTCCTCGTCCTCCTCCTCCTCCTCCTCCTCCTCCTCCTCCTCCTCCTCCTCCGTTTCCTCCTCATCCTCCTCCTCCTATTCCTCCTCCTCCTCCTCCTCCTCCTCCTCCTCCTCATTTTCCTCCTCC
>CAUYUJ010020241.1:105498-145498 GCA_963575745.1 Prorocentrum cordatum
TGGCGTCAGCCTCCGCCTCGCCAGGGGTCTCGGCCTGAGCTTCTGCCTCAGCAGCAGCCTTGGGTTGAGCCCCCGTCTCAGAAGCGCCCTTAGCCTGAGCGTTCCCCTCAGCAGCGGCCGTGGCCTGAGCCTCCGCCTGAGCAGCTGCCTTGACCTGCGCCTCGGCCTCAGCAGCGGCCTTCTCCTAAGCCTCCGCCTGCGCAGCGGCCTTGGCCTGAGCCTTCGCCTCGGCAGCTGCCTTGACCTGCGCCTCGGCCTCAGCAGCGGCCCCCCCCTGAGTCTCCGCCTGCGCAGCGGCCTTCGCCAGAGCCTTCGCCTCGGCAGCGGCCTCGCCCTGAGCCTGCGTCTCCGCTGCGGGCTTGCCCTGAGGCGGAGCCTCAGGCGCCTCCTCGGCCACCTCCTTCTGAGCGCCTCCCTGACCAGCAGGTTTGGAAAATTTACCTGAGGCCTCATGGATCTGATTTTCCATGAACTTCCTGACGGCGTCCTTGACCTCCTGCCTCAATTTCTGGTTCTCTTCCGCCCTGAGCCCCCTCCCCACCCCCCTCGGGCCGTCGGGGGTGGCATCGGGAAGCGTCTTGCACCAGATACTGACGAGCGCCGCCTCCTCAGCTCTGTTCCTGAGCTCCTCGGCCTCTTTCTCATCTGTCTGCGCCTTCGTAGTCTTCGCCTGAAGGAGTGCCCGGGCAGCCGCGCGCTTCGCCTCCTCAAGCTTAGAGTCTGCAAGCCAGCTGACCCTCGCTTTTTCGAGTTGCCTCACCGCACTGACACACTTAGCGATCACGGCCTTCTTCCTGATCTTCGGCGTGGTGATCGGAGCGCCGCCCTCACCTGACAGCCTCCTGACCTCCAGCTCAAGGTAATGCATGACCCAGTATCCGCAATCCGTTCCAGCTTGCCTGAATACCCGATGCCTCGTGAGCGCACTCACGAGTGACTTTCCGCTCACGTCTGGAAAGATCGCCTGAAGGAGGAGCAGCTCTCTCTCGTGACACACCTCATTGACCGTGTCCAAAGTCTCGTAGTACCTGATCCGAGGCTCCTCCAGCCTGACGCCGTTCCCCATCGCTTCGACGACGAGGGGGGTCCAATGGCCTGACTCGTGCGACTCCTCGCCCTGGGGACACTGAACCGGAAAGAAGACCTTGTCGTACCGGCTGACGGATCTCCTGAAGGCCTCGGCCTGAAGTCCGCACCCCTCATCGTCCTGCCCATGAAGAAACCACTGGAAAAAGACGCACAAGCTGTCTGGCGACCAGGTGAAGAAGCTCGCCTGAGAGAAAATGTTCCCCACCAGAACTGACCAAAGCTGGATGGTCTGACCATCGACGAGGGCTGAAGTTCTCTTGAATTCTACAGGAGCAGCTAATTCTGGGCTGACCATGCCGAGCCGACCGAGCATCTCACGCTTGGTACTGACGCTGGTGCGCTCAAACGTCATCAGAGGCTTCGGCTTCTGAAAGCTCTTAGTCATCTCTGAGCACGCGACGAGTGGCACGCGCTGGATGCTCACACTGTCGAACATGATGCTGATCTCCTGATCATCGTAGTGAGCGCACGTGCAAGTGCCCACTATCCCGCAGACTGACTCGCCGCTGATGCACTCGCGCTCAACCCTGAAGTCTTTCACGAGGTACTGATCCTCACGACATCGACGTTTCCCGAACAACATCAGAAGCGTTTCCCCTCGCCGTCGCCCCCCTCCTCCTCCTCCACCTCCTTTTTTCTCCTCCTCCTCCTCCTCCACCTCCTTTTCCTCCTCCTCCTCCTCTCATAGCGTTTGATATTGCAAACCCCTTTGAGAAATTGATTTTTCCCGGCCGTCGCATGGGGCGGTCTATCCCGGGGTACCCCCGCCGCCCAGCACCGAGGCGTTACCTTAGCACCCCACCACTACCCAGAAAAAGCCGCGACGTCGTGGTCGTCGTCGTCGTCGACGTCCTCGTCGTCGTCGTCGTCGTCGTCGTCCTCGCCCACGTCGTCGTCGTCGTCGCGAGGATGTCCCTAGCGAAACTGCCAGGAAAATCGAAAACGCACGGACGCACGCACGGACGCATTCATCCCCTCTGAGCTCCACTCCCTCGGACAGCTGCGCATGAGAAACCCTGCAGCTCCAACTCCAGCTCCTTGCGAAACAGTAGGAAGGCCCCCCCCTGTGAGCGTCGACGAAATGAGTGGCACCAGACAACCTGATCGGACTGACAACAGCAAAATCGGACTGGCAACTTGCAAGACGAATGGCACTGGGCCGGCACGGAGAGCACTGACACTGAAAACGCGTGAAATTGCAGCGACTCGTCGTTGGAGGAAGGACGAGGGACCGCAGGAAAGCTGGAGGATTATGAGAAGAGAGGAACACAGCCAATGATGCATGATCTGATTTCATTCCCTGAGGAGTTCGCTTGAAAGCTGCAGGATAACCGCAAAACAGAAAATCGCCTGCAAGGCGACGCCTCACTGCTGACGCTTGTCGGGGAAACAGTCGTAGCACACCTCCCGCCTGACAACTTGCTTCGACGCTGACCTCAACCTGGGGCAACCGGCTGAGGCGTGCACCATCGCGCGCTCGGCGGTCGCGCGGAACACAGACTGAACGTGACGCCCCGACTGATTCCTGAGAACAGCCCGTGGAACATCGCTGACAGCCTGCACTGCACGTGGAGGATCGCTGACCGCCTGCTCGTCCTTTGCCCGCACCTTGGAGGGTGATCCTGACGACGATATCCTGACCCGCCTGCTGCAGCCCCACCCTGCGACGAAGCCGAAGACGGCGCGCGAGGCTGACCAGAGTAGTAGGCAACTGCAGAGAGCGTCCATGAGCTGATCCGAACAGCCGAACAGTGCTGAACACCACAGACTTGCGGTTGGCGCGGTCGGCGGCTGAACGCAGAAGCCTGAAGCTTGAGCCTGAAGAGTGAGGCACAATGGCTACGGAGAAACTAAGCATTCTCTGCTGCATTGTGGTACGTAGGAAGGCTTGGAATGCTGAACCGTCTTGGCCTCTTCTATAACCTCAGAGACCGTCTTGGAATGAATTCTTGGACTTAGGGAAGTCTTTGTGGATGCCTCTTGGACCGTCTTGGACTCTTCTGGGGATTCGTTGATGCCTCTTGGACCGTCTTGGACTCTTCGGGGGGTTCGTGAGCACCGTTGTGGACCTTCGTTAGGCGTTTGTTTCCTCGTTCTCCTCCTTCTCCTCCTCCCCCCTCCTCCTCGCCCTCCTCCTTCTCAGTTTTCTGATTCATTTTTGTCGATGTGATTTCTATTGCAAACCCCTTTTGAGAAATTGTTTTTTTCCGGCCGTCGCATGGGTTACCTCAGCACCCGACATCCGAAAAAAAAAGCCGGGGGGGACTGAATGTAAAACTAGAAGGAAAGTAGAGCTGGAGGACTAACAGAAACCTAAACACACCTAAGGAAGAGCTAAGGAAATGCTGTTAGAACATAAGGAAATGCTGAGAACAACTAAAGAAAAGCTAAAGGGAACCTAAGGATACGCCGAAGAAAAGCTGAGAAAAGGCAAGGAACAGCTGACGAAAAGCTGCGGACACAAAATCTTATGAAATCTTAGGAAAAGCTAAGGAAAAGCTAAGGAACAGCTGGGGAAAAGCTGAGGAAACTCTAATGAAAATCCAATGACAACTAAATAGAAAACTGACGAAATCCGATGAAATTCCACGGAAAAGCTGCGGAAAATCCGGAGAAATCTGAACTATGTAAGGAAAGCTGAAGAAAATTAAGTAGAAAAAGCAAAAGAAAGCTGAGCAAAAGCTGAGAAAAACAAAGAAAAGCAAGGAGCAACTGAGGAGAAGCTGAAGAAAAGCTGAGGGAAAGCCTGAGGACAAGCTGAGGAAAATCAACGAAAACTAACGAACATCTTAGGAAAACCAAGGAAAAGCGCAGGAAGAGCTAAGGAAAACTGGAGAAAAGCTTAAGAAAACTACAGAAAAAATGTAAAAGAGCACAGGAATAGCTACAAAACTATCGAAAAGGTAAGAAAAGCTAAGATAATTAAAGAAACACTGGAAAAATAATGAAAAGCTAAAGAGATCGAATGGAAACCTGAGAAACCCTATGGAAAGCATGAAAAAAACAAAGGAAACCTATGAAAAAGCTGAAAAAGCTGAGAAAACTTGTGGAAAAATTGAAAACAATTGATTTCCCTCCTCATTCGGGTAGATTCTGCATGGGCTGGTGGGGATCACGCGAAGCGTTAGAATTTGCGAAGATGTCCTCGGTGCGCGTCGGGTTCTTTCGCTCCTTGCGAAACAATAATTAGGGCCCCCCCCCTTGTTGCGCCCAAGCAACAATGGGGCGCCCCAGCCCCTCCCCCCGGTCGCCCGCCCGAGCGCGGTGGCGGAGTCGCGCGGCAGCGCCATTGAATGTGAAACAACTGAATCGGACTGACTGAAGGAAAGAAGCAACCTCAGGCATTTCTTCGCGGCGCCTGCGCTCGGCGCCTGATCCCCGGGCGCCTCGGTCGCTGACATAGCTGAGAAGGCGGTTAAAATGCGAGCACTGAGAGCACTGAGAAGGACGACAGTCTCGATCAAAACGCGAGCACTGAGAGCCCCCCTGAAAAATCTGGAACCGCGCTGGAACTGAAGACGGGGAGAAGGATAGAGAGAGGGAGAGGGAGAGGGAGAGGGACAGAGAGAGAGAGAGAGGGGGAGGGAGGGAGGGAGAGAAAGAGAGAGAGGAGAAAAGCTCCAGGGATGCACTGCCTGAGCGAGGAGGATGCATTTGAGGAAAGGCTTGAGAGAGCCAGAAAACCAGTGACAGCAACCCTGAAGAAAAAAAACAAAACAAAAACAAAAAAAACAAAAACAAAAAAAAGAAAAAATAAAAAAGAAAGGATAAAAAAAAAAAAAACAAACAAAAAAAACAAAAAAAAAAAAAAACACAAAAAAAAAAAAAAAAAAAAAAAAAAAAAAAAAAGAAAAAAAAAAAAAAAAGAGAGAAAAAAAAACTAAAAAAAAAACAAAAAAAACAAAAAAAGAAAAAAAAAAAAAAAAAAAAAAAAAAAAACAAAAAAAAGAAAAAAAAAAAAAACCAAAAGAAAAACAAAAAACACAGACAAAAAAAAAAAAAAAAAACAAAAAAAAAAAAAAAAAACAAAAAAAAAAAAAAAAAAAAAAAAAAAAAAACAAAAAAAAAAAAAAAAAAAAAAAAAAAAAAAACAAAAAAAAAAAAAAAAAAAAAAAAAAAAAAAAAAAACAAATAAAAAAAAAAAAAAAAAATTAAAAAAAAGAAAAAAAAAAAAAAAAAAAAAAAAAAATAGAAAAAAAACAAAAAAAAAACAAAAAAAAAAAAAAAAAAAAAATAAAAAAAAAAAAAAAAAAAAAAAAAAAAAAAAAAAAAAAAAAAAAAAAAAAAAAAAAAAAAAACAAACAAAAAAAAAAAAAAAAAAAAAAAAAAAAACCCAAAAAACAAAAAAAAAAAAAAAAAAAAAAAAAAAAAAAAAAAAAGAAGAATAAAAAAAAAAAAAAGAAAAAAATAAAAAAAAAAAGAACAAAAAAAAAAAATAAGAAACAAAAGCTGAAAAGCTAGGAAAACTACAAAACGCTTTAAAAGGAAGCAAAAATAAAGAGAACGAAAGGAAAGCTGAGAAAACCTAAAGAAAAGCCATGGACAACCTTAGGACAAGCTGCTGGAAAAAAACTGTAAAAAAAACAACCAAAGAAAAGCTTAGAAAAAGCTAAGGAAGATCTGAAGAAAAGCTAAGGAAAAGCTAAGGAAAACTGCGGAAAAAAAACTAAAGAAAAGCTAGGAAAACTATGGAACAGCTGAAGAGAAATAGAAAGGAGTTGTCGAAAGAGCTGGGGGAAACTCAGGAAAAGCTGAGGAAAACTAAGGGAAAGCTGAAAGAGCAAAGGAAAGGCTGAACAACTAACGAAAAAGCTGCGAACAAAAAAGCTACGAAAACTTAAAAAAGCTTAAAGAGTAATGAAAAAAAAAACCAGGAAACTTGGAGAACAAATTGAAAACCCAAAGAAAAGCTAGAGAAAACCAAAGGAAAAGCTGAGGAAAAGCGGAGGAAGAGCTGAGGAAAGCTGATGAAAAGCTAAGGAAAAGCTCAAAAGGCTAAAGAGAAGCTAAGGAAAGCTAAGGAAAACTATAGAAAAGCTATGGACACTGCGGAAACATAAAGGAAATTAAAAGTTTAGGGAAAACTGATGAAAACTAAGGAAAAGCTAGAGAAAACTAAGACGAAGCTGAGCGATCTAAAGAAAAGCTAGAAAAACTTACGAAAAGCTGCAAAAAAACTTAGGAAAAAAAAAAAAAAACGCTAAGGAATACTAAAGGAAAGCTGAGCCAACCTAAGGAAAATCTAAGAAAACCTACAGAAAATCTGCCGAAAAGCTAAGGAAACGCTGGGGAAAAGCTAAGGTCAATATGATGAAAAGCTGAAGCAAAGCTGAGGAAAGCTAAGAATACTAAGGAAAAGCTGAAGACAACTGAGGAAAAGCGGAAGGAAACTAAGGAAAAGCTGAGGAAAGCTGCGGAACATTAAAGAGGGAGCGCAGGGAGGAAGAGAGGAGGGAAGCGTAGGGAGGAAGAGAGGAGAGAGGAAGAGAGGAGAGTGTAGGGAGGAAGAGAGGAGAGGTGAAGAGAGGGCCCCCTACTGAGGGCTCCCTAACTCCTGAGTCCCAGCGGTTCCCTGCTCCGCACTCGCGAGGCTCACGTCCTGACGACTAGTGAAAGCCGTAAAAGTCGACGAGCTCGTGCTAAGTCAGCTGACCGACGTGGGAGGCGACTGTCGCTGCAAGCTCGTACCCGTCGCCCTGGCCGTGGAACTGAACGGCCCAGTGCTGCCTGAGCCCCTGCGTCAGCGCTGTGATTTTCGGGCCTGCGGCGTCCTCGCCTGACTCCTGAATCGCCTTGTTCGCGACGATGGACAACTGGAGGGCGGACGGCGCCTGAAGCGCGCGCTGCAGGAAGTTCCTGGAGTAGCGACCGAGATGCTGAAATGCCTGCCGGGCTCCGTAAAGCGGATCCTGATTCATGTCACACTCCTGGATCGCTGCCGCGATCTGACGCTGAGTTTCCCATGGGCTGAACTCCAGGCACATGAGGCGACGCTCTATGAAGCTGCACCTCAGGCTGATGTTGTCGCCGATGTACCACATGCTGTCGACGGCGCTGAAGAGCTGCCTGACCTTGTGGATGAGGAACCCGAGGAGCAGGATACACGTGACGGGGAAGAGGAACTCGCTGACCTGAGCTAGGGAGGATGTCTGATGTAGGAGGAGGAGAAGACGACGGAGAAGGAAGGAAGGAGGAAAAGACGACATCGACCTGTGGCTGAACCGCCACGGCCGACGTCGCGAGCGCCACCGCCACCGCGACCGCGACTGACGTGGCCTGCATGGCTGGGCCTGAAGGTCGGGAGAAGCCGTCGGCTGAGAGTCGAAGCCTGAAGCAAGACTGAGCCGAGAGTGCTGCGCCGTCGCCGTCGCCCTCGCCGCCGCCGTCGCCGTCGCCGTCGCCGTCGCCGTCGCCCTCGCCGTCGTCGTCGTCGTCGTCGTCGTCGTCGTCGTCCTCGCCCTCGTCCTCATCCTCGTGCTCGTTCTCGCCCTCGTCCTCGTCCTCAGAGTGTGTGTGTGTGTGTGCGTGCGCGTACGCGTGTGTGCGTGTGTGTGTGTGTGCGTGTGTGTGTGTCTGCTTGGCTGTCCGGACCTCTGCTCACCCCGCTTCTGCACCCGCGCTCACCTTTTCCGGCTTTCGCCCGCACGCTTGTACAGCCACGACCCTGCTTCGGCGCTGGCCGTCTGAGCTTCGCCCTGGGGCCTCCTCAACGCAGGAAGGCAATTCAATGCGCCCGCCCACGCATCATTTCGCGACAGTGAGCTCACTTCGCCGCCGAAGGAAAAGTGCGTGTGCGTGTGCTGACCGTGAGAAGCGATTAAGAAACCCTCCCGCCTGCGAGACCCGCGGGGCCCGTAGGATCCGCCCCCCTCCCGGCGCCAGGATAACGCTGCCAGGGTGCGCAGGGTCATCGCTTCGCCGGAAGGGGGGGGGGTTCTGAAATCCTTTTCCCGGTTAGGACGCCCAGACCGGCGCGGGGAAGACAGGGCGCCCGTCGACCCCGAACGGGCGGGAGCGGCGACCACGGGCGGGCGGCAGGCCCGAGCGGCCGGGGGCACCCCGAATGGGTGGGCGGGCGGGCCGCCCCCAGAGCGACCAGAGCGGCCCGGCGAAGGAAAGGGAGGCACCCCACCTAGACGGGGGCGAAGGCGCGAGGGGCCGAGGGAACCCAGGGGTCACACGCGCCAGAGCGGGGCCGCCGGCGCCGGCTGCGACGACCCGAGGAGTCGTCGAAGACCGGGGGGGGCACTGGCGGCAGCAGAGCGGCGCTGGCTGGAGGCTGCGGGGGGAGCAGCGAAGCCCGCGGGCGCGGCACGAAGCCCCGGCACCACGCCCCAGCCTGCCTGGCGGTCTCGCGCAGGGCCGACGGCGGGGCCAAGGGCAACCGCGGCGACGCGGGGGCGGGCGTCGGGGGTGGGCAACATGGCGCCGAAAGCGCAACGTCGCGAGGGGCCCGAGCACACAAGCGGCGGGGCGGCATGAGGCGCGGGGCCGTAGCGGCCGCGAACGCCGACAGCCGTCGCGCACGGGGCGGGGAGGGCCGGGCGGGGGAGCCAGGGGGCGGCGACTGACATGCGCACTGCATTTTGAAGCGGAACAAACGGAGAGCGGGCGCGGGGGGCGGAGGCCAGGGGGGGCGACTGACAACCACAGAGCGGAGCGTCGCAAGGCCAGCGTAAATGCAGGGGAAGGAAGTCGGCGGGGAGCGACTGACAGTCGCGCGGTAGATAGGGAGCGACCCCGAGGGGCAGCCGAGGTGAGAAGCGACTGACAGTCGCAGGGCAGCGCAGAGGGGCGCAACGGGGAGCGGCGGGGGGCGCGACCAACAGTCACGAGGTGGTCGTGGCATTGCGCTGCGTCAGGCGGCCAGACCTGTTGCCGCAAGCGATCTAACAGCACGGGTCACTCCGCGGATGGGGGGGGGGCAGGGCCCCCGAGCAGCGCCCAAGGCGGGGCAGGGGGGGCGGCGATCACCCAGTGGGCGAGAAGCCGCAAAGGTGGGCCAAGAGCAAGGGTCTCCTGAGAGCCAGGGGCGAGCCAGCAACCCCAGCTAGGCGCGCCCGAGGCGGCAACAGGCGCGGAGTCGAGGCAGCGCGCCGCGGGGCCCCGCCTGGGGCTGGCCCCGGTGAGAAGAGGGTCACTCATAGAGTCAGGGTCGGCACCTTCGTTGGGTGCTCCGCGGTCGACGCAGGAAGGCGGGCGGCTCCGTCGGGGCAGCCGGGACGTGCCCAGTGGAGGGAGGGGCGCTCGCAACGGGTCCTGGGACTTGCCCGACCCCCCCCTTAGTCCGGCGCGCAAACTTGCCGCGGACCGCAGACCAGTCGACCTGGAGCTGTAGAGCCTCATCCATTTCATTGGGTGGCAGTTGCGGCGGTGCCACACCCGGAGGAAGCGCTCTCAAGACCCAGGCTCCTGCCTGGTGGGGTCGGCAAAAACATAACCGGTCCTGGCGGGGGTCCCGTGCGTCCACTGGTGCCAACACCCGCTGAAATATTCCCCGAGCTCCTTCTGAAGGCGCTTCACAGTCTCGGCGGGGCCCTCGCCGCGGAGGGGGGAGAGCTGGACCCGCTCCAGCGGGAGTCGATACATGTACTGGCCGGCGCGCGGGTCGCTCAGGTCCTGCGAGGGGTCGGACTGAGCGTCTGCGCAGGGGGGCCACGGGGCCGACCGAGGGGTCGGATTGTGGTCGGCGCACGGGGGTTCACGGGCGCGAGAGGACCGACCCCAACGCTCGTTGGCCGCCCGCTGGAACAGCCCGACCACCCGGTCCAGCTGCCGCTGCATGGCCCACTACGGTTGGACTCATACTGTCGACGCGACCGGCGCTCACCCCAGCGCTCGCCCCGCTTGGCAGCGAACAGGGGCCGCCCCAGGGCGGCCATACTTGGGGGGGGGGGGGCCCTGCGATCAGAGGGGCCAGCCAATATCCTGTCGTCCTGTTCGCGTGGCTCAGGACTCCCCCCTGGGTCATCCGCTGGCGAGGTGGGGCTGCAGGGTCTGGAGCCCACCGCGGGGCCGCGGGCGGAGTCGACGCGAAGCATGGGCGGGCCCGAGCTAGGGGACGGGGACAAGGCAACCACAGCCCCCTTTCTCACCGCTGCGGCGGGCGGGGCGGGGACGGCTTCAGCTACGCGTCTCGGCCACGGAGGCGTCAGAGATGGCGTCGCTGCGCGCTGCTGGCGCGGCGCCACTGTCGGCGGGCGAGTGCTCCGCTGCAGAGACCTTGCACGGGGGGGGAGTGCCCTGGGGCAGTCCTTTGACGGTGGGGCCTTCGGCACCTGGGCTCAGCGCCGGCGGGCGGCTCTCTGTCGGGGAGCGCGGGCTCGGCTCGTCTGCGCGGGACGGGCCGGTCCCGCGCCGCGCGGGCGTCGAGGGGGAGCGTGCTGGAGTGGCCCAGTCAAGCGGATCCGGCGAGGGGCCAGGGAAGGCGTGGAACTCGGCGGGTGGTGAGCGGGTGCTGATCTGCTGTGCCCCCTGGCAGGGGCATCGCCCAGCTGCCTACATAACTCCTGGGTGCATTCGAAGGGGCACTCCTTGGCCAGCTCACGAATCGCCCCTGTGGCGGGCAGGTCGGAGTCGATTTGGCTCAGGAATCTCACTAGCGCGTCCAGCGTGTGCCGGAGCGGGGAAGAACCGCGCGAGGGGCCTGTTTGGTCGGCGTGCTGGACCCACTTGGCGCGTAGTGGGCTGCTGGGGGACTTGACGCAGAGGTGAACGACCACGCGGGCGGCGGCGAGCCTCTTGCCGCCCCAGTAGAGTTCAGCGGGGCGGAAATTCGGGGCAACTCTGTCGCCGTAGACCTTCTTCAGGAAGGGGCGTAGTGAGGCCACTTGTCTGGGGACTCGGCGCCCCGAGCGTCTCTGGCGTGCGTGTCTGCAAAGTCCCTCCAGAGGTCGTCCAGAGCTGGGTCAAGGTCACGCAGGAGCTCGATTAGCCTCGCCTCGATGGATATTGATTCCACGCGATCCTGCGCGGCACCAGTGGCTGCCTGTAGGTTGTCAATGTCGATGGATGTGAGTGTCGGGTCAGCGGGTGGGTCGGCGCAAGGTAGTAGGTTGCGCATCAACACTAACCCACGGAAGGGGGCGGCCTCCCGCACTGCTCGGAGGGAACGAAGACGTGGGCGCCGCCGCCCTTGCTGAACGCGCCAGTCCTTGTTGCGGAGGCACGGTTAGGCGCCAGCTCGTGGGCCAGGGAGGGTTCGTCCGGCACAGCGGGGGTTGGGCGCGGCCTCGTAGCGGCGCAGCCTGGGTAGATCAGGTGGGCGCCACGGTCGAGGAGAGCGTCGATGGTGCTGGGGCGGGCGCCACATGCGTAGACGAGGCACCGGCGGCAAATCCACGTGGCGTTCAACCTGCGGGAGTGCCAGGCAACTGCGCGATCTCCCCAGGCGGGGGGCCCTCCTGCGCCTGCGCCACGCGCCTCCTCATCAGCCTTCCACACAAAGCAGCCCAGTGCGGGGAAGCCGACCTTCTAGACGAGAGCTAGGGACCCAGGGGGGCAGCCGTCGCACATCGCAATGCAACGCCCGGTCTCCTGGGCTGCGTTGCCGAACCTGTCGTCGACCAACCGAGTGGGCGGGAGAACGGTGTCGGCGTTCTCCGGAACCTGGAGGCCCGACGGTTCCAGTGGGCACTCCTCGAGGTCGCCTGGGTGCACAGGGGGGGGGGGCAGGGCCACGCGCACGCGCAGGCGGGCGGCGGGGGGGGCCTCCGCGGGAGGGGCCCTGGCGGGGCTCTTGGACAGCGCGAAGGAGCGCACCTGCTCGCGCAGGGTGCTTGCGCGGGGAACTTGGGAGCCCTGCCTCTCCGTTTCACGAACCCAGCATTGGCCGCAGAGCCATGGGCAATCCATCCCGTTTGCGTGGGCCTGCAGGCAGTTCTGCGCCAGGTACGAACGGATGGCGTCGCTGAGCCAAGTGCCCTGTGTACCCATGGCCAACTCGGAGGCACAGGTCGCACCGAAATCTTGCCACCTTCCGGTCCAGGCTGAATCGAGTGTCGCTGGGGGCCAGGTAGCTCGGGATCTCGGTCACGCCTGGGAGTGGCGCAGGGGCAACGCCCTGCCCAGGGACTCCGGCGAACGAGAAGCGTCCGCCGAGGAAAGCCAGCCCCGGAAGGGCGTCGTCGGAACCTGCGCCGCTGTCGCTGCCCGCGAGGTCACGGCGCAGGGCGCGGGTGCTGCATGACGACTGGGAAAGGATGCCCAGGTCGGCGGGCCCCACGATCTTCTCGAGAATCAGCATCGGGGCTTTCAGCTTGAACGGGAACCTCCCCATGTCGGCGTAGGTAGCGGGGCAACCAGCGTCGATGGCGGCCGCGCGGCGGCGGGCAACCACCACCAACTTGCCCACCAGAGAGATCAGGGATTCCAGCTGGCTGCGCAACCGGCGAAAGTCGGCAAGGTCAAGGCCCCATGATTCCGCGAATCGGGTCTGGAAGTGGACGCGGTCGTTTTGCCGAGGGCAGCAGAGCCCGAGGGCGGCCTCCAGAATGTCTCCTGACCCGGAGGGGCCCGGGCAAGGCCATCAGTGCGTCCGCGGCTCGCGCTTCATGAGCATCATGATACTGAGTACGCAGCGGGCCTTCTCAGTCGACATGACGCGGCCGTTGGGGTCTAGCAGGTCGACCCGGTGCTGGGCTGACAAATCAAGGCCCTTTAGTAGCGCGGCCAAGGTGTCGCAGTCGGGGTAGACGAGATGGCGGGGGCAGTTCTCGGTTCCAGCTGACCACGCTTGGGGGGTCTGGTGCAGGAGCTCAGAGGGGGCGCAGCGCCCTTTGATGCGTGGCCGCCGCGTGGTTCTGCCCTGGACCGGCGGCCGCGGGGGCAGCTCGGTGGGACATATCCACCCGCGTGAGTCGCGGAAGCGTTTGAAAATAGACGGGGCGAGGCCCAGATCCGCTGCCTTCTTCGATATGACGGCGGGGGGAAGATGCCGGGGGTCGCCGACCACCACGCGGTGCCCGCCACTGCGGATGACGTGGACCAGAGACACAGCCGCGCCCCCCTCATTCGTTTGGCCGGCTTCGTCTATCACGCCCAGTGGGAAGGATGACTTGCCGCCCAGCTCGGCCGCGGCCTCGTGCGTAGCAAAGACTGCGCGTGCCTGATAAAGCAGCTGTCTCGCGCAAGAACTGAACACGGTGTTGTCGCCGTGTTCGGGGGGATAACTGCCGTGAACGGCATGGCAGTGTCCTCCTGGGGCGAGGGGGGCCACCTTTCGGTCCACCCTCTCTCGGCGGGCGAGCCGAACGAAGGCGCGGGGGAAGCCGATGCTGTCCTCGAGCTGGGTGTTGCGCTTGGCTGCAGAGAAGGACTTGAGGGGCTGGTCGGCAGCTGTGTTGGAACCAGTGAAGACTCCAACGGCAAGGCCGCTGTTGAGGGTGGGGGGCCACGCTGACACCAGAGCGACGATGGCAGTCGTCTTCCCCGAGCCAGGGGGGCCATGCACCAGTGTGAAGTGGTGGGCGGTGCTCGTGTGGAGGACCTGCCTCGAAAGCTCGTTGAGGCCGCGTGCGGTAGCCGTGCGGTCGAGCAGTTGAGCGACCCGAACGCACCTGGTGCGCTGGAAGACTTGGCCTGTGTTTCTGTCAATCTCGTCCGCGTTGGTAGCTGGGTGCCCCGCGCTGTTGGGGTCGGCCACGTCGAAGGTGTCGGGGTCCACGACGGCCGCGTTGAGAGTAGAAGCTGCTCGACGCCGAAGTACCATGCCGTTGTCGTGACCTGAGTGCACCTCGTTAGCAGCCTGCTTGTCCGAGACCTCTGCGCTCCTGAAGCCCAGGATACACGTGAGGACGGGGACGGGGACGCCAAAGAGGTCGTGAGGGTCATGGCTCCGCATGCAGATCTCCGTGAGGGCGTGGTGGAGCTTCCAGTACTGAAGGTCGGAAGGGGGCCCTGTCCACTCGGTAGATGGGGTCGGACGGCTTGCCCAGAGGGGGGCTCTCCAGACGGTTAGGATGGAAAGTGCCGTGTTTGACAAAGTTGTATTGCACTATGCAGGAGTTGGAGGGGCACTTGGTGTTCGGGGGGAGGTGGAGCCGCGTGAACTCGGAGGGGGAGAGAGACTGCCCGAGGTCCTGAAGGCCAGGCCAGACCATGTCCATCTCGGCAAGCTCGTCGGAGGAGAGGCCGCATAGGAAAATCACCACTCGTTCCGTGCAGTGGCCGTCCGTCTTTTTGTGCTAGATACGGTAGGCGGGGGGCCAGTCGAGGCGGTAGTACGTCTTTTTATGTTTGGGTTTTAGTTTCTCCTGGACCTTCGATCTGTCAAGTTCGCCCAAACGCAGACGCTGCTCGACTTCGGTGACCGTCACATTCACAGCCACGGATTGAATCCGCCTACATTCGCCGCGCACTCGTTCGAACCCGTCGTCACAAGGTTCGAGGGAGGCTCTGCTCTCGATCCAGTGGAGGCGCAGCAGGTGAGCACCTCGGTCTTGTTCGGCGAAAAGCCATTCGGCTGGTAGGTTGACGGCTTCCGGAATGCGACTCGCGAAGCGTCATGAATTTCTGACCCGCTGCCGTTTCTCAAGTGGCTCGAGGGCATTCATTTTTTGAATGCCCCCCAGGAACACACAATACTATCCAATCCTTGCCGCACAGACGCCCTGCCAGGGGCAGCGGTGAGCCCACCCTCACTCCCCTACGACCCGCACCACACCTGTTGCGCCAGCCACGTCGGCATCTCAGGCCGCCGCTGCAGCCGCTGCTCTTCCCGCTTTCTTGTCGACTCTAGATGCGCCATGTGGTCGCGCCCGTGTTTCTGGAATCCTGGTTGCTGCCATCCTCAACAACCCGTGGACGAAACTGGAGGGCCCGGAAAAAGGCTCGCATCGGGCAGGGCCCCCTTCACCTGTCCAGGGGGGGGGTTATACACGCTGAGGCCGGGGGGCACGTGCCGCCAGGTGCCGGCATAGTCACGGCAGACGGCCACGAGAAGCAGGACGACGACGAGGAGCCCATCCGAGCCTCCCCCTTCAGACAGCGGGGCTTCGACGTCGCGGACGACGACCACGGAGGCGCGCGGGCGATCACCACGGAGAGCATGGCGGCCCTCCTGCGGGCGCACACCAGCCTGGTCCGCTCCGCCATGGACGATCTGAGGAACGAGTTCCAAGCGCATGGACTGCAACCTGAGCGATCTGAACGCAACTCTCTCGGAACGCTTAGTCGCTGGAACAGCGCCTGTCGATTTCCGACGTCCCGGTGGAGAAGCTCGAGAACACGGCCGACGATCTCGCTCGGCGCCCCCCGGTGGACATGGCCTCCCTCGAGTCCAAAATCCGCGAGGGCATCCAACACTACTGGAAGACGGAGCGCGGCCTGGGCCTGGGCCTTCAAACCTCCGCCGCCCCGAAGGACAAGGTCGCCGCCCAGCGCGCGGCTGCCGCAGTGATCGGAAACTTGGACGGCCTCGCCGACCTGGAGACTGCCACGATCTGGCTCAAGGACAAACTCGCCTCTCTGAAGGCGCCAGACCCCGCGACGGCGCACAGCAAGAGCGCTTCAAAGGCATCAGATTCGCGGAGTTCGAGGATGGAGGTAATCGTGATCCTGCTGTCGACGCACTCCAAGACGCTGGATTGTTCAGCGGGGCGAAACGTGCGTGGACCAGCCAGGACCGCACCATCGCAAACCGTGCAACATGCTACTACTGTTCTGGCTTGGAGCGCATACTGCGGACCGAGTGGGAGGTGCCGCACAGAATTGCCATCACCGACGAGGCGCCGTACATCTTCACCGCTAGCGTGGAGCATGCGCTGATGGTGAGCGTATCCAACGACGTCGTGACTTACGCATGGCAGGGCGAGTGGGCTAACTGGGCAGATCTGAACGCCCATCCTCACATCAAGGAGCTGGGGGTCAAGTGCCGCGAGCTGCTGGCGAAGGGCACACGCACATGAACAACGTTTCACCTGTTTCACACGCAGCCGCCAATAATATTTCATGATACCCTACCTGGTGGTGCTCTTGCTGCAGCTGGCTCCGCTGCAGAGGCTTGTTTCGCGGTGGTCGTAGTCTTCCTTCCGAGCGGTACCTACGAATCGCTTCATGGAACGTGGAGGGGTTGACAGGTGCGAAGCAGGTTGAGCTGGAGTACCACTTGAATGAGCGCAAAAAAAAATGTACTGTGTCTACAAGAAACTCACACGACAGGTTCTGCGCAATACACCATAGAGTCCGAATTCCTCATCCTTTCTGGGGCCCCCGAGGGTGCCCCAGCGGAGACAGCGGAATTTGGCTTCTTGATCGCACCGCTTGCCGCCAGCGCGCAGTTGGTTTCCGACAAGAGACAGCGAGGATGGCATCTCTCAAGCTACACGTTCCACGTGAGAAGGCCGTGTTGTAACATCTACGCCCCACGCAACGGCAACTCAGAGGAGATGCGCCGGAATTTCCACGATGAGCTAGGCTCTTTCGCAGGGGACCTTTCCAGCCACGGGCCGCTCTTCCCCATGGGTGGCTTCAATGCAAGGCTGCATCGACGCTTCCCCGACGAGGAATCGCTCATGGGGCCGTTTGTGTTCGGCTCACCAGCTGCCCAATACAACCCTGCTTCGAACCGCAGTTTGCTGGCCAAACTTTGCGCGAAGCTGAAGCTGGACGATCGGCAACGCGCTGTTTGATGAGCCTCCCGATCGCCAAAAACGTCGACCCTCTCGGCGTGTGCAATGGGTTTGTCTGTTCGAGTCGTCGTCTCCGCCAGTCGTCGCCTGCGTCGCCCCCTTCCCCCGCACCCTCCTCAAGCCTGCCAGCGAGACAAAAGCCTCGCAATGTCGTAATCGAATCGGAGGGAAGCCCCATCCCTTTGATCCCTCCCCCGTCGGGGGGGGGTCCCAGGGGGGTAGTGTCGGGGGGCGCCGCAAACATGGATTAGCGATCCATGGACTTGGCGCGCGGTCGCCAAATCCATGGGTCGGGGGAAGTGCCCTCCCCAAAATGCGGCCAGGGCCGCCTCGCGGCGGCGCAAATCCGCGATTTCCCATGGAAACGGGACCCGTCGCTAATCCACGCCCCCTTGATCCGTGTTTGCAATCGCCTGATAGTGGGGAGGGGGTCGGATACCCATCCCCTCCTGTGGGTCCCGGGGCTGCAAAAAGTACCCAAGCAAGACAAGCCAAGAGTGCCACAAGAGGCTCCCGAGATCCAAGGGGACCCCAAGTCGCCAAACGATCGGCCCAGAGCGCCTGCACGCACCCAGACTGCCCAGGAGACGTCCAGGACGCCCCAAGAGGCCTCCAAAGGCACTCCCGAGAGGGCCATAAGAGGCAAAAATCAGAGATTGCGCCTAAGGGTTGACAAATTTGGCCGCTCTCGCTTGTTCCGCTTTTCCAAGACGGCCCAAGAGGCTCCCATGACAGCTCCAAGAGCGCGCCTTGACGGGGAACCCGAATGGACATTTTGAGCCCTCGGCCCCGAGAACCTCCCAGGAGGCCCCAAGAGGTTCCGAAGAGGCTCCAAGAAGGCCACAAGAGGCCCCCTGGACACCCGACAAGGCTTCCAAGAGCCCCCAAGAGGCTCCAAAGCGGCCCCAAAAGTTCCTCCCCCGAGGCCCCCAAGAGCCTTTCCAAGAGACCCCAAGAAGCATCCCTGAAGACTCGGGCCCACGTCAGCGTCGTCTTTGTCGTCGACGCTACCGCCGCCGTCATCGTCGACGTCCCCCTTCAGGGTCGGCGGCACTGGCCGTGAGGCCTTCGCAATCCCGTGCTACAATATCGGGAAGAGCCAAAGGGACGAGCCTACACTGGACAAGTTCGGCCAAAACGACTTCATCTTGGTGTCTTCCGAATGGGGGGGCCTGCTTAAACATTCATTCAGCGACACGGGGCGGGCGTCGGCTTCGCACCACCTTCTCCTGACCGCAAACGTCGACATCGTTCCCGCCAGCGGCGCGGCCACCACCGCAGCAGAGCGACCTAACTTTCGCTCGCTCCAGTCACCGCCCAGAGCCGCTGGCTTCGCCGAGCCATTTGCCTACCAGATGGACAGAGCATGTGCTCGAGAAGATGATGTGTCTGCCAACGAACTTGATGGTGCCATGACGGCCGCCTTCCACCGTGCCGCAGAGCAAATTGTGCCGACGGCATCGTTGACTCCGCGCTGGCCGTGGATATCTGGCCGCACGCTACACCCTTTCCAGAAGCTAGGATGGCCCGCGACCAGCGCTGAGAAGAGCCTTGCTGTCGCGGTCGGGAGGTCTGCGCGAGGACACCGCACAATGTGGCGGGAAATCTTGCTCGCCACAGCAGGCTGGAACCAGTTGCGACGACTGCGCAAGAGGTTCCACCCGCAGCAAAGCTGGCTCTGGAACCGCGAAGGGCTCATCGTCGATTCTTAAGCCCGTGCGGAAACGTTGGCTGAGAATTTCGGCGAAGTGGAATGGGATGCCTGGGACCTGGGACACTGCGGGTATGCGCGCAGAACCTCTGGGCCCAGCCCTTCCTGTCGACCTCCGCCCTACACTTGACAGCGTGGCGGAAACAGCGGCCCGTGAGATGGAATGGGGCAAAGCGTGCGGCTCGGACGGCGTGCCTGGAGACCTCTGGAAAGCCCTCGCTGCGCCAGGGTCGCCAGCGAGAAAATGGGCGACGGCGCTCTGTTCGAAGTGTTGGGAGGACGGTGTGGTCCCAGACGGCTAGCACGAATCACTGATGTTCGCAATGTTTAAGGCGACGAATGTCGCTGTAAGAACGACAGACCAATTTGCCTCTGCAAGCTGGCTACGAGCTCTATGCCTCCATCTTACTGCTGCGCATTCAGGCAGCCGGCGCCGAGTCGCGCGTCTGGTCGACGCAGCTCGGTTTCAAGTCGCAGAGCGGAACCATGGACGACGCCATCTTCATGGCGAGGTGTTTCCTTGACGATGCGTGAAACGCAAAGGATGCGCACCTCGTCTTCCTCGCACTCGACTGGGCCAAAGCCTTCGATAGCGTCGACCCCGGGGTCCTAGTGCAGGCTTTGCGCCGCTTCGAGCTGCCAGACAAGATGCTGAGGGCCGTGGGCGTGATCTGCACCGGACGTCGCTTCGCCGTGCGAGACGCTGGACAGACGTCTGCCTCGCGAGAGCAGGAGGCAGGAATCTGCCAGGGATGCCCTCTCCCCGCTCTTGTTCGCCATGGTCACGACGGCCCTCCGATCCGATGCGAAGCACGCAACGAGGGCAGCTGCGGACGATGTACACGACCTCGTCTGCGCAGACGAAACTCTGACTGCGGCCGCGGACGAGGGCAGAGCTGCCGAGTGGATGCCGGCGCCAACTACGGCGTGTGCTACAATTGACGCAAGCTGGAGGTGCTGCGGGTGCGCTGCCAAGCGTCTACCTCAAAACCCGATGGCCAGCCGATTGTCCCGAAGGAGAGCATCGTGTACCTGCGAAGCGTGCTCGCATCCAACAGCAACGTCGACGCTGAGTTTTCGAGAAGGCTCGAGGCGGCGGGTTCTGAGTTCGACAAGCTCGCTCGCACGGTCCCATAGAACTCTATCCACGAAGAAAAAATTATCCCAGTGCGACCCTACCTAGGAGTTGGAACCCCTAGGAAAGCAGCATTAGTAGTAACAGTAACGCTAAGCTAAAGCTAAACTAAAGCTAAGCTAAAGCTAAGCCACAGCTGAGCTAAAGCTAAGCTAAGCTAAGCTAAAGCTAAGCTAAAGCTAAGCTAAAGCTAAGCTAAAGCTCAGCTAAAGCTAAGCAAAAGCTGAGCAACAGCTAAGCTAAAGCTAAGCTACAGCTAGGCTAAAGCTAAGCTAAAGCTAAGCTAAAGCTAAGCTAAAGCTAAGCTAAAGCTAAGCTAAAGCTAAGCTAAAGCTAAGCTAAAGCTAAGCTACAGCTAAGCTACAGCTAAGCTACAGCTAAGCTAAAGCTAAGCTCAAGCTAAGCTAAACGCTAAGCGAAAAGCTAAGCTAAAGCTAAAGCTAAAGCTCCGAGGGGGCTGGGGGGAACCGCGGGGCGGGGACTGGGGGAACCGCCCGGGGCGATTTCCACTGCCTGGCCCCTTTAAGCTATGAGAGTAAGAACCCTTCTAGGCAGAGCCTAGGTAGGGAATAAAATTCAACGCAATTGTGATGTCAAAGCTTTTGCGCAGCCTCACCACTGCATGGCTGAAAGCAGCAGAACTGCCAAACTTGACGCATTCCAAGCACGCTGTGTGCGAAAAGTTTCGGGCATCCCACATTCCTACATGCTTACATAAGTGACAAATGCTTCAATGTTTGGCCAAGCGAGGCAAAGCCGGCTGAGCCACATCTTAAAGGAGCGACAGCTGACAATTTTGGGCAAGACTGCGCGCTTTGGCGACGGCCACCCCGTGCGCGAATGTCTTTTGCAGCCCAGAAGCGTGGAACTTCGAGATCCTCCGTCGGCCCGCCGGCGCGGCCGCCCCAGGCAGGTGGGGGCGCGCGAGATGTATGGACACGCTGCGCATGCATGCGCACAAGGAAATATGAATGTTTCAGATGTTTTTTTTTCCCCCCCCCCCAAGCGCGATCGCTGCCTCGGAACGCCTGCGCTACGTCAGCACCACTCGCAGGTAAGAAGAACTCGCACCACTCGCAATGTTTCAGATGTTGCTGCCATGCCGCCCAGCGTCTGGAAGAGCACAGCGCGAGAGTGCAGCCGCTCGCGCTAGCTTCCTTCCGTTGCTCACGTGCGCGCCACACGACTTCGTAATTAAATGCCTCTGCCGTAAGACAGCCACGAGAACATCAAAACTGCACACGTTCGAAGGCCCGCGCGGACTTCTTGGGGTGGCATTGGACCCCCCTCTCCCAGCCCCTGTCTCGGCGTTCGGCCCAGGTGTGCAGGGAGGGAGCCCAATCCCAACCCCGGAAATCCGCGCCGACCTCCGAGCACCCAACCCTCCTGTGTTGTTGGGTCCTTGCCTTGCAGCCGCAGCGCCGTGCTTCCCATTCTGGTCCTCCTCCTCCTCCTCCTCCTCCTCCTCCTCCTCCGCCTCCTCCTCCTCCCCAACGACACCAAGCCTGTGCACCAGTGTACCCATTCGCCAGTGTCCCCGATCGCCCCGTTGCCTGAGTCCCCGGTCGCCGGAGCCCCCAGCCGCCAGAGTCCCCGTTCGCCAGAGTCCCTGTTCGCCAAAGTCCCTGTTCCTGGGCCCCTGTCGGCGGGTCCCTGTTCGGTGGTGCCCGTTCGACGGATGTCCGCTGGTGCCAGTTCGGCCGTTTCTCCTCCTCCTCCTCCTCCTCCTCATCCTTCTCCTCCTCCTCCTTCTCCTCCTCCTCCTCTTCTTCCTCATCAACCTCTCAACCCTGCTGCTCCTGGTGTGGCGGTGGTGGTGGTGGTGATGGTGATGGCGATGATGATGGTGGTGGTGCTGCTGCTGCTGCTGCTGCTGCTGCTGCTCCTCCTCCTCCTCCTCCTCCTCCTTCGCCTCCTCCTCCTCCACGTCCTCGTCCCCTTCATCCTCCTGCTGTTGCTCGTCCTCCTCCTCCTCCTCCTCCGCCTCCTCTTCCTCATCCTCCTCCTCCTCCTCCTCCTCCTCCTCGTCCCCCTCTCCTTCGTACTAAGCTCATTGCAATCGTCCTCCATCGCAGTTCCTTACAAATGCCTACGTCGCAACGCCAGACGTGTCGTTAGATTCCGCCTGAGACCTCCTCACCATTTACAATAGTGAAGCCTGAAATTGCCAACAGTTACACGGAAGATGGAGGGCGAATCGTTTTCGGAATGGGTCTCTCGCCTTGGCACTGCGAACACTCGCCTCAAAACAAAATAAGTAGGTGCACAGAGGGAGGTCGGGTGGTTTTCAAACGGCCCCAGACACCCTCCCGCGCCCTAACACAGCCTGAAAAAAAACGAGAGACCAGAAGAGTTCCCAAGAGTCTCCCAAGATGCCCCCAAGAGGCCCGGAAGACGCCCCCAAGAGGCCGCCAAGAGGCACCCTAGAGACCTCCGAGAGACCCCCAAGAGGCCCCAAGATGCACCCAAGAGGCATCAATTAGACCAACATGTCAGTTCCTGCTTGTTGTCGCCGTCCTCGTCCTCCATTGTCGCGAGAGTTGCGGGCCAGTTTCCCGAAGGGAGGCCCAAAAATCTAGCGGGTTGAGAGCGTAGATTTGTGAGCAGTTGTGGACGATTCTGAACCATCTTGGAGCAGTCTTGAGACCAACAACTATATGGAAAGAGCCCTCTGGAGGGCGGCACGGCGGCTTGCGCGAGGCCCATCGGAGGCCCATCTCGGAGCAGGGCGAGTTGAGACAGCAAGAGCTTTAAAGTGGTCCCTGCGCACCAGTTTTCTGGGCTGCGTCCAGACGTGGCGACGGGGGGGCCCCTCGAAGTCCCAGAATCATCGAGCCTCGAGCCTCGGCTATTCTGGGAGAACGCTGAGCATTGCTTTTTCCAGGTCTCCAGCTGCGGCGCAGAAAGTCTGCCTGTTCCTGCTGCCTGGTCTCCCACTGCTGCCCATGCTGTTTGCCCTATCCCCCCTCGTCTTCCTAACCCTCCTGCTCCTTCTCCTCCTGCTACTGCTCTTCCTCCTCCTCCTCCTCCTCATCCTCCTCATCATCATCATCATCATCAAAATACTCCTCCTCCTCCTCCTCCTCCTCCTCCTCCTCCTCCTCCTCCTCCTCCTCCTCTCCTCCTGATCCTCCTCCTGGCCATCATAAGCATCATCAATGTTATTAATACTATCATTAATAGTATTACCGTTATTCTTGTTTTTCTTATTATGATTACCTTTATCATTATTGTTGTTACTATTCTCACCCTCATCATCAGCATCATCATAATCCTCAGCATCAGCAGGACCAGCAGCCATCATCATCATCAGCATCAGCAGCATCAGCATCATGATCATCAGCAGCAGCAGCATCGTCATCATCATCCACCACCACCACAGCCACCACCACCACTACCAGCATCATCATCATAACCAACATCGACAACATCATCATTAGCAGCAGCAGCATCCTCATCATCAGCATCAACATCAACGTCATCATCATAATCAGGATCATCATCAGCATCAGCATCATCACCATCATCATCATCATCGTCGTCGTCGTCGTCGTCATCATCGTCACCATCATGGTCACCACCATCACCATCACAATCACCATCAGCATCACCATTACCATCACCATTACCATCACCAGCATAACAAGCATAATCAACATCACCAGCATCATCACCATCATCAGCATTAGCATCACCATCAACATCAACATCATCAGAAGTAGCAGCAGCAGCGTCAGCATCAGCAACATAATCAGCAGCAACGATATCGTAAACATCATGATCAGCATCATCATTATCGTCGTCGTCTTCATCCTCATCACAATCACCATTACAATCACCATCATCCGTATCATTATCATCGTCGGCATCATCATCATCATCGTTATCATCGGCAACAGCATCAGCATCAGCAATACCATCATCATCATTATCAGCATCATCATCATCGTCATCATCATCGTCAGCGTCAGTATCGTCGTCAGCAGCTTCCTCAGCAGCAGCAGCATAATCAGCATGCTCATCGTCGTCATCATCGTCGGCATCATCATGAACAGCATCATCATCGCCAGTAGTATCATCACCATCAGCAGCACCAGCATCATCAGCGTCATCGTCATCAGAATCATCGCCATCATCATCATCAGCATCCGCAGCATCAGCATCATCGTCATCATCATCATGAGCAGCATCATCATTGTAATCGTCAGCAGCATAATCATCATTATCATCAGCCTCATCATCAGCATCATTATCATCGTCATCAACAACACCATCATCAACAGCATCGTCATCATCCTCAGAATCGTCATCCTCAGCTTCATCATCATCAGCCGCAGCATCGTCATAATCTTCACTATCATCATCACCATCATCATCATCCTCATGTTTGTCATCCTCATCATCCAAATCAGCATAATCATGGTCATGATCATGATCATCATCATCACCATCATCATCGTCATCATCATCATCAGCATCATCATCATCAGCATCATCAGCAGCAGCTTCAGGATCTCCAACATAAGCATCAGCAGCGGCATCAGAATCCTCATCAGCATCACAATCACCATCACCCATCATCAGAATCACCATCAGCATCAGCAACATCGTCATCATCATCACAATCAAATTCATAATCGTCAGCATCATTATCATCATCAGCATCATCAGCAGCATCATCAGCATCATCGACATCATCATCATCATCATCATCATCAGCATCATCCTCATCATCACCATCACCATCACCATCACCATCATCATCATCATCATCATCATATCATCATCAGCAGCAGCAGCATCAGCATCATCATCATCATCATCATCATCATCATCATCATCATCATCATCATCATCATCATCTCATCATCATCATTATCCTCATCCTCATCCGGCCTCTGCCTCCTCCTCCTCTTAATTCTCCAGCCTCCTTCTCCTCTTTCTCCTGCCTCCTCCTCCTCCTCCTCCTCTTCCGTCCCCTCTCTCCTTCCCTCCCCCCAACCCACCCACGGCTGACTCGTGCCTCGACGAGTTCCAGTTTGGCCGAGTCACGGCCACTGGCAGCGATCAACCTTGAACGCCCGTGGCGGGGTCGACGCCGCGTCGACACGACACGAACCAACCTACCCCCGCTCAAGCGAACCCCCATGAAAAGTCGTACCGTAGCAGACGGCGCCGCCGTCCTCCCACCGAGCGGAGCTGCGGGGGCGGACGCGCTCGGAAGGGCAACCCGACGCGGAGGAGCGCGCGGGGACTACGAGGACGACGGCGGCAACAGCGACGCAAAGGAGGAGGAGGAGGAGGAAGGGGAGAGGAGGAGGAGGAGGAGGAGGAGGAGGAGGAGGAGGAGGAGGAGGAGGAGGAGGAGGAGAGGAGGAGGAGGAGGAGGAGGAGGAGGAGGAGGAGGGGAGGAGGAGGGGGGGGAGGAGGAGGGGAGGAGGAGAGGAGGAGGAGGAGGAGGAGGAGGAGAGGAGGAGGAGGAGGAGGAGGAGGAGGAGGGGGGGGGGGGGCCTGGGCACCGAGGTTGGGCGGAGTCGGCTCTGGCGCGCGAGCAGCCTGTGTCTCAACTGGACCCCCATCCGAGATCAGGCGTCAGGATGTTTGTCCCAGCGTAGTTCCCCCGAGGCCTGGACTACTCGTCGGGGACCAACTCCAGATCCGAGGCACGAAGAGATGTCATAAGCATCAACTTAGAGAGCTCCGCACGGATGTCTCGGATCGGCGCTGGAGCAACCTGGCGGCGCCTCTGGCGCCACCCCTGGCGCGCGGAGCGCGGCAGGGAGGGGGAGTCTAACGCCGATCCAAGACAGCCGCGCGGAGCTCCAAACGTCTCAAAATGCTGATGTCATCACTTGCTCCTTCAGTTCCTCCTCCTCCTCCTCCTCCTCCTCCTCCTCCTCCTCCTCCTTATCCTCCTCACCAACTCTATACCTCGAGTCGTTCTTGAACGGTACTGGGGCCCACGGGGCCACAAAGACCGTCGAGGGCCACAGGCCCTGCACCGCGACCTCCACGACGCGACGAGGTCAGGCGCTCGCGTCAGAAGCTCGGGTCCCCAGCGGCGACGCTCTGGACGACCCGGGCACCCTCGGAACGCCCTCGAAAAGGCGCAGCTGCAGAAAACCATGCCGAGGCCGAGACGGGAAACCCTCCGGGAACCGACGAAAACGCTCGAAAAACTCAGCCGACGACGACGACGACGTCGACGACGACGACGACGACGACGACGACGACGACGACGACGACGACGACGACGACGGCAGCGACGACGACGACGACGACGACGACGACGACGACGACGACGACGACGACGACGACGACGGCGGCGGCGACGAGGACGACGACGACGACGACGACGACGAAGGCGGGCGGCGGCGGCGGCGGCGGCGACGGCGGCGGCGGCGGCGGAGACGACGGCGCGGCGGCCAGCGGCGACGGCCGCTGGCGCGGGCGCACCCTGAACGGCTCCCTCGCGCTCTCCATCTCGCCCTGCAGAGCGAGTCGCTGCCCGCGGCGGCTGCCTCGCGCGCTGCGCCGCCGTCGTCGTCGTCGTCGGCGGCGGCGGCGTCGACGGCGTCGGCATCGTCGTCAACGTCGTCGTTGACGTTGGTGGCGGCGTCGGCGTCGTCGTCGGCACGTTCGGACATGCGCGTCGTCGTCGTCTTGGGACGCGTACGTCGGCGTCGGCGTCGGCGGAGTCGTCGTCGTTTCACGTCTTGGCCTTCTGTTTGCGCCCGCGGAAACTCCTTGGGCCGTTCCTCCTCCTCATTATCCTCCTCATCTTCATCATCCTCGTCCGCCTCCTCCTCCTCCTCCGCCGCATCATCATCATCATCATCATCATCATCATCATCATCATCATCATCAGCATCATCATCATCAGTAGCATCATCTCCAGCAGCAACATCATAATCAGAATCCACATCATCATCAGCAGCAGCATCATCATCATTATCATCCTTATCAGCAGCATCAGCATCAGCATCAGCAACATCATCAGAATATGCATATTTACCTTCATATTCATCAGCAGTATCAGCATCAATATCGTTATCGTCATCGTCATCGTCATGAGCACAATCCCCGTCAACATCATCATCATCATCAGCAGCAGCTTTAGCATCATCATCAGCATCACCATCATCACCATCATCATCATCAACGTGGTCATCATCGTCATCATCATCAGCATCATCATCTTCAACGCCATCATCAGCATCATCATAATCATCAACATTAGCAACATCATCACCACATATACGTGTGTATGCATATACATGTATCTGTACACATATATTTGTGTGTCGCCGCATCTATCTCTCTCTCTCTCTCTCCCCCCCCTCTCTCTCGCTCTCTTCTTCTCTCTCTGTCTCCCTCTCTTTCTCTCACCCTCTCTCTCTCTCTCTGTCTCTCTCCCTCTCTCTCTCTTTCTCCCTCTCTATCTCTCTCTCTCTCTCTCACTCTCTTTCTCGCCCTCTCTATATCTCTCTCTCGCTCTTTCTCTCTCCCTCCCCCTCTCTCTGTCTATCTCTCTCTCTCTCTATCTATCTCTATCGCTCCCTCTCTCTCTCGCGCTCTCTCTCTCTCTCTCTCTCTTTCTCTTTCTCTCTCTCTCTCTCTCTCTCTCTCTCTCTCTCTCGCTCGTTCACAACACCGTCGTCATGACCACCACAACCCCCATCATCATCACCATCATCATCACCATGGTCATCATCAGCATCAGCAGCAGCAGCCTCAGCAACAGCATGATCAGCATCATCATCATCAACAGCAGCAGCAGCATCAGCATCAGCATCAGCATCAGCATCGTCGTCATCATCATGACCGACATCACCATCATCATCATCATCATCATCATCATCATCATCATCATCATCAGCATCATCATCATCATCATCATCATCATCGGCATTATCATCATCAGCAGCATCATCATGAGCATCATCAGCATCATCGTCGTCATCAGCATCATCATCATCATCATCATCATCATCATCATCATATGCAACATGCTATTCGTCCGATGGAGCATCATCATCAGCATCAGCGTCAGCAGCATCATCAGCATCAGCATCATCTTCATCGTCATCAGCATCAGCATCAGCATCATCGTCGCCGTCAACAGTTTCAGCATCCTCGCCGTCATCGCCGTCAGAATCAGCAACATCAGCAGCATCATCAGCGAAATCGTCATCATCATGAGCATCATCATGATCATCGCCAGCATCATCGACATCATCATCATCAGCATCATCATCAGCATTAGCATCATCAGCATCATCGACATCATCATCATCATCATCATCATCATCATCATCATCAGCATCATCATCATCATCATCATCATCATCATCATCATCATCATCAACAGCATCATCACCATCATAATCGTCATCCTCATCATCAGCTGTGTCACCATCACCAGCATCATCCTCATCAAAATCATCATGTTCAACATCATCAGCATCATCATCATCCTCATCATCGTCATCATCGTCATCATACCCAGCATCATCATCAGCATCAGCATCAGCATTAGCATCATCATCCCGATCATCATCACCATCATCATCAGCATCATCATAATCGTCATCAGCAGCAGCAGCAGCATCATCGGCATCATCATCATCACCATCATCATCCTCATCACAAGCACCATCATCACCAGCATCACCATTAGCATCATCATAATCATCATCATCATTCTTATCATCCTCATCATCCTCATCAGCATCATCATCTCGCAGCCCTGCAGAGCGAGCAGCGGTCCACGGCGGCTGCATCGCGCGCGGCACCGCCATCGTCATCGTTGTCGTCGTCGTTTGCGTCGACGACGTCGGCGTCAGCGTCGGCGTCGTCGCCAACGTCGTCGTCGACGTCGACGTCGTCGGCAGCGGCGTCATCGGCGCGTTCGGGCATGCACGGTGTCGTCGACGTCGGACGTGTACGTCGGCGTCTGCGTCGTCGGCATCGTCGGCCCTCCGTTAACGCCTCCAGAAACTCCTGGGGCCCTCAAGGTGACCGGCGGTGCCCCCTAGTCCTCCTTATCATAATCCTCCTCCTACTCTTTCTCCTCCTCCACCTCCTCCTCCTCCTCCTCCTCCTCCTCTTCCGCAGCCGCCTTATGCTCCTCCTCCTCCTCCTCCTCCTCCTCCTCCTCCTCCTCCTCCTCCACTTCCTCCTCCTCCTCCTCATCCTCCTCCTCCTCATCCTCCTCCTCGTGGTCATCATCATCCTCCCCCTCCTCCTCCTCATCCTCCTTCTCCTCCTCGTCACCACCACCACCATCATCAGCATCATCATCATCAGCATCATTATTGTTATCATCATCAGCAGCAGCATCATCGTCGTCGTCGGCGTCATCATCTCGCCGCCCTGCAGAGCGAGTCGCTGCCCACAGCGGCTGCATCGC
The DNA here is from genome assembly GCA_963575745.1 of Prorocentrum cordatum. Taxonomy (NCBI): domain Eukaryota; class Dinophyceae; order Prorocentrales; family Prorocentraceae; genus Prorocentrum; species Prorocentrum cordatum. Next base: position 134,475 of record CAUYUJ010020241.1, read on the forward strand.
GCCCGGCGCCGCCGTCGTCATCATCGTCGTCGTCGTCGGCGTCGACTGCGTCGGCGTCGTCGTCACCGTTGGTGGCGGCGTCGTCGTCGTCGTCGGCGTCGTCGGCGCGTTCGGACATGCACGTCGCCGTCTTCGGACGTGTACGTCGGCGTCTGCGTCGTCGGCGTCGTCCTCGATTCACGTCTTGGCAACCGTTTGCGCCACCAGAAACCCCTGGGGCCTTCGAGGTGACCTGCGGAGGTTCCTCCTCCTCTTCATCATCCTCCTCGTCCGCCACCACCTCCTTATCCTCCTCTTCGTCCTCATCCGCCTCCTCCTTCTCCTCCTCCTCCTCTTCCTCCTCCTCCTCTTCCTCCTCCTCCTCCTCATCCTCATCAGCATCATCATCAGCATCAGCAGCAGCAGCCGCAGCATAATCGTCATCGTCATCCTCATCGTCATCATGACCGTCCTAATCACCATCACCATCATCATCAGCATCATCCCCATCACCATCATCAGCATCATCAACGTCAACAGCATCATCAGCATCACCAGCATGGTAATAATCATGATCCTCATAATCATCATCATCATCATCATCATCATCATCATCATCATCATCATCATCATCATCATCATCATCATCATTATCATCTCATCTCACCATCATCATCATCATCATCATCCTCATCTTCTTCATAATCATCAGCAGCAGCATCGTCATCAGCATCATCCCCATCATCATCGGCATCATCATCCCCACCACCATCATCCACAACAACATCATCCACAGCATAAATATATAAACACATGACACCCTCTATCGCGCTCTCTCTCTCTCTCTCTCTCTCCCTCCCCTTATATCACTCTGTCTCTCTCTCTCGTTCTCTCTCTCTCTTGTATATGTCTGTCGCCCTCTATATTTTTCTCTTTCTCTATTCCTCTATCGTTCTCTATCACTCTCTGATTCGCATTACCATGGTCATGACCACCACTACCACCACTATCATCATCAGATTCATCCGTATCATCATCAACATCATCATCACCACCATCATCGCCTTTATCATCATCATCATCATCATCATCATCATCATCATCATCATCCGCAGCATCGCCACAATCATCGTCGTCATCATGTTCAGTATGATCGTCGTCGCCACAATGATCATGAGCAGCATCACCATCATCATCATGGTCATCATCACCAGCATCATCATCAGCATCATCAGCAGCAGCAGCAAAATCAGCATCATCAGCATAATCATCGTCGTCGACGTCATTACCACCAACATCATCATTATCATCATCATCATTTGTAAGAGCGTTCCTCCTCATAGAATGAAATAGAATCACTAAGTGCAGGCGGTAGTGCGCGCATGGATGTAACAATGTGTGTGCGCGAGCCCTTCTAACGATTCCACTACTTATTTTCCGTGGGTAGATGCTTGCCTGACTGATGACAAGCGTTCGGGAGCTTCGGTGCCACCGACAATGACTCGAGCCCGCTCGGCTAGCCCAGCAGACACTTTGGGAACTACTTGCTGCCAAGCGTCGACCCCCCCCCCCCCACTTCCACCGAACTGCAAGTGCTTCCCGAACCTACGCTGCGACCGACTCGGTTCCACCCCCAAAAGGATGCCCGCAGACAGGGGACGGCGGCCATGGATGCGAAGCATATAACGACGTAAAGCCAACGGAAGAGGCGGAAGGAAGAGGAGGCAGGCGTTCTGCGGATGGAGATGTCAGGCTCAGAGGCAGAGGAACATACGCCACAGACGCCGACGGGACCGATGGGCCTGAAAGCAAGCAGGCCGCCTTGTAGTTCGCAACCCATTTCGGCAGGAGGAGGAGGAGGAGGAGGAGGAGGAGCGAGGAGGAGGAGGAGGAGGAAGGAAGGGGAAGAGGAGGAGGACGAGGTGGATGAAGAGGAGGAGGAGGAGGAGGAGGAGGAGGGAGGATGAGGAGGAGGAGCAGGACCTCAAAGGGCTGAGATCGAAGACGTTGACAATCACGGCAGTGAACAAGTCCTCTCACTCTTTTGCATTTTTCCCCAACGAACAGAGGCCTGCTACCTCTGGCAAACTGTGCCCCGAGCTCGCATACGTCAGAGAGCCCAGGAGAATCGCAACCCATGGCGAGCCGACGTGCTATGCAGTGCCTGGACTGGGCTGAATGTGCTTCGCTTCGGTGTATGGTGTATGTGCGCTGCATACTTGTATTGTATAGAACGGACCCCTTATGATTATGATAATGATGTTGATGTTATAGGTGATTGAGTTGTCAGCGTGGTTTTACATAGTGCTTGGTTTCGTGTACTTGTGATGCCCAGCCCCCCCGCACTGAGCCTGACACACGTGGCTTGGCCACCCCTGGAGACCAGTCAGTAGGCAGGGCCCCTACTGGGCGCTGCCTTTCTTGAGCTTCTTAACGCAAGCCTTCTGCTGGCTCGAAGCAGCGGGCTGGGCAGCAGCAGCTGGCTGCGCGGGCACGCTCGAGCCAGGAGGCACGTCTGCCTGGGCGCCCGCGGCATCCTTGCCGCCGACCTTCAGTGCCTCGGCGAATTCGGACGCCAACAGCTTCGGGAGGTCATCGTCCTTCAGCTTTTAAACGTTCGTCGAATAAGCCTTCGCGACCTCAAGATCTTTCATGGCTACGGCCAATGCCTTGCCAGGCGCCGCCATCAGGACTTTGCAAGTGGAGGTCGCCAACGCGGCAAGGCCTGGATACTTCATGGCGTTGGACGCTGTACCGCGGAACAGCGGTACCTCGAGCAGCAAGTTCGCCAGGGCCTGCTGCTCCTCTGGCGCGGCGAATACGCTGGCAGCGCTGACGCGCTCAAGCACAGACAACCACGTCGGGAACTGATTAATGGTATTATTCATCTGGCCTGCAAGCTCGGTCACGGTCTTCTCGTTGCCCGAGCACACCCATGGAAACTTCTCGAAATTCCACGATGCCACCGCGTTCTCGAAGCCCTCGAACTGGTGCGCCATCTTGGTCTCGAGATCCTTGATGCCGTCGAACTTGGAGATGTGGTTGGCGAGGTAGGTCGACCACTGCTTCGTCAGGATGGCGACGTTCTCGGAAAAAAACGATGCACTTCAGCCTGAACAACTCAAACTGCTTGACTTGGGAAGCGGCTACGTGACACTCCTGGAGCAGTTACGTCAGCTCCAGCACCCCGCCAGTCCACTGCGATTCCTTCATGCTAACAGCGACCCTCTCGATGGAGCCGGAGAGCAAGAAGAGTTGGGCCACATAATTAACTTGCGGTGGGAGTGAGATCTCCTTGCACCTCGCAGCGACCATGGAGCTCACGCAAGTATCCGCCGCCAGCCGCTCAAGCACGAAATCATTCAAGGCACCCTCGACGGCCATGCGCGGGCAACGCTGCACAAACTGGATCAAGGCTTTCAGAGCGTCGGGGAACTCGCACAGGCTTGCATCGGGGAACTCGCACTTGGGGAGCTGCATCTCCCTCTCCCACAGCACTGACCACACCTTGAGGTCGAATTCGATCTTGCGCTCAGCCTTGAGCTCAACGAGGAACTCCCAGAAGTCGTAGCCCAGCAAAGCGTGATTGGCCGCCCACGAGAGCGCCTTGACGAGCATCTTGTCATTGAACTTCGCGCAGCAGGCTAACGTGTGCAGCACGCTCCTGTACCAGTTGTTCTTGCTCACCTCTGGGGGCTCATTCGCTTCCCCCCCCTCCTTCGCCTGGAATTCTGGGAACAGCGGGAAGACTGATGCCCAGCTCGCTGGAGCGATGCGCCTGACAAACTCGGCGTTGTAGTCGTCCAGCTTGGCGACGAGGGCGAAAGCCCTGAGCAAGCTCTCCATGAGCTTGTCCACGAGGTCGCAGACACCCTCGTCGACGCCCGTGCCAGAGCTGATGAGCTCTGCCACCTTGGTGATCTCATCCTCTCTGTCAACCAGTAGCTCCACAACGCGATCGTAGATGTCCCACACGGCCGTAGAGCTGTCATCATTCTGCTGTGCCTCGAGCGCCGCGTCCAACTTCGCGAGCCCGTCCTGAACGACGGCCGCGTCGAAGTACTCAGGTGCATTCATGACGTCCTCTGCCTTGGCCGAGAGCTTCTCGAGGCAATCCCATGCTGCCTTGGCGTGCTGCACATGGGCGCCGTTGATGGCCCGAAAGTGCGAGCGAATCCTGGGGCTAATCTTCTTTTCGTTCGCGACCAACGAATGGATCAGGAACATGTCGCTCGCATCTGGGGTCGCGCTCCGCATGGCACAGTCCAGAGCCTTCACCACCAAGCAAGTGCACGCGAGGTCGATCTTCATTTCGGCGTACCACTCCCCGGACTCAGGAAGCGCGGGCCACGGGCAGGCTGAACCGACATCTTTGATGTCCACAGGGGTGTTGTGCAAGCGCTCGACGAAGGCCTTCCCCGCCTGGACGATGAAGCTGCCCTCGACGTGCTTGTACAACCTATCGCACATGGCCACGTGGATTGCCCTCTGGGCGTTCTCGACGACGTCGACCCCATCGCACGTGCTGACCTTTGCAACCAGGCCCAGGGAGATGCGGCCCTCGCAGTTCCGCTTCAACTTCAGCACCTCGGCCAAGGCACCAGCCATGATCGGGCCGTTGATCTGATCGGTGAGCTCCAGGGCCTCGTAGGCGATCACGTTCGCAAGGAGCTCCCGAGGGCGCTGCTTCACAAGCTCGATCTCCGTCGCGTCCAACTTCGTCAGCACGAGCTCGTGGAACGCGCCTCGGGACTTCTCAAACAGGCCGTGCCGCGCTTGCAGCGCGGCCGACAGCTCGAAGCGTTTAGCACTGAGCGTCGCCGCCAAATCATCATTCAACGCTGCCTGCTCTCCTGCCCCACTGATTCAGGCGATTGTCGACGCTATCGAAGTCCCGTTTGCGGCACCGAAGCCCGCATTGGCTCTTAAAGTCCCAGTTCTTCTCGACCTCCTGAATGACCTTCTGCGCCCCCTCGATGATGGACTCCTGGGCGGTGCGGCGCCTCACTTGCCGACCCTTCGCAGGGGCCCCGCCGCCGACCGCCGCAAGATCACCTTGCGGCGACGCCCCCCGTGTCCTCTTCGCAACGGCGGCCGCAGGGGCCCCGATCATGCCACGTGAACTCCCCGAAGACAGCGAGAGGACCGAAGGCGACGGGTGCGTCGACGCCGCTGCACCCCCCTGCCCAGCAGAGCCAGAGCTGCGACATACGGCACGCGGTTGAGCGGCCTTGACCGCCGAAAGCGCAGCGGAATGGCGATCTTGCGGCACAGGCGTATACACCATGCTGGCGGCGTCGCCAGGGCCGAAACCCACCTTAGGAATCATACAGTCGGCAGGTGCAGCTCCAGTTCCTGCCGCCAGGATGCCGACGGAGAGATGCATGTCTGCCTTCATGTCGGCCACCTCGTTGGCCATCTCCTGGTTATCGTATTGCTCGACCTCGGTGGCATCCTCGGAAGCCGTGATGCCCCGCCTGATCCGATACGAGTTCTCTGGCCCATCGCGAAGCTCCGCCCCCAGGACGCCCTGGCCTTCTATGTACACCATCATGTGCGGCCACGTGGTCTGGATGCAATCCACAAGGGCTCTTTCATCTTGGGGCTGCTGAAGGGGAAGAGCGCGCTGGCGGCAGAAGGCCCATAGCTCGGTGAAGGCTGCGTCGCAGCAGCCCTCCTCGAACTTCGACAGCTTCGACGTCACAAAGTGCTTGGATGACGTCCTCTCCACGCCCGCGAACTCCTTGCCACCAGAAGACCGACCCCTCCGCATTGCCAGGAACCGCGCGTCAACCTCTGGGTCCTTGCTGCGCGCTTCTTGGAGCTCTGCGAAGCCATCCGTGAAGCACCGACGCATGCAGTCGAAGCACCCGCAGCACTCCCCGCCAGCTGGGCCCCCTGAGGTAGTTTGCTTCTGCCAGCGCAAGTAGGTTGGAGAAGGACAATCGCGGTCCAATTGGTGAGTGTTCTGGCTGTAGCTGGCGCACTCCTTGGGTGGCCAGCTTGCCCAATCATTGACAGGAGTGTTCCTGGCGGCCTTCTTCGCTGCTGGGCTGCCTGGCCTACCCTTCGGCGGCATGCCACGACAGGCTCTGATCGACGAGGCAGCTGGGCCACCAGGTCAGAGGGGGCGCGTCGCGGCGCCGAAGTGGGCTGTTTGGTGATGGCCGAACGCGGGCCAAAATGTGCTACGGATGCAGTGCCACATCGTTGCCGATATGACGCTTATGTGCATGGGCTGTCGCGCGCTTACTGGTTTGTTCGCGTTTACGCGCATGGGCGGGCTAACCTCCGTGAAACTCAGCGCGTCGCGCTGGGGATGAATCTCTGAAACCCCTGGGGGCTTAACAACCACAGCAGCTAGGGGAAGTTCAGGGGGTGGGGAACAAAGGCTTTGGCATTGGCCCGATGCGGCCGCTCCAGACAGACCTAACAAACGTGCGAAGCCCCCCGCCCCCCAGGCGCATGGGAAGTCAGAACCCACGTAAGACAAAGCCAAATGACAGAAACGCCGAAGGACGGCGACAACTGCCAATCTTGAGCGGGCGATGCCCTTCGCCCCCATGAAGTACAGGCTCAAGCTCGCACGGCACCCCTCCCCCTGCATTGCCTTAATATTCCCCCCCCCGCTCCCCGCTGCACCCCCCCCCCCCCGCCGACCACCCCCCCCCCCCCCCTACCTGCGTGCACCCTCGCCTTCGCGCCTCCGCGGCGGACCGCCGACCTCGCACAAAAACAATGGAACTCTCATGAGTCAAGCTTGCCCCCCCACCCACCAGTCATTTAGAAATCGCCACCCCTCTCAACGTTCAAGGCCGTTGGGCTTAGAACAAGTGCATGTTCAAGGCCTGGGCCCTTGACACATGGCGCGTCCAAGGCGACCCCTGTCAATGTTCACGCCCCCCTGGCCTTGAACAAGTCTTTGTCCAAGGCCAGGGCCTGGAACACTGAAACATTCGCTAATTTCAGCACCCTTGAACACAGGTGTGTTCAAGGCGACCCCTATCGATGTTCAAGCCCCCTGCCCCCCCCTGGCCTTGAACAAGTATATGTTCAAGGCCGTGGCCTTGAACACTGAAACATTCGCGATTTCTTGCGCGGCTGAACATGCGGCGCGTTCAATGCGACACCCATCGACGTTCAAGCCCCATGGCCTTGAACACTCGAGAGGGGTGACGATTTTCAAGGGTGTCATTCAACTTGCACATCCGAGGCCAAAGGAGGCCTCCCACAGGAAAGGCTGGGCCAACACTAAACGAGAGGACCACCTCAAGAGGGTTGCTTTCGACCTGAGTCAGGGGCCCGAGTCAGGGGCCAGTCGACCCGCTGGCGCCCCCACTCGCCGCCAGCGCAAAGGATGCATCATGCAAAACAGTTCGCTTGCCGTCAGAACCAGCCTCGGCAAGCCACTTAGCGATGGTCGCCAAGTCTCGCTCGCGAGTTGCTTGTAGCAACACGTCCGGCTTCGCGCAGCGTGCGTGGATCCGCGCTTCATCTCCGATGGTGGAGCTCTGCCGAAATCTGCACCAGAACCTTCACTCACCCTTCAAAATCTTATTGTGCCACGCCCAACACATGCCCCGACTGGAAGGGGCTGTGCCAATTATTCTGAGGCCAGCCGAAGGTAGATTATACATGACTGGACCGCCCCCCGCGGGCCCTGCAGGTGGCCCAGGTGTGGGGGGGTCATCTCCAGCTGGGGGATCCTCATCCGAATTAGTTTCGCCAGCACTAGACAAAATGTCTGCATCCCTGGTATCATTCACATCTTCCTCGCTACTGCTGCTAGGCGCACCAATCGAAGCATCGGGGCCAGCCCCCCCCCCGCCCTTAGCTGTCTGATCTTTCGGACACGCGCCACTGCCACCACATGCCGCAAGGGCCGACTTGGAGACAGCGAGACCGAATGGCATCGCAACCTCGTCTTTTGACCTCTTAGTAGCAGCAATCCCGATCCGAGCAAGTAGCGACAGACTTTCAGAGAACTCCTCACCGTCTAGCCGAGCCGCAAACATGTGTTCCAAATCGTGGTCCCTGTGGAAGTTGTAGCACACAACGCGCATGCTATCGGGGATGCCGCCACAGCCATTCGCTAACGTTGAAACTGCCTGGTGCGAGGTGGCGTTTACAAGACTGCCATCACGGATCGGCATGGCGGCCCTGGGTTGGCGAGGGACTAAGACTGCAGCTAAATCATCCCCCCCCCCCCCCCAGGATCTTCCACAATCACCTCCTGAAGATCTGCTCTCGTGCCCCTCCCAAAGAATCTGCAAAGCACGAAGTAGGTGATGGCGTCGTTGCCCTCGATGCTCAAGCTGATGAGGGCCGGGAACTTCGCGAACTTGCGCCCCCCCCTCCCCGCCCCAGCCCCAATTGCCCCCGCCGACTCGGGCCCCCCCCGTCGCTACCTCGGCAACCAGCATGCTGACGCACGGTTGCTCGCTGGGGGGGGAGGGAGGGGCTCAGGAGGCCAGGGTAAGCTCGCAAATATACAGGAGACATTGCACAACGACGCAGGCAGCAGACGCGCCTCAGCCACGGCTGTTCGCAAGCACCAAGGAGTGGAGTCAGGCGCATAACAGTCCTTCCTCCTCACCCTGATCCTCATGCGGCTGTTCCTCCCCCTCCTCCTCGCCCCCCATCCTGCTCTCCTCGCCCCCATCTATTTCCCCTAAGCCCGCTAAGACGCGGGCTCCCAGACGAGATCACGCGCACGTGCTCGAAGTGAACATGGAGTCCAACAGTGCATTTCGGCACGGCTACCGTCTACGACACATCATCAGTCACATCAGCGAACGACCTACTAAAAGCTATCGAAACCTTCGGGGGACTCTGGGGGGGGGCTCCAGGGACCTCCAGGGGCCTCCGACTGAGGAACTCCAGAGCGCAAGAAGCAAGACACAACAGTTGTGCCACCGATGCCCCCTCCCCGCCTCCTGAATACAGCGCACAAATTGAATGTCCCAATCGCGGCACACATTGCCGTGTCGCTGTTCTCGCATAGCCCGCCACGCTTCTCCGCACATGCAGGTGCCATTCTCATCGAGCTGCCGTCGAAAGGGTTGTTGATCGGGAGATGGTCGTACTGGAACGCCTTGGCGAGCACGTCCTGGACTGCTGACTGTGGGCCTGGCATCACAAATTCCTTCTTCAAGGGGGACTCCAAATCGCCAACTGCAGTGCCAGCCGACCATATATTGTGTCGCTGCATTGCCGCCATTGTCGACGCCGCTGCGCCGCCCTTGAGATTTTGGATTCGCCGACGTCGAGATGGCAGGGCACCTGCCTCATGTGCCTCGCAAACTTCAACAAAAGTACCAGCAGCACCATCAATCGCAGCGTTCTCAACATCTGCCATCGCCTGGAAAGTCTGCTTCAGCACAGCTAGAATGCTCTTCCATAAGCCAGAGAGCCGTCGAATACGATCTGAGCAAGACTCGCCCGCGATGGCCGGTGCATGCACGTGGTCACCGACCGATAGGAAAATATCATACGCCCTCACGCGCCGCCTCTTCGAATATCTCGCCAAATGCGCCACTGGATTGTACGAGGACTGGCCACCATCATCACGACGTCGTTTCTTCCGTGCCAGTTTGCACGTCAACTTGATTTTCCCCAAGCTTTTCATGAACAAGTTCAACCCATTCTGTTTCGGTGCCAAGTCTCTCATCAAAGCAGTTCGCTTTCGCTCCCATTCTTGCCTGACCGACTTCGGATATGTCAATTGGGCCAGCGTCTGTCGCCTCAGCGCTCGCCCGCGCTTGCGGGGCCGAGTCTCCTGCCCCAATATGTGTTTGCGCTCGCATTTGCTAGCAGTCACTCGTAGAGCAGCAATGTGGCCCCTCAAAGAATGGCACGCATTTGACGCTGTCCCGTGATCGTCGCTCAGTAATCGGTCCACCCACACTTTGGTATAATATGACTCCACGCATGCGTTGCGTTGCTCCCACTTCGCTTTCAATCGTTCCAACGTCGGCCTCAACCTTGGTTGATCGCACGCAGGCTCGCCAACCAAAAGGACAAACTGGGGCGCTGTGAAATACCGTACAAGCCTGCGGTGTGCACCTGACGCGCCTAGCATCACTCGTAAAGCTGCCAAGTATTTGCCATCTACAGTAAGATCCACGCCTCGCCATGCGGGTGCGTCATAATTCCGAACCAAGGCCGAAAATTATCTCTGCACTTGTTTGCCCCGAGAGCGAGAAACAAATCCCAAGTTCGCCAGTATTGCTTTTTCCCGAAGTCGATTCGTGTCTACATGCTCCTCGGTCCTGCCGCGCGGCGCCGCACATATGGCACCATGGCACGTCGTGGCAGCGTCGTCGGCAGAGAAAGCAGAAGTAAGATAATGCTGCAGGGGAGAGCTCAACGCCATGGCAGCTCGAATTGCGTTCCCCTCTACGTCGCTCCGCATGAACGACATCGACTGGGACGCCTTGATCATCAACTTCGCTTTCCGCATGTCGGAGTCGCAAACATTCTCACCAACCGCTTCCAACAGCGCCTCTGCATCTGCCGTCCTATTGGCAGGGTAGCACATTGAAAAAGCCCTCAGTAGTAAGTCGTGTTGTTTTCTGCCCCTGTATACCACGCTCGCAGCCTTCTCGAACCCCTTCCAGCGATGCAACAGTGGCACCCCCATGTTAGCACATACTGAAAGTCTGCAAGCGCTCACGACCATTCTCTCGGCAGCCGCGGGCGACGCGCACGAGAGAGGGCAACGAGCTGGTCCTAAGCAGTAGTGCCTGATCCTCGTGTCCTGCCAGTCGCCGTTGTCGGCGGCAAGGATGAACGCCTCGTCCTCGGCCGCGAGGTCGAGCGCGGGCCTGGGTGCGGCCAGCACGGCCGCCGTATGCGACCGCCAACGATCTGCCCCGGGCGGCAACTCTTCCACTCTGATAAACTCGAAACCTTGGGCGGAGCTGATGATCTTAGCCACGTTATCCGAGAACGCCTTGGCCGCCCTTCCAGATTGAAGAATGCGCGCCATGCGAACCAGCGCGCTGGGGAGCCCGTGAACGTCATACATCGGTTTCATGGCCAAT
>CAUYUJ010020241.1:150498-161077 GCA_963575745.1 Prorocentrum cordatum
GTTGGAGCCCCCCATCCCCCAAGATTGGCCCAAAAACCGCTGCTGGGCCCCCGAAAAGCCCCCAGAGGCCCCAACGAGGGACCCCAGGAGGCCCTGAGAGGCCTCCGAGAAGCGCACCCGAAACGCTCAAAGGAGGCGCCCAGGAGGCCCCGAAGCCTCCCGAGTGACCCCAAGAGCCTCTGGTCAACGACCCGGGCGCGGTGGCGGGCCGGGCCGCGGGCCGCCAGATCCGCCGCCCCCTGCGGTCTTGCCACAGGGGTGCCCGGCGTGTTGAATCCTATCCTTAGGTCGGGCATGTCCCCCTGCAGGCGGATCTTGAACGAAAACTAAAAAACAGTCGAAAAGATGGTTAAAAACAGATCGTCCCGGACTACTTGTTGACTACTGTGGAATGTTCCTCCTGTAGAGGGACGTGCCCGACTTAATCCTGGCCTCTTGGTTTTTTTTAGCTCCTTCTCCTAAAGAGCTCTCCCGTGGGGCATCGGCCCGTGGCGCCGGCCCTGCGGAAGACCTGGTTGCAAAGGCTTCTCCTGCCCCGGACGGCTCTAATATGGCCTCAGTGGCCTCCGAGACGGCCAAGATGGCCCGCAAGTTCGCCCAAGATGGTCCAAGACGGTTTTTCCAAGACGGCCCGAGAGGAGTCCCAGTCAGCTCCAAGTCCGCCCAAGCAGCCTCCGAGACGGCCCAAGCTGGCCCCAGATGCGTTCAAGAGGCCTCCGAGATGTCCTCCAGCAGAACCCGAAGAGGCGAGAATCATTGCTTTGTCCCTCGGTTGTTCAGAGAGTTTCTGGCTGATGCTATTTGCCGACCTTCTGACGGCCCATACAAGTCGAGCCCCAGAATTCAATTGGCGGATTCCCAGTTACGACGATCAGCCGAGAGAAGGTAAACCCCGAGACAATTACCTTCCCTGTGGGCGCCACCATACGCTGCCCTTTATTACACAAAGCACGAAGACTCCCTTGCCCACGGCACCATGACTGTCAACGAGGGCGACGATGTCACAATACTCGGCCCAAGAGGCCCCAAAGGTCGCCCCCCGAGCGCCCAGGGGGCCTCCGAGATGGCCTCTGGGATGGCCCAAGAGGCCCCCCAGGACGGCCCCAAGCGGGCCTACAAGACGGCCCGAGAGGCCTCCAAGACGCCCACGGTGGCCCACGAGACGGCCCCGAGGTCGGCCCTGAGGCCCCCGAAGGCGGCCCCGAGACGGCCCAGAGGAGGCCCCCGAGGCGGCTTCCGACGGCGTCGGAGGGGCCAGGAACGCCCGAAGATGGCCAAAGAGGCTCCTCCTCCTCCTCCTCCTCCTCCTCCTCCTCCTCCTGATCTGCCCCCCTATCCTCCCCAACGGCTGGGGGAACACATGGCCCGATAGTTTGGCAGAGCTCTTGCCACAACGCTCAGCCACATGGGCGAGTCCAACAGGCAGGGGGCGGCGGTGATTCGCCGCAGGCGCCTTCGATCCACCGCCCCCTTTGCTGGCAAAGGGACGCTTGGCGCGTGGAGGGCTCTCACTCCTTGGCCCTTCCAAGCAATTCCCCGCGGCCTCCAGCCCGACCCGCTGGCCACCCCGAGCCATCCCAGAAAAGCGCAGAGTACCTTCATTCCAAAAATGCTCCTCTGCGCGACGACGAAGATGGTCTCAAAAAAGGCCAAGAAGGCCTCCAAGACGATCCGGAAACGCCTCCGAAACGCCCAAAGATGGCCCCAACATGTCCTGATATAGTCCAGATGGCTCCAAGACAGCCCGAGATGGCCCCAACTCGGCCCAAGAGACCCCCAAGACGGTCCAAGAGAGCTTCACGACTTCCAGGAAGGCCCGACGAGGCCAAAATGATGTGCATCTGCTGGCCACTTCGGGGCCAACAGGCTGCGTGGGCTAGGCGTTCCTGTTCCCTGACACAGTTCCTGTGAGAATGCTTCAATCATGGGTTATAGATGTTCTAGTTCCAGTGCTGTAATGCTTCAACTTCGCGCGAGGCCCCCAGCCCGAAAAGCACCCCATTACCAAGCCAGAATCGCACCCTCTGAATTTTACAGGGGCCCTGGGACACGTAAATCACTACATGCACACCCAGACAAGTTAGGCCTCACGGCTCCCTGTGGGGGGGGGGCATGGTGACTGTGCAGCTGCCGCCACTTTCGCTGCCTGCTGGGAGGTCGAGCGGAATGGTGTCCCACGCACACGCAGACTGAGCCTCGCGGCTCTCCCGAGTGGCCAGCCCGCCGCCTGCGCAGCGCTGTCGCGACGGAGCCTCGCCACACGCGGACCCAGGCGAGACCTCGCGGCTTCCTGGTGGATCGCCCGATAACAGCCCGAGGAATTGCAGAAGCGGCGGCAGCCTGAACGGTCACAGGAGGCTCATCCGCATCCTGAGCAGTAGCGCGGTCCGACGTTCCTTGGCGCAGCGTTCAAAGCTATTGCAGGTCGGTCGCCAAGGTGTATTTTTGCATGGAGCGTCTTGCCTGTAGCTGCCCCGCGTTTACAAAAGGTCAGGTACGTCCCTGGGTGGTTCTACCTTTGAGGAGTTCCTCGATCTCGACCTTTGAGGCCACCAAGAACCATCAAGAACGGATGTGGGACGAAAAACTATCCCGGGAAAGGGGTCGAGACCTCTGGGCCCCACGCATAAAAAAAAAACAAAACAAAAAAAAACATCGCAGGATTTTTCGGAGGAGGTGGCGCAAGGGTGAAGACGGGAGGATTCTGAGAAAGCAGGCAGCTTTCGAAAAGACCCCTTAGGAGGCCTCCCCGCTCGCGCCATCCCTTTCTGCGCGCCACCGAGGACGGACGACGGACGACGGACGACGGTCGACGGACGACGGTCGGACGGTCGGACGGACGACGGGCAGACGACGAACGACGGCCGACGGCCGACGACGACGACGACGACGACGACGACGACGACGAAGACGACGACGACGACGACGACGACGACGACGACGACGACGACGACGACGACGACGACGACGACGACGACGACGGCCGACGGCCGACGGCCGACGGACGACGACAACGACAACGACACAACGACGACGACAACGACACAATGACGACGACGACGACGACGAGGACGACGACGACGACGACGACGACGACGACGACGACGACGACGACGACGACGACGACGACGACGACGGACGATGGCGACGGCGGCGACGATGACGACGACGCGACAACCTCAGCGGCGGCGGCGGACGACCACGGCGCGAGGGTCCGGACATCGCCGCTGCCCCCCGCGAGGGCTGCCTGGGCCATTCCCCCCCTCTCTCCTGGCCCTGGCCGCGGGCGGGAGGAGACATCGGCCTGAAGGACAGATTATGCCCCCGCTGCTTCCTCTGGGGGCCAAAAGTCCACCCCCACAAGAATCGCCCCGACACGCGAAGTGGCTCAATCAACGCACCCACCGAAGGAATCGAACAGGGCAGGGCCGTGTAGTAAACGCCCAGTCCGTCCAGCAAACGCCAAGTATCGGCTCCAGGTCAGGACGAGGAGGAAGGAGGAACATGAAGAGGAGGAGGATGAGGAGGAAGAGGAGGAAGAGGAAGAAGATGAGGATAAGAAGGAGGAGGAGGAGGAGGAGGAGGAGGAGGAGGAGGGGGAGGAGGAGTCTTATGCATGCGCGGCCGAAAGCGTGGAAGCGGCTGGAAGGAGGACGAGGAGGAATAGAGGAGCAGGAGGAGGAGGAGGAGGAGGAGGCGGAGGAGGATAGGGAGGATGACGACGAGGAAAAAGAGGAGAAGCAGGAGGAGCAGGAGGATAGGGAGGAGGAGGAGGAATAGAGTAAGCCGTGGAGCAGGACAGGCCCTGCACCCGTGGTGTCCCTCCGACCTCGGAGCTCCGACGCTCGGCCTCCGCGGGGGCCCTCGCCGAGCGCGACCCCCAGCCAAGGCCGTCGACGGGCCGGCTCGGGATGCGAAGCCGGCCCGCTGGGGCTAGTAGGGGCCTCCTAGATGGGGTCCGAACAGAGGAAGACGAAGACAACAAGAAGAAGAAGAAGGAAACAAATTGCTTGGCGAAGGACCCAACCAGATGCAGTTGTGAATACCGCGGTTATGAATATCACCTTCCCCCGCGCTCCCTATGGGGCCACGAACCATACGAGGGGCGTGCCGACATGCGTGGCGGGGCACACAACGCGAGCGAAGACGATAGGTCTGCGTGCGAGAGACTGAGAGCGAGTGAGACTGATTGTGGATGAATCTGCGCGCGCGTGACTCTACGTGCATAAATGTCGACACCCATGTCGGCACGCCTCTCACGAGGATCGCGCCCGTTTCCTCCCCGTTCTTCTTCTCCCTTTTTGCCCGTGCACGCCCACGTCCGCGGCTGCGGGCGCGGCGCCGCACGGAGTCCCCGCGACGCGCGCTGGTCGCCCCGAAGGGGTCCCGGCGACGCGCGCGGGTCATCCGCTGCGCGGAGCAGACAAAACGAGCAGACCGGCTCCCGCCTGGGACCGCGGCCCGAAAGCGGCCTCTATACGTAGAATACCACGAAAAAACAACGAACATCGAAAGTCACCGCCATGCGAACTCCGCCACTGGGCCACCATGCGAGTTCCGCCGCGGAGACCTTAGGTGGAGCTCCCTGTGGGGACACGAAGACCTGTAGTGGGTAGTGGATGCCGCATGCGGACGGTCACATTGGGGCCTTCGGTGGAGCCCCCTATGGGGACACGAAGCGCTGTACTGGGCGGTGGATGACGCACGCACGCGGTCCCACTGGGGCCTTCGGTGAAGCCCTCTATGGGACCACAAAACGCTGTACTGGGTGGTGGGTGACGCATGCGGGCGATCCCACTGGGGCATTCGGTGGAGCCCCCTTATGGGGTCACGAAACGCTGCGCGGGGTGGTGGATGACGCATGCGGGCGGTCCCACTGGGGCCTTCGGTGGAGCTTCCTATGGGGGCACGAAACGCTGTAGTGGGTGGTGGATGACGCATGCGGACGGCTCCACTGGGGCATTCGGTGGAGCTCCCTATGGGGCCACGAAACGCCGTACTGGGTGGTGGATGACGCATGCGGGCGGTCCCACTGGGGCCTTCGGTGGAGCTCCGTCTGGGGTCACGAAACGCTGTACTGGGTGGTGGGTGACGCATGCGGGCGATCCCACTGGGGCCTTCGGTGGAGCCCCCTATGGGGCCACGACGAACTGTACTGGGTCGTGGATGACGCATGCTGGCGGTCCCACTGGAGCCTTCGGTGAAGCCCCCTATGGGGCCACGAAACGCTGTGCTGGGTGGTGGATGACTCACGCGGGCGGTCCCACTGGGGCATTCGGTGGAGCCCCCTATGGAGCCACGAAACGCAGTGCTGGGTGGTGGATGACGCATGCGGGCGGTCTGGGTGGAGCCTTCGGTGGAGCTCTCTATGGGGCCTTGAAATGCACGAAATGAAGGAGGAGCAGGAGGAGGAGGAAGGAAGGAAAGGAACGCGGGGACCGTCTCTTCAAAACCAGGATCCAACACCACAGGATGGTTGGAAAAATAAGACACTATTCTCGTACGCGCCTCTCCGAAGGAGTAGAGCTCAGAGGCGATTCATGCGTACGCGGGGCGCCGCGTCCGCGATTTGCCTGGCCGCTTCGTTCGGGACATCCTCGAAATTCTGAAAATCGGTGGCACTCCTCACGCAGATCGTGACGTCAGGGTCCAAAAACACATGGGAATTTCAACATTCGAACATAAAACCTTCAAGAACACATTGTAAGTTCAAAGATTTTGACTCCGATTCTCAGAGAATGGCGGTTTCGCCTGAGACATCCTCCCAAAATCGAGCCCCGACGTACCTTCTGGTACCCCAGACCCCGCCTCGGAGCCTCCTAGGGGCCTCCTGTAACCTCCTGGTGCCTCCTAGGGTTTTCTGTGCGTACTGGTACCCCAGACCCCGCCTCGGAGCCTCCTGGGGGTCTCCTGGAACTTCCTGGGGCCTCCTGGGGCCTCCTGCGGCCTCCTGGAGGCTCTTAGGGCCTCCTGGAGCCTTCTGGGGTCTCCTGGGGCCTCCTGAGGCCGCCCGGGGCCTCCTGGGGCCTCCTGGGGCCTCAGAACTACATGCACACAAAGAGACACAAATCACACCCAACACATCACACGCTAGACAAACATAACACACACACACACACATACACACACACACAACACCTACAACGCACAGAAAACACGCACAACACGGAGCACACATCACACACACACACACACACACACACACAACACTGACAATCCCGGGGCCTCCTGGAGCCTCTTCTGGTATCCGAGTCGGGCCTCCTGAGGTTTCTTGGGGGGTCCTGGAACACTCATCGCAAGGTGTGGCAACCCCACCTGCGCTCGAGTGCGACCTCGATCTTAGATTATTCTGCGTTCACCTCCTGCCTCCTCCCCTTCTCTCATGCACGCCCTGGCGGCGCCGCCCCAGCTTCCCCTATTCCATCTCCGATCCTGCAGTCATGGTGTCTTCCTGCTTCAAACGCCCTTTCAGTTTTTTGTATGAGCCTGGGCACACACGTGCCACTTGTAAATATCAACCTTTGGCGCTCCGCGCGGATTTCTTGGACCTGCGCTGGACACCCCTCCCTTGCGCACGGATTGCGCCAGCGGCGGCGCCGGCTGTGTCCCACTTAGCTCTTGCGTATAGAGGGACATGCCCGCCTTAACTCTTTCGTGCAGTCGAGACCACCACCGCGCCTCCCAGCCCGGCCCGCCGCGCCCCCCCGCGGCCCCACCGCACAGGCCGCTGGGGCTAGCAGGGGCCTCCTAGATGGGGTCCGAGTAGATGGGGCCGAAAGATCGCGCCGCAGCGCCGATACATCGGCGGCGGCGGCGTGGAGAAAATCGGGCCCCGCATCGAGCCGCATCGCTGATGCATCGCCGACGCATCAGCGATGCGGCGCCATCCTCCGACCACATCTACTCCGACCCCATCTAAGAGGCCTAGAGCCAGGGGTCGGGCATGTCCTCCTACAGGCGGATTTTGGAAGGAACAGAGGAAAATAGTCAAAAAATACTCGAGCATAGTCAAAAATTGACGACAAAAAATCGTCCCCGGGCTGGCTATTGGCGATTTGCTATTTCCTCCCCCTGTAGGGAGACGTGCCCGGCTCGACCCCAGAGGCTTCGACCCATTTCCCGGGACCGGCTTGTCACCCTGAACCGCTGTTTGACGGTCCCGAGGCCCGGGAAAAGGTCCCCAGAGGCCGGAGCTGGCGAAAAACCGGCCACCATGCCTTTTCACTGCTCGAGGGGGTCCGGGCCCGAAGGATTGCAAAAAAAAGGATTGGAAAAAAAACCAAGGATTGTAAAAAAACGAAGGGTTTGTTTTGCAATCTTTTTTTTGCGATCCTGGGTTTTTTTTGCAATCCTTCGGTGTTTTTTTTTGCAATCCTTTTTGCAATCCTTCGGGCAGGGGCCCAGCCCTCTGGGGAGCTGCGGGGCGGAGCGGCTCGGCGCGGCGGGTCCGCGCCCACCCCGGGGGCCAGCTCGTCCTCCCGATAGCTCGTCGCTGGACGGCCCGGGGCCCCGGCAGCGGCCAGGGAGCTCTCGCGGCGCCTCCCCCCTCGCGACACCATCGGCTGCCGGGCTGGCGAACGCGGCCGAGGAGCGCAGCATCGTCGAGCGGAAGAAGTTCGAAGGAGAAGAAGAAGGAGGAGAAGTAGAAGAAGAAGAAGAAGAAGAACACAAAAAAAACGCCATAAGCATAAACTGGTGGCGCTCCGCGCGGATTTCTTGGACCTGCGCTGGACACCCCTCCCTTGCGCGCGGATTGCGCCAGGGGCGGCGCCTGACATGTCCCACTTAACTCTTGCGTGTAGAGGGACATGCCCGACTTACTTCTTACATGTAGTCGAGACCACCGCCTCGCCTCCGAGCCCAGCCCGCCGCGCCCCCCCGCGGCCCCGCCGCACAGGTCGCGCACCGCCCGCTCGAACTGATCCTCGCTGCTGCTCGCCGCGCCCTCCGCGCGGGGCAGGCCCATGGCCTGGGCGGCGCGCGGCGGCCATGGCGACGAACGACGACGAACAACGACGACGACGACGACGACGACGACGACGACGACGACGACGACGGCGGCGACGACGGCGACGGCGACGGCGACAGCGACGGCGACGACGACGACGACGACGACCGACGACGACGACGACGACGACGACGACGACGACCGACGACCAACCGACCGACCGACCGACCCACCGTCGACGACGACCGACTGCGGCGACGACGACGACGACCGACGACGACGACCGACGACGACGGCGGCGACGTCCAGCGACGACCGACCGACCGAACGACCGACCGACGACCGACGGTGACGACGGCGGCGGCCCGGGGCCGCGGCTCCTCTCGGGCTGCACCGCTGGCCGTGGGATCGCCGCCGGAGCCCAGCGCGGGCCGGGGCGCCCGACGGCTGCGCGCCTCGGCCGGCGCGGGCGGCGGCGGCCAGGCTGAGACGAGGCCCCGTGTCGGCGGCGAGCGCCTCGAGCACAGGAGGAGGAGGAGGAGAGGAGAAGGAGGAGGGGGAGGAGATGGGAGGAGGGGCAGGAGGTGGGAGGAGGGGCAGGAGGAGGAGGAGGAGGAGGAGGAGGAGGAGGAGGAGGAGGAAGAGGAGGAGGAGGAGGAGGGGCAGGAGGAGGAGGGGCAGGAGGAGGAGGTGGGACTTGCCCAGGGGGGAGGCGCATCGACCCCCACAATCGCCCGCTCGCCCTCAATCCGAGCCCCGGGCTCACTGGCGCCGTGGGCATCGTCGTGGCGCTCAGGGTGTGCAGCGGTCGCGAGGCGCACGGTCGCCCAAGGGCGCCCAGGGGGGGGGGGACAGGAATTCTGGCGGGGGGGAGGGGGAGGGAGATCGGCGGCGAGCGAGGGGGGGGAGGTGAGAAGGAGAAGGCCTTCTCGGAAGGCGACGGGGCCTCTTGGAAGCACTTGCGCATTCTGAGAAGACTTGGTTGTCTTCGGAGAAGGCTCAGAAAACTTCTCAGCAGGCTGGGGGGCTTCCGAGCCTTCCTAGAAGGCCTTTTCCTTGTCACTTCCCGCCCCCCCGCTCGCCGCCGCGTCGTATCGGCGGCGAGCCTGCTTCCTTCAGGCTTCGAGGGGTGTATCCTTATGTCCCCAACTGGGGTGCTGAGATCGTTGGGCTCGGGATGGAGATGGGGACAGGGGCCGGTGACATGATACTGATCGGCAGGAGCGGGGGGGGGTAGTGAGAAGGGGCGGACCTTCTCAAGGCTCGGAGGTCCCCGGGCCTTCTGAGAAGGCTTCCCAAGCCTTCCCCCGAGGCACACGGAGGCCTCTCAGAAGGCCCGGGGGGGGTCCGAGAAGCCCCGCCGACCTCCGAGGAGGCCTTCTCCTCTGCGCGCCCCTCCCTCGCTCGCCGCGGGCACCAGCGGGACGACCGAGGACAGCCCAGCGCCCCGTGCCTCTGCCAGGGGGGGGGGTAAGGTTGATAAAACCGTGTGTGTACCACCTCGGTTTTTGGTCTATTACTTCTGATGTGTTTGCTTTCCTGTTGATTATGCTTTTCGTCATCTCTAAAGGGATTGCTCAAAGTAGTGGAATGCAGAACGATTCCTGTTGTAGCACATTTAAAATTGAGTTCTTTTGTGGGGAATTACAAGGGAATTCTGTTCATGGTGAATTACACATTGTTTCCTTTTGTGGCGGATTACAAAAGGATTCCTTTTGTGGAGGATTACGAAAGGATCCCTTTTGTGGAGGATTACAAAGAAATTCCCTTTGGTGGAGGAATACAAACGAACCCCCCTTTTGTGGAGGATTACAAATTGATTTCCTTTGAGTGCTTTCCTGGAAGTGAACCAGGGGACAAAAGAAACAAACAAAAAAACATAAAATCATTGATATTTCAGAAAATTGTAGGTTTTCAATGATTTTCCAATGTTTTGAAGCAAAAAACATATGAAAAAAACAGCGCATTTTCACAATCCGAATGCACAAATGCTGTGTTTTCATATGGTTTCGGCCTCAAAACCTTGGAAATGCTGTGTTTTTATATGTTTTTGCTTCAAAACATTGAAAATTCTGGAAAACTTGCAATTTTTTAAATATTCTAAGATTTTCTGTTTTTTTTGTTTTTTCTTTTGTCCCCTGGTTCACTTCCAGGAGAGCCCTCAAAGGAAATCAGTTTGTAATCCTCCACACAAGAAATCCCTTTGTATTCCTCCACCAAGGGGAATCCCTTTGTAATCCTCCACAAAAGAGATCCTTTTGTAATTCACCACAGAAGGATTCCCTTTTGTAATTCGCCACAAAAAGGAATCATCATGTGATCCTCCACAAAAGAAGTCCTTTTGTAATTCTCCACAAAAGGAATCCTTTTGTAATCTGCCACAAAATAAAACAATGTGTAGTTCACCACAAAAGGATTCCCTTTTGTAATTCAACAACAAAAGAAATCAATTTGTAATCCGCTAATGATTGTTTCGGGCCTCCGGAGGCCGGAGAATCGAGATATTAAGGCTTATTAATCTCTCTGGAACGCGCTTCGGCGCTCACCCACTGGAAGTAAGAGGGGCGAGGAGGAAGAGACGGAGGTGGAGGCGGAGGAGGAGGAGGAGGAAGAAGGGTAAAGAGAGGATAA
>CAUYUJ010020242.1:0-42500 GCA_963575745.1 Prorocentrum cordatum
GGATCGAGGATGTTCGGGAGGAGCGCGGAGGGGCGGAACGAATTCGAAGGGCTCCGGAGGTTTCGGGAGGAGTGCGGAGGAATGTGGGGGAATGGGAGACTTGCGGAGGTTTTGGGAAGAATGCGGCGGGGTGTGGAGGAATGGGAGAGTTGCGGATGTTCGGGAAGAGTGCGGGGGGTGAGAAGAATGGCAGGATTGCGGAGTTTCTGGGAAGATTGCGGAGGGGTCTGGGGGAATGGGTCGGTTGCGGAAGGTTCGGGAGGAGTGCGGAGGGGTGGGGGGGAGTGGGGCGGTTGCGGAGGTTTCGGGTGGAGCGCGGAAGGGCGTGGAGCAGTTGGGAATAGTGCGGAGGGGCGTGGAATAATGAGAGGTTTCGGAATTTTTGTTGGCGGAGTGCGGTGGGGTGCGGACGACTGCAGGGGAGTGGCGAGGACTGGGAAGGAGTGGGGGGCCTGCGGAGGAGTTGGGAGTGAATGGAATTTAACGGGATGCAGCGGGGGGCCTCTGTCGTAGACCTCGCCCGAGAGGGCCTCCAGGGGGGCCTTACAAAGATCCACGGGGTTCCAAGACGACCCCCAAAGAGGCTCCACGCGGACTGACGGACGGGCCCAGAGGCGACAGCACTGGCATCGTCGACGGTGATGGTGGGAGTCGTGCCGGGCCAGAAGCACGACGTGCCCGTGGCGGTCGTGCAACGCTCTAGGGGTCTGCCGAAATTGTCGGGGCGCGGCATGCGAAGTCAGCCATCGGGGCCTTCCGTGGAGTTCCCGATGGGGCAACGAGGTGTGGCAACGACGATAATGGCGCCAGTGATGATGGCGATGATGGTGATGATGTCTGCGCGCAGCGACCCCAATCGCACGCGGCAGGACTATTTGGGCTTGAACTTAAGAGCCTCGCTCGTGACGAGGGTCGAGAAACAGCGCGGGCACGGCACTAGCTTCGGGGCCGGCGGCTTGGGAATCGGCACAGTGAATAAATACAGTTTCAGCCGCCGGAGCAGCACGCCAGCCTGCCCCTGCGGGCGCTGCGACGACTCGGACGAGAGGCCCGCCAGCGCCGTCTCGGGGCAGGTGACAAAAATCGGGGCGGACCCCATGTACACCTTGTGCCCGACGTGCTGGTTCTGGGGCATGGTGATGGGCACGGGCTTGCCCTCCAGCCACAGGAGCTGGATGGACAGGGGGAGGTCCTCATCGATGAACATCCACTCGTCCAGCACCGCGGCCTTGGCCTTGTCCAAGCCGCGGAGGCAAAACTGCCCCCCGCCTGGCCTCTCCTGCACGTGCTCACCGCCGAACAGCGGCCGAACCGCCGAGAAGAGAAGAGACTTCCCCTCTCCGCCGAAGCGCCCAGCCAAGGTGACCACCGGGGCCGCCTCGGACCGACCGTGCTTCAGGGACATCAAGATGCTGCTGCACAGGTCGGGGACGTCGATGCGATTCATCGACAGGCTTTCGCGGACGTGGTGCAACCAGCGGCCGCCGCAAACGCAAGGCGTCCGCAAGGCCTCCTTGAACTGTTGCATGACGGGTTTCGTCGCGTCTTCGAGGAAGCTGTCCACGTTCTCCCACGCCCAGGCCTTGTCGATGATCTTCTCCAGCACGTGCTCGTTCTTGAACATCCAGGCAACCACCTTGTGCGAGCAGGACGTCTTAGCGTACGCCATCAACTTGCGCACTGCGTGGGGGTCGTCCGGAGTATTCCGGATCCCAGACCTGACCACTATCGGCCACAGGTCCACTTCCTCGACGCGAGGCTCTGGCTTCCCCTTCTCGCCCTCGACCTGCTCCCGCGCGGTCCTGCGCTTCTCCAAAGCGCGGGCGGTCGTCGGCTCCCTCTTCGCCGCGGACAGCGGCGGGCGGTCCGCGGGCCAAGCCAAGTAGTCCACGTCCAGGGCGCTCCGCGGCTTCTTGGGCGTCGCGTTCGCGCAGTACCCGACGGCCGACCAGTACCCGTCGTGGCTGCAGGACCAGTTGGAGGCGAGTTGGTACCTGTTGAGCAAGGCCCGCTTCACGGTCAGGAACTTGCTCTTCTTGCCCAGGTGCAAGGCCACGTGGTAGTGCGCCCGCCGGACGCCTGCCACTGGCGCGTGGTATTCTTTGAATACCACCAGCTTCTCGACCCCGACGGGCGCGGCCCCCTGCCCGCGGTGGCTTGCGAGCCACGCGGGGTCGGCGTCCGGAGCGCCGCAGCAGTCCAGGAAAGCGTCGCGGACCTCCTCCCGCGAGAAAGCCGCTGGCGCTCTGAGACCCTCCTTGTCCGTGTGCGGCAGAGTCACCAAGTAGACCTCCCGCGAGGCGTTCCTGTTCTCCTCGCCGACGACGTGCTCGAGGAGCGCCGTCTGATGGCTCTGCTTCCCCACAAGCCTGCGGCGCTCCTCTGGCCTGTCCACCGAGAGCGCCATCCCCCCGCGCGACCCGGCCAGGGCCAGCCCCCGCCCCGCTGAGCCGACAGGCTACAGAGAAAAACGCCATGCGGACCGTCGGGGTCTTCGGGGGCATCGTAAACCGCCGCCTGGCTGCTCAGTTGGGGAGCTCGTTGCACCTGGCGTCGTCTGCGCACCTGTCGCACTTGGGCGCGCCCCGTTCCCCTGGCGCGCGTGGCCCACCTGTCGCGTGCCGCGCACCTGTCGCACGCGGCGCACTTGGCGCGCCTGGCGCGCCCCCTGCACCTCTGGGCGGGGTCGGCGGATCCTGTCCATGGATGCCGCTCGCGCGGCATTGTTGGACATGTGCAAACATGCATAAAAACCAGACTGAACCTACAGTGAACCATCAGTGAACCAACAGTGAACCAACAGTGAACCATTGCAAATTACATAGTGAACCTCAATTTTTATAAAAAAAGAAGTTCCCTACTCTTTTTTAATAGAATTCGAGGTTCACTATGGTTTTTACGAAGGTTCACTGTTGGTTCACTGTTGGTTCACTGTTGGTTCACTGTTGGTTCACTATGTTTTTTGCTGCATGTCTCGTGCGAGGGGCTCTCTGGGGCCGCCAGGGCGCTGGCGCCTGGGGGGCCTCGGCGGACAGAATCATAATGCCAAGATCAGGTACTGTCGACTACGTCTGCTGGCCCTGTAGCCGCAAGGGCGGTGGACGCACGGATTGGTCTTGATCGTGGACCGCGACTGGCTCCCTTCCCGCGCCCCACGTCGCTCGCGCGGGTCAACCGAGGCGCGGGCCGCTACGGGCCGCCCGCCGCCCCGGCCCGCTGCGGTCTGCGCCGCGGTCGCCCGCCGCCCTGGCCCGCCGCGAATCGCGCCGCGGCCGCCCGACGAAACCGCGCGCGCGCTCAGTTCCCACCGCCCTCGGCGAAGTGGCCGCCCTTCGCCTCGACCAACAAGCCGCAGCGCTTGTGCAGGCTGCCCATGATGCTGTGGATGTACTCAGAAGGCGTCGCCAACGCCGTGCGGCGCAGCCGGGCCAGGTACTGCGCCCGCGTCTCCGTCTTGCTCGCGGGCCAGTCCTTCTCCTGCCCCCTCATGCGCTTGTTCAGATTGGCCCAGAAGGCGAAATCAAGCGGCATCAGATCAGGGGACCGCTTCGGCAAGTCCAACGTCTGGATGCCAGCGGACTTCTTCGCCGCCATGCCCGAGCGAGATTTGTAGCCCGTGGGGTCGTTGTCTTCCATGACGCGGAACTTGCCGCGCACGGAAGGGTAGGCCCTCTTCAAAGCGGGCTGGAGCGCCCCCGAGTACATTCGCCCCGCGGCTGCGGCGTTCCACCTGCCGACCACCTGGTGCCACATCAACACCTTGCCCGCGCCGATGGCGCACGCGATGGTCACGGAGCCCTTGCCCGAACTCTGCTTCAGAACCTGGGGGCGAGCCAAATCAGAGCGCGCCGTCGGCCACTGGCCTGGCGCTGAGTGGCCGCGGCGCGGTCTCCGATTTGCGCCAGCCCGAGAACCTTAGGGTTGCTCGGCTTGACGTGGCCCACGGAGAAGTCCCGCTTGCGCTTCCTGTACACCCCGCGAACCTTGCGCTTTGCCGCCACCTTCCTGTACTTCGCATTGGGCAGCACCTGGAACACCTTGTTGTCCATGCACGCGTGGACGTACTGTGACCACTGGCTGGGGCTCCGGTGCTTGTGCTCGCGGGCCCACTGCAGGCGCTCCTTCTTGTCCCCATCAGAAAGGTCAGGCTTCTCGTACAGCGGGCGGAACTGGTAGCCATTCTCAGCAAACGCGCGGCGCACTGTCTTGATGTCGCATTTCAACTTCATCTCGGACTTCAGCATGGCTGCCGTCACTTCCTTTGTGCCGCCCGAGGACTTCAGAAGCTTCTTGTAAGCGCGCTGGGCAGCGAGAAACCCTTTGGGGGTGCGGATGGAATGCTTCGGGCGGCCCTTGGACTTCTTGGTCGCGTTCTTTTTGAACAAATGCTTCGAGACGGTGCCCGTGGAGCGGCTCAAGGCCGCGGCGATCCTCTTGACGCCCATGCCGCTGTCATGCAAGCGGCGCGTTCCGACGTGCTCGTCGGCAGACACATGAGTGAAGGATTTCGGCGACATTCTCCGGCTGTGGAGACAACGACGGGCCAAATGCACTCGGTCCAGAAAGCGTTGCGGTCATCCTTCCAACGGGGGCATCCTGAAAATGGATGCAGTCCAGTGAGCGAGGGCATCCTATATCTCGGATGCCCTTTTTCCATTAGTAGCGCCATAGGTTCGGGTGGCTTCTGTCCGTGAAAATGGTCTAGATCTGCGCGACATGCGCGCGCAGGTGCGCAAGGGGGATCCATTTTGGGATCCCCCCTCGCTGCTGCTTCGTCGGCTGCCCTGTGGCTGTATCGTTGGCTGCCTGGTTCCTGGTGGCCTGCCTGCTCGGCTGCCTGTTGGCTGCCTTGCTGGCTGCCTCGATGGCTGCCTCGTTGGCTGCTTTGTTGGGTGTCTCGTTGGCTGCCTCGTTGGTTGTCTCGTTGGCTGCCTCGTTGGTTGCCTTGCCGGGTGCTGTGTCGGTGGCCTCGTTGGTTGCCTTGCTGGCTGCCCTGTCGACCGCCTCGCTGCCTGGCTGGCTGCCTCGTGGGCTACCTCGTTGGCTGCCTCGTGCCTCGTGGGCTACCTCGTTGGCCGCCTCGCTGGCTGCTTCGCCAGTTGCCTCGACGGCTGTTTTTTTGGCTGCCCCGCGGGCTGCCTCGTCGGAGGCCTCGTTGGCCGCCTCGCTGGGTGCCTCGTAGGCTGCTTCGTTGGCTGCCTTGTTGGCTGCCTCGCCAGCTGCTTTCCTGAAAGCCTACCAGACAACGCCCCCATCAATATCACGAGCAAGCGCCTATCCATCTGCCATGGCGACGATGAAGGGAGCGTGGTAACCCAGGACCCAAGGACGGCGAACGAAGGAACAGCATGTGCAGAGAAAAAATCGCAATCATGTGTATGCGCTGACTATATCACCCTGGGTAGGAATAAACCGACCCCTTCGCAGCCTGGGGAACGATGGGGCCTCGGAGGCCTCGGGATGGCTCAAGGCAGCCCTCCACAGGACCGTCTCCAGCTTTCGATAATGCACCCGATGTCTGTTGTGGACGGTGGGACGACAGCAACATGTAACCCTGGGCAGGCAAAATCGAACTTCCCGCAGCTCCGGCAAGCCATGGGGCCTCCGAGGCCCCCAGGACGGCCCAAGGCAGCCCTTCACAGGACCGTCTCCTTCCATCCCTCTTTCGGCCCCCTCCGATCCCCTCCCCTCCCCGTTCCCTTCCCCTCCCCTCCCCTCCCCCCCATGCCCTCTCTTCCCCTCCCATCGCCTCTTCGTCCCTGCCTCCTCTGATTCACTCCTCCCGCACCTGCTTAGAAATCCTCCACGCTCCACCGCTTGATCCTCCTCCCCACCACCTCCCATTCTCATCCTTCTCATTCCTCCTGTCTCTCACTACTGTTCCTGGTCCTCCGCATCCTCATCCTCATCCCCATCCTCCTCTTCCTTCTCATCCTGATCCTTATCCTCCTCATCCTTCGCTTCCTCCTCCACCTTCTCCCCCAAGTCATGGGATCTTGGATTTATGAGGGTCGCTATGAGCAATGTGCAGAACTACACGAACCTTGCCATGGACAGTAGATGGACAATATATTCGAACCCTCACACATTCGAGGGAGATTCTGAATCACCCCCGCGCCCCCGACATCAATGTTGATCTCAGCAAAGGCGGTGCTTTGGGGTTCGAATATTTCTGTCCACTCACGCCCCCCCCGTCGCCACGCCATCAATATTAAATTCGGGGGGTCGGGGGGGCATCTTGGGCCACAGGGTTCGAATATAATGTCCATGCACGGGATCTCCACCGAAGGCCCCAGCGCCCGCGCCCACATGCGTCACCCACACCCATGTCGGCACACCCCTCACACGTTTCGTGGCTCCATAGGGAGCTCCACCGAAGGCCCCAGCGCCCGCGCCCGCATGCGTCAGCCACACTCATTTCGGCACACCCCTCACACGTTTCGTGGCCCCATAGGGAGCTCCGCCGAAGGCCCCAGCGCCCGCGCCCGCATGCGTCAGCCACACCCATTTCGGCACACCCCTCACACTTTTCGTGACTCCATAGGGAGCTCCGCCGAAGGTCCCAGTGGGTGTGCCCGCATGCGTCCCGCGCACCCATTTCGGCACACCCCTCACACGCTTCGTGGCCCCATAGGGAGCTCCACCGAAGGCACCAGCGGGCGTGCCCGCATGCGTCCCGCACACCCATTTCGGCGCACCCCTCGTACGTTTCGTGGCCCCGTAGGGAGCTCCACCGAGAAGATATTCACAATTGCAGTATTCACAATTGCATATGGTTGGGTCCTTCGCCAGGATAATTATTTTCAATATGTGACTGACCTCACTGCATGCAGAATCAACTTACAAGCTCGAGCGACACTGCGGAGGACATGGGCAAGAGAGACCTCTGAGCCTCGGACGAGGCAACTTAAACTGAAACTGCAGACCCTCAACCTTTTGGCGAGTGGTGGGGACGGTGGGCGGAAAGACTTGAGCGAGAAACGGTTGCGGCCGAGAGGGGCAGAGAAAAACGTTCAGAGAACTGTAGCACCTCTCTCCCCCAAGGCCAGACGGAATCGGGCAACAACCTAGAGTATTAAAGGCTGCCGCATCCGTTCTCAATATTCTCCATCTGTGACTGACTTCACTGCATGTCGAATCAGCTTACAAGCTCGAGCGACACTGCCGAGGACATGGGCCAGAGAGACCTCTGAGCCTCGGACGAGATAACTTAAACTGAAACTGCAGACCCCTAACCCACACTGTGCTCTGGAGCCGCCTGAGGTGAAACCTACCCGCAAAGACGATTTAGATGGGCATAATGAAGGGTTTCCACGGACCTCGAGAGCCAAATCGCAATCGCGGCAGCCAATTTCTTGGGGTAAGACACCGCGAGAGCGGCCTTGCCTCTCAAGATAATGCGTGGCTTAAGGCTGAAACTACAACACCCGTGGCCAGTGCACAAAACATGCCCGTGACGAAGGAAAGGAACGTGCCATCCGACGAAACGTGTCCGTTTGCACCAGCGCGCGCCAAAAGCACACTGGTCAACAACAAGCTGTCTACAGGATCGGTGGCCCATCAAGGCCGTCATGCGCACTTCACGCCACGTCTTAGATGCATGCTGGCTCTCAAGCAGGATTGGAACGCGGCACATTATACAAGCCCTAACGATCCTACAAGTTACCCTCAAGATCTCATTCCCGAGTCGAAGCCTGGCCGCTTCTGCGGGCGCGGGGTCAGGAATCCCGTAAACGCACCAAGATTTACGAATCTGCTTGAACGACGCTGGCGTCCAACTACTATATGGAAACGCTGCAAACACTCCATTGACGTTGTTAGAATGACTCCAACCCAGGATCACATTGACCACCACAGGATTGGTCAAGTCATATTCACCACCATTGAGAGAGTCGAAACTACTGCATTGTTGCTGTCTGGCCTCAAGATGCTTGCCGACTGCACCCGTGCCAGAGAACAAGTCAAGAAACACACGATTGTCATGACTGTGAGCTGATGCTTTTTGAAACAGTCTCCGAAGTCTCGCTCGAATTTTGCGCGCGGGCAAATTGTCTTCCCATCCCACGTGGTGATCACCCTGTCCACCGTGAAATGGCCGTCGCGGCGCACACGCCGAGCTCACTGCGGGGCAGGCGTCAGCCGCCTGCTGCGCAAGTCGGGCGGCACTGGCACCCACGCCTGGAGCGACAGAGAGGCCCTCAACTGGCGCTCCTCTGCCCTGCCGTAGTCGCAGGCCCTCTCGAGAAGCCCCACGCACGACTTGAGGATCCTGGCGTGGTCTCTGCAGCGTTTCACGAAGGTGTCCGCTGCCCAGCGACCGCGTTGCCTGATGGCCTCCATGCTGCGAGTCTGGCGGGTGGCGTCGTCGCTGCTGTCGCCGTGCCTCATCATGCACTGGCGGAAGATTGGCTGGCCTGGCCCTGCGAACTCGGCAGCCCTCTTGAAAAGGCTCGAGAATTCCCGATAGTCGAAGGACCACACGCTCTCGTGGCCAAAGCGCATCTTCAAGATGGAGAACTGCGGGCACAGGATCACCAGCTCGAGGCTGTCGAGCAGGCAGCACTTGTCGAACTCTTTGGTATCCGTGGCTTGCCCCTCCTCGAAGGCCAACCACCGCGCCCAGTACCTCGTGCTTGAGCCGGGCACCAGCGGTATGAGTGCGTTGACCTTCAGCCTCAAGCCCTGGCTCGGCCTCAGGTACATGCAGAGCCAGAACATCAGGCACTGGTCGAACTGCAGCTCGCCCATGTAGAGGGCTGCCATCACCAGCTCGCACGGACCTATCCAAAGAGGCAGCGCCCTGCTGAGACCTGGAGCCCAGCGTCTGAAGCCCTTCAGCGCTATCTTGGCCCGCACCAGCCCTCCGCCGCTGCAGATCCCAAACACCATGTGCTCGAAGGCTGCCATGACCTTCTCGCCCGAGTCGTGGTAGTCCCGAAAGTACATGTTGTACATCATCGCAGAAGGACGAGTCGCTCTGTTCACCTCCAAGAAATAATGGCCGAAGTTCCGTGCGAGGTGGGCTTCGCTCTGAAGAGCAGGCTGGTGACGCCTTGCTCTCTGCCTGCGTTGATGCTCCGCTGGCTGCTAGCTGACCTCTGCCACAGGTCCTGGGGCCGGCAATGGCACGCTCCTCCGGGCACTGCTGCTCGGCGACTGAGTCATCAGAGTCGGAGTCCTCGTAGACCTCGCCCTCGTCCCAGCTGTGCCAATCGCCAGATGATCCCAACTGGCGAGACCCGATGCTTGGATGCCAGTCCGCGTCGTCGAACTCGAGTGGGGCGCCCGAATCGGCACCATCCCTGGCGAGCTCCTCGGCAGCCGTCTGGAGGGCAGCACTCGCCCCCCCCCTTTCCGGTTGCCCAAGGGGGGCGAGCATCCCGCCAGCCGCCGGCGCCCTGAACTGGCGGCCCCGACTTGAACCGCGAAGCGGCGCCAACAGGATTGAACTCTGAAGGCACCCACCTAGACACGAAGTCTGAATCTGAAGCCATGGACAAAGCGGCCAGTTGGCGACAATGTCGGTCGATGGTAGCATTGCTGGCTCGCCCCTTCCCCTGCGCCAGAACAAAGCCCAGATTGTCTCCCAAGAAGAGGTGACGACGCGAGAACTGGCGCACTGATCGGAGACGGTTCATGGCAGCAATAACTGTGGCGCGACCCTGCGAGGAGCCCTCGAACCTTCAGGCCCCACGAGTTGAAGTCTCCTATGCTGTCTCGATCCACATCGAGCAACTCCAGAGGTACCTCGTCGGGCGGCGCATCGGCTGGCAAGCTGGAGCCCAGTGGGGGCTTCTCGGCGCCATCGAGAGCTCGCTGGCGGGCGCGCACGGCATCCTCGACAAAGAACCTCCAGCGCTCGCTCTGGCGGCCCCAAGCACTCACTCTGTCATCTGTTAAGTGCTTAGCCACTATGCCGAAACCCCCGCTGACAGTAGCGTTGGCCCCCTCTGGGTCGGACGCTGACACCAACTGGCACCAGGGCCTCTTGCTGTCGGCATAAGAAAGCGGCAGCAGCACCGTCATCCAGCGAAGCTCCTTTATCACGGCGGGCCAAAGCGTGATGCGACTGTCCCCAGCGATGTCTATGAAGCGGTAGATGGCGCGCGGGGTGCTCAGCAAGCACCTCCTCAGGATGGCAGACAAAATGCAATGGCCCACAATGCGGCGCAGCAGCTTGCCAGATGCATACCCCTCCTGCAGGTAGGCTGCGATAGCGAGCCGCACCTTCCAGCAGCGACGATGGCCGACCGAGATCCCCCCAGTAGCGCGGTCCAGCGTCATACATGTGAATTGCGTCTCAGGCAGTCCGTGCTCGAGCTCCTTACACTGCAGTCCATCAGCAGCCAGCTGGGCGCACAACTTCTTGGCCATGCCCCGCACGACTCCGTCGTCGGTGCCCACCACCCCCGCGTTGTCTACGTAGATGGCAGTGCCGAACTTGCCGTCGGTGATGTCAGGGGCCTGCTTCTTGTCGGGCAGAAAAGCCTCTGGGGGCACTCCTGCTCTGAGCGCACTGGCAGTCACCATGGCCTGGCAAAAATAGAAAGCCCAAGACCAGCCCATCGCCATGACCTCCAGGTGCGGAGTAACATAGCCTGACGATGGCAGGTCGAGCTTGCTGGCCAGCTTGGGGTTGGCGCGGTGGAGGTGCTTCGCAGACACGCGAGGTAGGGCAAAATACTCGGCGACTCCAGGAGGGGCCTTGCATCGATAGAACGCGCTGTCGACGTCCATCTGGGACAGGATCAAACCATCCGACAGCCCGATCTCCACTGACGCCCACGACGCGGGTGTGGGGAGCCTCGAATGCGCGGGCTCCTCGAACATATCGTTGACCGCCCTGGTGTCCAGTATCATCCGCAGCCGCCCGTCTTTCTTTGCAACGAAGAAGATGCCGACCGCGGCAGGGGCGCCCCGACGGATGCTGACCAAGTTGGCCCGGAGCATCTGCATGATGAAATTGCTGTAGCGGACCTGGTCCTTCACGAGAGCCGGATCACTATACGGTTGAATACTGGTAGCAGCAAGCGTAGAGCCAGAAGAAGCCTCCCTCCGCAAGCTAGCCGAAATGGACCTCCAGCGTTGCAAAGCCAACCCAGACAGCACATGCTCGCCGCCCGCGAGGCCGCCCAAGGAGGGCAACGAGACAAGGTCAGGCTGGAAGCTGCGTCGAGGGTCGCTGTCAGCGCACCCAGGACGACTGCCGCCAAGCTCGCTCAGGGCTTGCGCGGCTGTGCATGGTGGCGGCGGCATGGCCCTGTAGATGTCCGAAATGATCTCGACACTACGGCGTTGAGCAAGAGACTCACCCAGGCCTGGCGGAGGATGAATTGTGCAACCGAACATCTCGTTGAGGCACTGCAATGCCGAATTTGCCCAAGCCTGCCAATGCCGACGAACGTGCACGCGACGGCGCACCGCGCGGCACCCAGAGTCTGGATCACAAAATTGACCTTCTTGAAGGAACGGCGGAGCCATCGGTAGTAGCTCACGACTTATAAGCATCCCTGATGTCGGCGACTGGGCGGGACGGCCAGTCGCCTGGGTGCTCATGACGTCCAGCCCCCGCACTGGCAGACGCCTCAGCCTCTCTCAGGGCTTTGGCACATGCCTTGGCGGCGGCTCGCTTGGCCTTGGACTTCCCCTCGGCCCCGTCGGGGTATTGCAACAAGTCTACCACTACGTCAACTGACCCCTGATGATAGCCAGCGTGCGCAGCCTGCCCAGCCTGAAGGCTCCTCTCCTCGTTGAGCTTCCGCCACTCCGTAGCGATGGTGCTCTCGATGAGCGGCTCCGAGGCAACGTGCTCCCCAAAGAAGGGGCAGGGCATCATGAGACCGCGCGTCTCGCCGACCCCCGAGTACCAGAACTCTTCAGCCAACAGGGTACCAGCATGGCTTTCCGTCTCAAGCGGACGGTGCTTGCAGCGGTACTCGACCAGCTGCGGATGTCTGAGCAGCAGCCCCACGAACGACAGCTCCATGGCGCCGACTTGGTCACATGTCAGAGCGTACTCCACAGCCCTCATGGCTGTCTTGAGGTCCGACACGCCTGGATCTGCAACCAAAAAATCACATGGCGACTTCCACCCCGCGGGCCGAACTCTTGGACGACCAGCGGTCAGGAGGATGAACTGTAAGCACCACCTGGTAGTCATCGGCCCCGTGAGCCGCCACGAGTCCCAGGCCGTCTCCGAGACTAGATCCACCGCGAATTTGAAATCCTCGGAGCATTGGCCTAACCGAGGCCTGGTGACTCCCAGTATGCTCGCAACTAGCTCCAGCTCTGCGATGTCGTATCCAGCCATGTCCACCGAGAGGTTCCGATCTATGATCAGCTCGAGCTGTTCACACTGCTGCAGCACCCCGAACTGCGGGCCAAGGACCACAGCCTGACCTATACGAGAGTCGATAGGCACGATGCTAGGCCCACTGACGTCCCACCAACGATGATCATATGCTGGCAGGCGGCATCGCCCACACAAGGCAGGCAGAGTCCCCACCGCCTTCAGCGAGCGACTCTCGTCGACTGGCAAGCCGGAGGGCGTTAGAGGCGGCACGTCAATGACCTCGGATGTCTGGTCCCCAGTCAATGCACAGCCTCCCTCCTTGGCCCGCACCAGCCTATCGTCGCAATCGTCGGTGTCCACGTCCAAAAGTGGCCTCGATCGATCCTGATTCTGAGCCCGACCCACTGCTCGAGCTCCCTTGTGCTGTCCCCGCGAGGACAGCCGCCCACGAGGACAGCCGCCCACAGTGTGACTGCAAGCTCAGGCACTGGTCGGGGATCGGGGCTCCCTTGTGGTCGCACGGCGCAGCGCCGAGCAGCAATCGAACGCTCAGCTTCTCCGGGTATACAGTCCCTAACGAACTCATGGTGCACAAAACAGACAAGACACATGGCACCGCATGACCCCCAGACCCCCGAACCTGTGCATATCAGATAGAGCGCGTGTCCTCACCCGAAGACAGTCCAGAGGGACAGCACAGAGATGAAACTTCAGATGGCACGCGCTCAAGAGGAGGCAAGGCGGGGGGAAGGCATGGCGCCGCCGCTCGAGACATCCTCGCAACCGCGGCGCCGCCGCTCGAGACATCCTCACAATCGCGGCGCCGCCGCTCGAGACATCCTCGCAGCCGCGGCGCCGCCGCTCGATGCATCCTCGCAACCGCGGCGCCGCCGCTCGAAACATCTTCGCAATCGCGGAGCCGCCGCTCGGGACATCCTTCCAACCGCGGCGCCGCCGCTCGGGGCATCCTCGCAACCGCGGCGCCGCCGCTCGGGACATCCTCACAACCGGCGTGGATGAAGGCGATGATGAGGAGGAGGAGGAGGAGGAGGAGGAGGAGGAGGAGGAGGAGGAGGAGGAGGAGGAGGGGGAGAGAGAGGAGAAAGAGGAGGAGGAAGAGGAGGAGGAGGAGGTGGAGGAGGAGGAGGAGGAGGAGGAGGGAAGCGGGCCAGACAGATAGCACACGCCTGGGCCCTCCTGAGCCCCCTTGGGCCCAGGAGAGGCGCCCGCAACCGCGGCGCCGCCGTTCGACGCATCCTCGCAACGGCAGCGCCGCCGCTCGAGACATCCCCACGACCACGGCGCCGCGGCCTCCCCAGGGGCGCGCACCAGGCAGATAGCACACTGCCCTGGGGGGGGGAGGCGGGGGGGCGGGATGGCGCCGCCGCTCGGGGCATCCTCACAACCGCGGCGCCGCCGCTCGGGGCATCCACGCAACCGCGGCGCCGCCGCTCGAGACATCCTCACGACCGCGGCGCCGCCGCTCGAGACATCCTCGCAACTGCGGCGCCGCCGCTCGAGACATCCTCACAACCGCGGCGCCGCCGCTCGAAGTATATATCCTCGTCCTCCTCATGCTGCTCTCGTGCTCCTCGTGAACATCACCCTCCTCCTCCACCTCCTCCTCCTAAGAAACCCTCCCCTACCCACGGGCGCACCAGGCAGATAGCACACTGCCCCGGGGGTGGCCGGGGGGGGGCAGCGAGGCCAGGGGGCGTGGCCAGATGAGGTAGGGGAGAGCGGGGTGGGCAGGCTCCCCTTTCCCACGGGCGCACCAGGCAGATGGCACACGCCCCGAGGGGGGCACACATTCTAAGACAAGTTGGAAGCGGGCCAGACAGATAGCACGGCGAACATGGCGTTTCGCCCAAACACGCGGGCCAGGCAGATAGCACAATCTGCACGGCTCTTTCGCAAACGCCATGAGTTCGTTAGGTACTGTATATTTCCTGCTGGAGTCATCTCCCACATGGTCACCGCTCATGGCTTGTCAAAGGTCGCACCCATCACGCAAGACTTGACGGACGCGATGCAACACATGACCAACAGATGATGGTGCCACACGCTGCGATCCGTGCCGTGACGAACGACCCCTCGTCGCCTGGGCGCACATGTTTCTCCAGAAGATCCAGCGAGGCGCCACCATGCAACAGAGCCGCACGTCACACCAACTGCCAGTCCAAACACGAACGTACAGATACCGTAGCTGAACGTCAACCCAGGTTACTGTTCTGCACTGCACACGAGAACCGACGAGGCTATGGGCGGGATGGAAGGCGTGGTCAACTTGGTGGCCTCCCAGGGCCAGCTTAGACTGTCAAGGTCGGTCACCTCAGGCGTCGCCGCCCTCAAAAAGACTTGAGCGAGAAACGGTTGCGGCCGAGAGGGACAGAGAAAAACGTTCAGAGAACTGTAGCATGTTTTGAAAGGATTTTGCCATTTGCTTCTTCTCGGCATTCCGACGACTCAAGACGGCCCAAGAGGCCCCCAAGGTCGCCCACGAGGGCTCCAAGATGGCCCCATGACGGCCCAAGAGGCCCCCAAGACGGCCCCAAGAGGCCCCCAAGACGGCCCAAGAGGCTCTCAAGACGCCCACGATGGTCTCCAAGACGGCCCTGGAGCATTCCAAGAGGGCCCCAAGTCCGCCTAGAGGGGCCCAAAAAAAAGCTTCCGACGGCGTCGGACGGGCCAGGAGCCCACCAAAACGGCCGAAGATGGCCCTAAGATGGCCCAAGACGGCCCAAGAGGCTCCCAAGAGGGCCTCCAGGAAGGGCCGAAAAGGCCAAAATCATTGATGTCCCATGAGTTTTTGAAGGAGTGTGGCATTTGCTGTTTTTCGGCCTTCCGACGGCCCGAGACGGCCCAAGTGCCCCCAAGGATCGCCCAAAAGGCCCAAGACGGCCCCAAGAGGCCCCCAAGATGGCCCAAGACGGCCCAAGAGCCCTCCAAGACGTCCTCCAAGACGGCCCGAAAGGGCTAAACAGCCTCCACACGGCCAAGATGACCTTCAAGATGCCCACGTGTTCCCCGAAGGCTTTCCTAACCGATTCGGAAAACACATGGTCCGATAGCTTGGCAGGTCTGGCCTCAACGTTCGGCCACATAGGCGCTTCCGAAAAGGCAGGGGGCGGCGGTGATTCGCCGTAGACGTCTTCGATAATCAAAAGAGCTCCAAGAAGCCCCCAAAAGGCGCCCAAAAAGGCCCTCAGGAGCAACACACAACAGCAATAGTCCCCCGAAGGGGTCGACGGTGTGGCGCAGTATCAGCGGCGTATTAAGCCAACGAACGAAAGAAAAATTCAAGGGCCAGGACGGACACCTGCCCAGATGGAACGGGATGGGACGGGAGAGGACGGGATGGGATAGGACAGGGGACACGCGGGACGGCACATGGGATCAAGGAAAATCATGGCACGGAAGGAAACGCAACGGAACGCAGTAGAACGAACGGAATGGCGGGAGGGAGGACGGCGGGAGGAGGAGAGAGGAGGAAGGACCAAGACCCTAGCTCCCTCCCTCTTTCTCCCCCACCCCTCCCTTCTCCTCCCCCTCCACCCCTCCCCCTTCCCCTCCCACCCACCCTCCTCCTCCTCCTCCCCTCCTCCTCCTCTTCCTCCTCCTCCCTCCTCCTCCTCCTCCTCCTCCTCCTCCTCCTCCCTCCTCCCTCCTCCCTCCTCCCTCCTCCCTCCTCCCTCCATTCCTCTCCGTCTTCCTCCAGGCCTTGCCCCACGCCTCCCTTCTCCACCACTCCTGCCGTTCTCCATCCCTCCTCCCCCCCTTCCTCCCTCACCCCTCACCCCACTCCCCTCCCATCCCCCTTCCCCCTCCCCACTGCCACGGCCCCGACGGAAACGCAAGAGCTTCCGCATTCCACCGCCTAGGGCCCAAGCGTGAAGCCACCGTGAAAGAGTGGCGGCGCTGCGGGAGCGAACGCGATACGCCAAAGTTCTCAGGCCACTGCAGCGGCGAACGGAGCAACCGGCGGGGAGGGGCGGCGGCCCCCGAAGGGCGGCCGGGTCAAGGGGCGGGGCGGGGCCCAAGCGGCGGGGCAGGGGGCCCCCACGGGGAGGAGCGACGAGGGGAGGTCCAGCCTACGAGAGGCCCCCAAGAGATCCCCACGAGGCCCCAAGAGGCCTCCCAAGGGGCCCGAAAGAGGCCTCGAGAGGCCCCAAAACAGCTCCCCAGAATCCTCAAACTGCCTCCAGGAGGCCCATGAGAGGCCTCGACGAGATCCCAACGACCATCCAAGAGGCGACAGACCCACAGCCCCAGCACGGTGGCGGGATAGGCCGATGGCCATTAGATAACTCTCCTCTCTGGGCATTGTTTTGTCACGTCTACTGGCCAAACGCGCGCCCGCCTGCTAACTCTTAAGAAAGCGGAACCTGGATGCGATTGACACGCCAACTTCGTGACTACTAACGCCATTGTGCGCCTCAGAGCAAGTCGACCTTGTAGCGCCTCGGGCGCCCCAAAATTCACGCGTTGCCGATTAAACATGGTGCGATATGCTGTCAAATCGTCGAGACGGTATTGTACAGTGGTGTCTTCGTCCGTCTGGCACAAAGACGAAAGCAGGCAGTGAAACAACATGCCGATAAACCAACGCTCATTAAACAAAGACAAATTCGCCGAAACCATGGGGTTTCCTCGGCGTGTGAAATGTTCCCCCCTCCCCAAGCCCCTCCGCCGGGACCCAGGTCTGACTAGTTTGGAGGAGGGAGGGTCCCAATTACTAGCGCTGGCGGACTCTAGGCGCGTACAATCGTCGAAGAAAGCTTCATGACGCTCCACAGGTGTTCCGGGATGGCCCGAGATACATCCAAGAAGGCCCTAGATGACCTCAACACAGCCCCAGAGGCTCCCGAGACCGCCCAAGAGAGCCCCAGGAGGACCTCCAAGAGGGCGCCAAGAAGCAAAACTCATCGATTTCCGTAGCGTTCTTCTGCATCTTCGACTTACTCGCATTTCCGATCTGCAGGGTCCCTGGGACAATCCAGAAGAAGCCCAAGAGGACGAACTCGCAAGGGCCCCAGGGGCCCTCCCCACAAGATGGCCTCCAAGAAACCCGACATGCTCCCACGAGAGCCCCACGAGGCTCACAACAGGCACCCAAGAGGTCCCCAGAGGCCTCCAAGAGGTCCCCGAGAGGCCCCCAAAACGACCCAACAGGGCTCCTGTTGAGCGTGGTAGTGAGGTTCCCGGAAGGAGGCACGGCACAAAGACGCTTCTACGACAACGCCCCCTGGAATAGAGGCATCCAGGGCTCACAAGGGGTTGGCGGTTCGGCGTAGGCCAGTAAATAAAACCTTTGATTGCTGCCATGGTAACCTCATCATATGTTAAAGCAGCTGCATCAACGATCCACTGGGGCCGCTCTGATGGCACGTCTTCGCCTGGCGAACCCTGAACAAAAATGGCTGCGTGCATCGGAAACCACTCCTTGAAGTCTGGAGACGGCCGATGGAAGGCGACCTGCGTCACCAGCACGGGTGTTGAGGTCGTTAAGGGCACACGAATTCTTGCTGAATCGCAACGAAGTCCGGAGTAGCGGTCGTATTCTCCATCTAGCCAACCAAGCTTGGATTGCGATTCAGAAGTGTTGACTCGCAGAACATGTGGCCCATTATCGATGCAAAGGTGAACCACAAGGCCCTTAGCTCGGAGGCTCTCGACTCCATTCATCATGGATTGCGTGATGTCTTGTGGAGTTGGAGAGCCTGGCCGTGGATGGCTGGCCACGTTCAGCCCCTCTGGTCGCTTCATGTAGTGCAACCCCAAAGCCTGCAGCGTCACCCCTTCGCCTATGATGACCCAGTGTTCAAGTATGACCTTGCGATGCAGGTGGTTACTGACGACCAACAGATCTCGGGCGCTACCTTCTAATGCGATCGAATGAGCCATATAAGAGAACTTGTCCATTGGAACACGGTACGTCACGAATGGGTCAGGCAAGAAACCAAACTTATCGCGACATGCCTCCGCTGGTGCGTTGGTGTACCGAACGAGAGGGGATACAGATACACTGGCATTTTTGGAAACCCTTAGCGCAGTTTCATACCACAAGCTTAAGACCGGCGAGTCCGGCGCACGAGTGTCTTGAAGCATTGCGTCTGTAAAGAAACTGCGAGTGAAGCAAGTGCCATACGGGCTTGGTAAACGGTGAATTGTGCAATTCATGCCACCCGTATCATCAGGGCATTGCATATCGCCGTGCATCTGGTCGATCCTTTTGTCAGCCAGCACCCTTCCACCCTCGTCTATTGCGCTCAAGGCGCGCCACGGGTTCATGTAGGAAATGGCGAGTGCAGCCCGAACCACCTGCTTAATGTTGAAACTGAATGCCCAAAGGTAAGGGTTGCCATCGGGGTTCAAATGAGCATGATGCATGTGGATGGGAGGATAGCCGATGGGAGTGCCCGCTTCATCGATTGCCCTTGCAACGTATGCATTCAAGCAGAGCCTACCCTCAGCCTCCAAACGTTTGCCAACATGGCCAGGATCTTCCCAAGAAACGAAATGTGTCATATCGCCACCCACACTTTCAAAAGGACCGACTCGCTGAATCGTCCAAACTGAGTCCTTGTCAACTTTGTCGTGAATGATACACTCACGCACGCGCACGGTGTGACTGGCGTTTGAAGGCGTGGCGTCATAAAAACCATACTGGTCTGCCGTGCGCGCATAAAAGAAGCCCTTCAAACTGGCCGACGCAAGTGACTCTGTCCATTCGCAATTTGCTAAATACTCATGATATTCCGCTGCGTTCTGCTTGATCAGATCGTTGCTGTAGAAGGTGTCACGCGAACTGTGCACAAACTCTGGATCGCACAATACAAACACAAGCAAGTCAGCCAGCAACCATGTTAGCAATGCCATTCGGGATTGCAAATGCTGGGGAACAACTCTGGCTTGCAAATGCTGGGGAACAAATCTGGCTGAGCCCTGCGATCACTTGTTCGGGTCGAGCTGACTGTATACACTTGAGCCCCAAGTGTCCGCGGAGGGGACGAGGAGCAGCGGCGACCCAGGAAATCCGAGCTGACCTCGGAACGTCAATGATTACGCCGAGCGCCCCCCCAAAAAGTCTTTGCGCGGCGGGGGTCTCACTCCGCTGACCTGAGGAACTGGCTGGGCGCGCCGACGCGTCACCCGGTGCCCCGCTGCTGGGCGCCCGTCGGCGCCCCGTGGGCGCCTCGTGCGCTGGGCCTGCGCGCCGACGCTTCGCCCGGTGCCCGCCCGTGGGCGCCTCGCGGAGGCCCCGCGCGCGCTGCGTGCGTGCGCGCTGCGTGCGTGCCGAGGCCTCGCCCGGTGCCCGCCCGTGGCCGCCCGTGGGCGCCTCGTGGGCGCCTCGTGCGCCCGGGGGGGTCTCTGCCATCGTTTCGCCCGGTGCCCACCAAGGGCAGCCCGTGGGCGCCCCGTGGGCGCCTCGTGCGCTGACCGACGGACGGGCTGCGGCCGGGCATCCCCGGCGGGGCAAAGGGAGCGGAACCTGCCGGCCCCCCTGAGCGGGGCCACCAGGAGAAGCTGGCCGAAGCTGCTGCTGCCTGCACCAGTTGCAGGTCTCAAGGCTCCCATGTTGCAGGCCTGCTTCCTGCTCCCTGCTGTAAATGGCTGAAGTCCGCGCGAGGGGGGGAACCCCAAACCAGGAAGTTACTACCCCCGGATCGCGTTGCCTGAATTCCCGGGGGGGCGTGGGACACGTAGAAATGCTTGACATTCACGCCCCAGAGGCCATTAATCCTTGTAAATTACACCGTATTCGCGTCCCCGAGGCAACAAAACCCTTGTAAACTATAAGATTAAGGTCTGCGATCCCGAAGCAACAAACACTGGTAAATTACCGAATACTCGGGTCCCCGAAGCCATCATCCCTCGTAAATTACTCAATGCTCGGGTCCATGAGGCCATAGAGAGAGAGAGAGGGAGAGCGAGCCGTGCACGTCCGGGGTGCATAAACCCTCGCAAATTAAACAATTGTTGCGTCCTCGAGGTAACAAACCCTCGCAAAGTACGAAATGCTCGCGTCCCCGAGGCCCTAAACCCTCGTAAATTACGCCAGATTCGCATTGCCGAGGCCAAGAGTGCTCCAAGGCGCCCGAAGATGGTTCCAAGACGGCCCAAGAGGGCCCCAAGAGGCCCCAAGAGTGCTCCAAGAGGCCTCCCGAGAGCCCCAAGACCAAAATAGTCGATGTTACGCGAAGGTTTTTGAAGGATTTTGGCCTTCTCGCACTTTCGGCTTTCCGACGATCCAAGACGGCTCGAAGAGCTACCAAGATAGCCCCAAGACAGCCCAGGGCGCCTCCAAGAGGGCCCCAAGACGGCCGCAAGACTCAAGGAGGCCCCAAGAGGCCGCCACGAGGCCCAAGAGGCAATAAGAGGCACCCAAGACGCGCCCAAGACTCGCCCAAGAGGCCTCCAAGAGGCCTCAAAGATACCCCACGAGGCCCCAAGAGGCCCCAAAAAGGCGCCCAAACCGCCTCCAAGAGGCCCCCAAGAAGCTCCCCACGACATCCCAACACAAAATCGATAGGCCTCAGACCCAGAACCCGGGCACAGTGGCGGGATGGGCCGAAGGCCACTAGGATCCGCCGCCCCCTGTCGATTCATCGCAGGGGTGCCTGGCGTGCCAGACTATTACGGTTTTGGTTTCGGTTTGTTGTTTAACAAAAACTCCCCCTTGGGCTTCGGCCCGTCCCGCCAGAGTGCCCATTTCGTCGCCGAAAATCACTGATGTTCCGTAGGTGTTTGAAGGATTTTGACATGTGCTTCTTCTCGGCATTCCGACGGCTCAAGACGGCCCAAGAGGCCCCCAAGATCGCCCCAAGATCGCCCACGAGGCCTCCAAGATGGCCCCATGACGGCCCAAGAGGCCCCCACGACGGCCCCAAGAGGGCCCCAAGACGGCCCAAGAGGCCTCCAAGACGCCCAAGGTGGCCTCCAAGACGGCTAAGATGGCCCCAAGACGCCTCCAAGACGGCCCAAGATGCACCCAAGACGGCCTACGATGGCCTCAAGATGGCCCAAGACGGCCCGAGAGGCTCCCAGGAGGCCTCCAGGACGGCCCAAGAGGCCTCCAAGAGGTCCTCCAGGAGGTCCTCCAGGAGGGCCCGAAGACGCCGAAAATCACTGATTTTCCGCATGTGTTTGAAGGATTTTGACATGTGTTTCTTCTCGGCATTCCGACGGCTCAAGACGGCCCCAGGACGGCCCCCAATGTCGCACACGAGGCCTCCAAGATGGCCCCATGACCGCCCAAGAGGCCCCGAAGACGGCCCCAAGAGGGCCCAAGGGGCCTCCAAGACGGCTAAGATGGCCCCAAGATGCCTCCAAGACGGCCCAAGGTGCACCCAAGACAGCCTAAGATGGTCTCAAGATGGCCCAAGACGGCCCGAGAGGCTCCCAATAGGCATCCAAGACGGCCCAAAGGACGTCCAGGAGGTCTTCCAGGAGGGCACGACGAGGCCAAAATCATTGATGTTCATGAGGTTACGGACAGATGTTGGCATTTGTTTCTTCTCGGCATTCCGACGGCTCAAGACGGCGCAAGAGGCCCCCAAGATCGCCCAAGAGGCCTCCAAGATGGCCCCATGACGGCCCAAAGGGCTCCCAAGAAGGCCCCAAAAGGGCCCCAAAATGGCCCAAGAGGCATCCAAGACGCCCAAGTTGGCATCTAAGAACCCCTGATATGCCCCAAGAGGGCCCCAAAACGACCCAGA
This sequence comes from Prorocentrum cordatum, assembly GCA_963575745.1. Lineage (NCBI taxonomy): Eukaryota > Dinophyceae > Prorocentrales > Prorocentraceae > Prorocentrum > Prorocentrum cordatum. The sequence goes on from CAUYUJ010020242.1 coordinate 22,012, forward strand.
GAGGCCCCCTAAGACGGCTTCGGACAGCGTCAGACAAGCCAGGAACGCCCTAAGACGGCCAAAGAGACCCCCAAGGCCCCCCAAAACCCTCCAAGAGGCCCCCAGGAAGCTCCCAGGAAGCTCCAAGAGTGCCCCAAGAGGCGCCCAAGGGGCCTCCTCCTCCTCCTCCTCCTCCTCCTCCTCCTCCTCCTCCTCCTACTCCTCCTCCTCTTTGTTCCTCATCCTCCCCCTTCTTTTATTGCTCCCCCATGCGCTCCCCGAAGTCTTTCCAAACCGACTCGGGGAACAACTGGCCCGATAGCTTGGCCCAGCTCTGGCTCAGCTGTCGGCCACAGAGGCGCTTCCAAAGGGGTAGGGGGCAGCGGTGATTCGCCGTAGGCGTCTTCGATAACCCTAACGTCTCAGTATGCGTTGATGATTCCTATCTGCCCCCACATGATCTTCCCAGATGCGCCAAGGCAGCGCCGCGTCGCACCGACGCGACTCTGATGTATCCCATTATGATAGAAAGGGGGCCAGCGGCAGGAGGCGAATCCCTCACGGATGAAACCCAGCGAAATGTACAAGAGCGCACAGGCCCCGGGAGGAGGAGGGGGCGAGAAGCCGAGGGGCGGACAGAGGGACGCATTACAAAAGTCCATAAACAGACGTCGCCCATTGTTGTTTGGGATGCCCTCGGCGCCTGCGGCTGGCCCAATTCTCGGGAGCGCAGTCGGCGTGGCATACTGATCGCTTAACTAGTGAAATGTCGTTGTGTGAAGCGATTGTCGTATACTGATATGTTTGCCGACCACATAGGATCGTAGAAAAAAAGGCGTGAAATCGGCGCTATCGACCACCGGGGGGACAATGAATTGAACGCTTTCGACATGCGCGCGCGGATGACCCGCATCGTCTCACATGAGAAGCGTAATTGCTAACAGCTGTGTTTATGAAGATTTCTGCAAATGCGCGCGCCGAAATATGGCAACTTGTTTGTTGAAACACCCAGAAAGTGTGTGTGTGTGTGTGTGTGTTCGAGTGTGTGTGTGTGTGTGTGTGTGTTTGTGTGTGCGAGTTTGGGACTACCCATGTCTTGAACTTGTTAGGAAACCACTTTTTGCTGAAGGATTGCGAAGCGCACGCCCAGCGGTGCGCGTATATGCCCCATAATTCGTCTTCTGCGAGGGGTTATCCGCAACAACACGTTTCGACCGACGCACGCGCACCGCATAGCAGTAATTGAAAGGGGTGAGGGGGGTCGATACCGATATGGCCTGGAATGCTATGTTTTCGTACGGGAACTAACCGTCGTGCAAGATATATTCGACCGGTCGACAGGCGGAGGCGGGCTGATGTTTCTTCGAAGGGGCGGGCGGAGTCGATTACTTCTTGTATAACGCATATGTGGTATGACGGTTACGCAGTGCAAGTTCCATGGTGTAAGCTTTGCGGTAAAAACTGCGCGGCGCACTCTATGTGGTGCAAGCTACGTGGTGGAAGCTGCGCAGTGCACTGCAGGTGGTGTAAACTATGTGGTGTACGCCGTGTTGTGTAAGCTGTGTGGTGGGAACTACGCAGTGCAATTGGTTATACCAAGCGAGTTGGCACATCCCATGCTCTTGCAAACATCCCACCCACCCACCCGCAACTTGGTTTGCAAAACCCACGCGGTGGCGATTGCGATGAGTGCTTGGCGTTGGCTGGTCCATCTCTGCAGCCGCGCCAACCCAAGCACGCGCGCGCAGCGGCCAGCTAGCTTGGCGCGACCGACGTGGCGGCGGTGGCGCTGACCGCTGGGCACATCCCACCTGGAATTTCAATGCGAGTCGGCGACTTGGGCGGGCGCGGTATCATGACAACTTCGACAACGGTAGCGATGCTGGTGACGATGCTGACAACGACGACGGCGCGGCCAGTGCGGGCGCCGATGCTGATCACGCCGACGACGATGACGGCGTCCCCTCGTCGGGGATGAAGGTGTTGGAAAGAGTTCGACATGCGCGCGCGGCCGACGCGCGAGACTGGTCCGCATGGTATTCTTTGACACGGATCGTGCCCCCCCAGCGCGCACGCAAGGGCATGCGAATGATGTCGGCATGCGGCGCCAGAGGCCCGCTTTGCAGAATTCTACGAAAATGTTGAGAAACCGATGGTTCCCTTGAGAATTCGCAAGAGCGCGAGCGCACATGTTATGAAAACTGATGTTGCGAAACCATGTGTTTTCATGCGTATTGGACACTCGGCTTTGAAATCGCTACGAAACCGAAGGTTTTTGACGGATTCCGGCATGCGCGCGCGACGACGCGCGCGTGCGCACTTCGTCCCATTTGTTGCAAAGGATTCTCGCGAAGTCACGCGCGCAAAGGCGCCCGAACGATTTCGACATGCGCGCGCGAAGCCCGTTTAGCAACATGTTATGAAAATGTTGAAAAACCCCAAGGTTCTCTTAAGAATTCGCAAGAGCACGCGCGCGCAAGCTTTTTGAGAATCCACGTTGCGAAATCCTATGTTTGCAAATGTTGTAAATGTTGTTGGAAACTCGATTTTGAAATCCTCACGAAACCGAAAGTTGTTGTAGGATTTCGGCATGCGTGCGCGACAACCCGCGCGTGCGTACTTCGTCCCGTTTTTGCAGAGGATGGCGGAGGGTGGCGGATACCAGCTCGGCTGGGATGGTACGAGCTCACGTTTACGATGAACGATGGGACACAAACATTTGTAAATTGCAATGCGAAAAGAGGGTGGATAATCAAGGGGGGAGTCCGTTCTCTTTACCAACAAAAAAGGAATCGATGTGGCCGCCCAACGCCCACCGCCCAGCCTGCGAAAAAACAAAAAATCGAAGGATTGCGACGACGTCGAACACGTCATAGCTCTGCGCGCCGGCACGTCACCAGCATCATCATCATCAGCAGCAGCAGCACCCTCAACATCATCATCGTCGTGGTCGTTGCCATCATCATCATCAACAGCATCAGCATCATCACCAGGATCGCCATCATTATAATCATCATCACCATCGTCGTCGTCATCGTCGTCGTTATCATCATCATCATCATCATCAGCATCATCATCATCATCATCATCATCATCATCATCATCCCCGTCATCATCACCATCGGAATCACCATCACCCGCATCATCAGCATCATCATCACTAGGACCATCGTCATCATCAATGCCAGCGTCATCGTCGCCAAAGTCATTATCATCACCATCAAAGCATCATCATCACCGTAGTCGTCGCCGACATTGTATCGCCTCCATCTCCACTGCCATCGCCATCGGAATCAGCGTCATCAGCGCTGTCATCGCCATCGTCATTAGCGTCGCGGTCGTCACCGTAACCACCACCATGTCGCGACCTGAAAGACGGACTTGTCTCAGCGAGTGAGTTCCACGCGCCCGCGCGCTCAATGAGATCATCGTCATCCGTGCTTTGCCGACAAGTTGCGGGTGGAAGTGTGGAAAGGTGTTACTAATGTGCTGGGAGGGCGGGTGGGACTGAGCGAGACGGCTTGCGGGCGAAGGGGAAGCCTCGACTCTCCCCTACCCGACCCCTACTTCCTATGATGAAACACCCCCACATCGCGACCTAGCCGGCCGATAACAAGCCCGCCGTCCTAACTGTCCAAAAACAACACAAACTCGTGTGCTTTCTCGCCAACATGTCGTCGAGTTGCGAAAACAAAAATGGGACGGAACGAACATCGCTTGGGTAGCCGGAAGCAAGTGGTCGCGTCCTACCCATCAAAAGAACAATACACAGTCAACGTATTTCTCGTCAACATGGACTTTTTTGTCGTCGACGCTGCGGAAAGTGTAGCAGGAACGGGACGCGGCGCACATCGCGCGCGGACGCCTGGCCAACCATACGCGGGACCCCCCGTCCTACCTGTTAAATATCACAGCAACGTCGACGTTTTTCTTGTCAACACGTATTTTCTCCTCGTCGGCGCTGCGAATCGCGTGGCGGGAATGGGACGCGGCGCACATCGCCCCTAAGAGACCCAGGAGACCCCCAAGAGGTCGAAAAAAGGCGTCCAGGAGGTCCTGGGGGGGGCAATACAAATATTGATGTCACGCGGTGTTTGAAGGATTGTGAGGTTCGCACCTGCTTGTGTTGACCATGTTCCAACCCAGAAGATGTACCCAAGAGGCCCTCAGGCGTAGACCAGAAAGCTCCCAGGACGCCCCGCGAATTCCCAAGAGGCATTATCCTCTTCCTCCTCAATTTATCCCTCCCTACCTCACTCCCTCCCCTCCTGCTCCTGCTCCTGCTCCTCCTCCTCCTCCACCTCCTCCTCCTCCTCCTCCTCCTCCTCCTCCTCCTCCTCCGCCTCATCCATGCGCAGCAAGAGCGAAGTGATGGGCGGTACAACACGCGTGGCTGGAAGGAGACGCGGCGCACTTCGCGCGCTGGACATGTTGTCGCCGACGATGCAACATGAGAGGCCGGGGCGGGGCGCGGCGTACATCGCGCGCGGACTTGTTTCTCGTCGACGTTGCTCAATACGCGGCAGGAGTAGAACGCAGCTCATGTCGCGCGATGAACGTCTAGCCGCCCACGATGTAAGATGAGCGACAGGCGTCGGACGCGACGCACTTGCTTCTTATGTTGTGGGAGAGCGGGTGGGAGTGGACGGAGCCCTCTGGCTCGTTCGAGCTGGCTAACTTGACCCTACCCTACCTTACTCTACTCTTATATACTCTACTCTACTCCTAGCTTATTCTACTCTACTCGATTCGACTCTACTCCTACGCTACTCGATTATAATAGACTATCCTCTGTTCTACTCTACTCTGCTCGACTCTACCCACCCTACTCTACCCTCCTCCACTCTTCTCCACTCCACTCTGATCTACATGACTATACTCTATTGAACCCGACTCTCCGCTACTCTACCATCTACCCTACTTCACTCTAATATACTCGTCTCGACTCTACCCTACTCTACCCTGGCGCAGCCTACCCCACTCTACTCTCCTCTACTCTACCCTACTTAACTCTACCCTACTCTACTCTACTCTACTCCTACTATTATCTACTCTACTCTACTCTACTCTACTCTGCTCCTGATCTACTCTACTCTGGTTTTCTCTCTGCACCTCTACCTCGCTCTACACTGCCCAACTTTACTCTACTCTATGATACCCAACTCTACTTTACAATATGCCCTGCTCTACTCTACTCTGCTCTACTCTGTCCTACCCCCACTGTATCATGATCCTAACAGAATAGGTTCATCTCTACTGTACTAGGTTCTACCCGACTCTACTCTACAATCGACCCTGCTCTAATCTACTCTGCTCTACTCTAGTCTAGTCTATCCTACCCTACCCTACCCGAAGCTAGCCGTCTCCAATATACACGAATCTACTCTACTCTACTCTACTCTACTTTGCTCTAGACTACTCTACTCTACTCGACCTACGCTACTCTAATAGACTCGAAGTTGCTCTACACTACTGCACTCTACTCATGTACTCTCTCTACTCTATCCTGCTCTTCTCTGCTCCGCTCGACTATACTCGACTCGACTGTACTCTGTTATTTTTTCTTCTGGGTTTGACAATGTTTCCGAGAAGCGCCCTGGATCAGGTTGTCGTAATATCAGAGAGAGCGTGATCCACCGCCGCTTTACTATGGAAAACTATCCCCCCCTTCCTCCGGAACCCAGGGGTCCACCCCCCCCTCCGAAAATCCCCCCCTGCTCGAACCCCCCCCCCCTTCCCCCCGGCAAAACCCCCCCCTCCCCTACCCCCCCCCCCTCCTCCGGGAAACCGGGAGGGGGGTCACTACCGGTTCGAGCCCCCCCCCCCTTCCGGAAAACAGGGGGGGTCACTACCGGTTCGAACCCCTCCTCCCCACCCCCCAGAAAACCAGAGAGGGGTCACTACCGGTTCGAGCCCCCCCCCCCTCCGGAAAACCAGGGGGGGTCGCTACCGGAGCGACCCCCCGACCCCCCCCCCCTCCCCCTCCGGAAAACCGGGGGGGGTCACTACGGGTTCGAACCCCCCCCCCTGCCCCCCCCTCTCGGAAACTGGAGGGGTCACTACCGGTTCGAACCCCCCCCCTCGAAAACCGAGGGGGGTCACTACCGGTTCGACCCCCTCCCCCCCCCTCCCACGCTCACCGCCAGCAAACAACTCTGGGTCCCTACCACCGTCCGTACCAGATCCCCCACTGCTGTCCCCAGCACCACTGTCCTCACCACCGCTGTCCCCACTGTTCCAACCACCGTCATCACTGTCCTCATCAGTGCCCCCACCACTCTCGCACTGTCCCCACTGTCCCCACCACTGTTCCCACCACGGTTCCACTCTCCCCACTTCCTCCACGGCCCCAACCGCTGTCCCACTGTCCCCACTGTCCCACTGTCCCCGCCGCTGTCCCACTGAGCTGTCCCACTGTTCCCACCACTGTCCCCACTGTCCCCACCACTGTCCCTACTGTACCTCTGTCCCATTCTCCCACCGCCGTCCTCGCCACCGCCCTCACCACTGTCGCCACCACCTCTGTACCCACCACTGTCCCGCTGTCCCCTCACCACTGTCCCCACCACCACTGTCCCCACCACTGTCCGCACCACTGTCCCACTGTCCCCGCACCACTGTCCCCACCACCACCGTTCCCACCACTGTCCCAACATCCCCACCATTCTCCAACTGTCCCGAGGAGCGGGCATCGTTTGCCGGCGGCGACGGGGGGGGGTTCGAACCGGTAGTGACCCCCCCCCCCTTTTCATGATGGACTGGGGGGGGGAGGGGTTCGAACCGGTAGTGACCCCCCCCCGGGGACTGGGGGGGGGAGGGGTTCGAACCGGTAGTGACCCCCTCCGGTTTTCGCGGGGGGGGGGGGACGGGTTGGGAACCCCCAGTGACCCCCCCCCGGTTTTCCGCCAGCAGCGGTAGAACACGCTCTTTCTTCTATCAACTCAAACCACTGTGTCGCAACATGTACGTAATACCATGCGGATAAACGGACGAACGTGAAGCGAAATAGGGTGGGGCACGAGACTGGTGATCTATGCGATTGGGCTGGGACTCCGATAGGCAAGCCAAGTTGGAGAACATGGTTAACCAAAACTATCAAAACGAATCGGCGTCGTTGATTCAGATTTTCAGAGTTCAGCGCGCGCACTCGCTGCAATAGTAAGAAAAACAACGGATTCGAGCCAGCTTGTCATATTCAGTCATGCGGGCCACGTAGGTGCGCATGCCGAAAACGTTCAATCACCATCGCGCGCCCACCAACTCTGTCAATGAATACAATGCAGGCCACACTGGCGCGTCAGCCGCGCGCGCACATCAAAACTATTGGTTACGCAAACGTTTCAGTGCAGAGGTGTTCCAAAAATAAACGAACGCCCAGTTGCTGTCGACAAAAAAAATCGTCAATGTGATGTTTCTTGCGGGCGCACACGGTCTCGCCCTCCTCATCAGCACAAACGCTGTTGTCATCGTCAGCGTCGCCACTGCCATCATCAGCATCGTCACGAGTACCATCACCCTTGACGGAATCATCCCCGCCGCCGTTATCGCCGTCATCGTCGATGTCCTCGACCTCGTCATGCCGCGGGCACGCCCTCATCACCATCACACGTACCATCGTCATACCCATCGCCAGCGTCATCGCTGCCTCGCCGTTCTCATCGCCATCAGCTGCATGACATCACCATCGTCGTGGCCGACATCCTCCCCACCAGCAGTTCAGCGCAGGTGCGCCAAGAAACAAACAAAACCCAAAAACCGTTCAAAAACTATGCAGAAGCGCAGTCGTCTTGAGCCGTACGCAAGCGCGCACTTTCTCATCATCCTCCTCAGCACAATATGTATCATAATCGTCCGCGTCATCACTGCCATCTCCTGCATCATCATCACCATCATCAGCATCATAAGCATCATCAGCATCACCATCATCACCATCATCACCATCGTCGAACATGTCCTCGCCCTCGTCACATGACTGCCCGCGGGCACTTCGTCATCATCATCGCCAGCGCCATCGTCGACATCATCACCAGCGTCATCGACGCCTCATCGTTATCATTACCATCAACTTCGTCATCCTCACCATCGTCGCCGTCGACATCGTGTCGTCCCTATATCCACTGCCGTCGCCATCGGCATCAGCGTCACCACAACTGCCATCGCCATCGTCGTTGTCGTCTAGGTCGTCACCATCGTCACCAGCGTTACCGTGCCTGGAGGAACGACTTGTCTGCGCGGTTGCGTTCCGCACGCCCGAGCGGTCGTTGGGATCATGCCCCGATGAGCTTTACCGACAAGTTGCGGGTGAGAGGGTGGGATGATTCCACCACCAATGCAGGTGGTCACGTGCGCATGTTGCGCGGGCGCGCCCGCCGCACGCGCTCGTCGAAATAGTTCCAAAAACTGTTGGGCCATTTCAGCACAGTGTTCAAGCACATACGAACACCAAGTGGTTTCAACCGAAACATGGCAAGATGTTTGGATTTCTACGCCCCCATCAACACAATCGTGATCATGATCGTCAACATCCTCACTGCCATCGCTAATATCGTCATCATCATCATCACTATCACCATCATCGCCATCGTCGGGAACAACACCGCCGCCGTCATCATCGCCATCGTCGATGTCGACGCTACCGTCAAATGTCTGCGCGCGGGCACTTCGCCATCATGAACACCAGCACCATCGACATCGTCATCGTTGCCTCGTCGTCATCATCACTACCAGTTTCACCACCATCACCATCGTCGTCGTCGACGAAATCGTCCTCACCATCGTCATCAAGTCAGCGTCATCGTCACAGTCGTTGTCGCCAACCAGCTGAGTTTCGGGCGGGTGGGTGGGATGTTTGGGCGAGAAGTGGAATAGACGCCTTCCATGTTGGCAAAATCCGCCGACCTTTCGGCGTGCGGAAGACGCTGTCTTCTTCGTCGTCGTCGTGGTCGTCGTCGTCGTCGCCACTTCCAGGGAAACTGGGGAACAAGGCAAGGGAACGTCGTAGCTAGGTCGACAGCAAGCCCCTTCCCTTTATCCCTTCCCTGCCGGTGGGAGGGGCATCCTGAGGGGAGGTCCTGGGGGCGAGGTCCTGGGGAGGGGTCCCTGGTCTGCCCCTGGTGCAGAGGGGGGGTCCCGGGCGAAAGGGGGGGAGCGCAGGTGGGGAGGGGGGGTTCCCGGGGGAGGTCTTGGGACACCACCCCCTATGGTCCCGGGAGGGGTCGCCAGCGGGAGTCCCAGGGGAGGTCCTGTCTTCAGGGTCGACGGCCCCGGCCGCAAGGCCTTTGCAGTAGATACCACCGCACAGGTTCTCCTGTCAGAAGAATAATGGACTCTAGCACCCTTCCCCCCTGAGACACTGCAACCTACATATAACTATGCCCCATCGTTCAGTTTCCATCTGAAATCCTACCAACTGGCCACCAGCCCAACCAGGCCGGCATCGACCCTCCCAACCTCACCTTTCTCAAATAATACCGCGCGCGCGAAAAACATGTCAGGCAACCCGTGCGAAACAAAAAACAAGTTATCACACGCGCGTGCGAACATGTCAAGATCCTACCGAAAATCATCAGTCATGCACGCATGTCAACCTGAAACACCAAAAGCCAATGGGTCCGTCATCTAAATTCGTGCAAGTGTTCTGCCTGCGCGCACTTGTTGAAGGCACGGGAAAGACATCTAGTCTGAGCATTCTCGCTCAAAACCCGCATTCACACCATGTGCGTTGGCGTGGCATGCGCGCAATGCACGAACCCGTGTCAAATAATGCCACGCGGGCCACACGCGCGCGCCACCACGCGGGCGTGTCGAAACCATTACAAAACAACTCTGGATCGCGAACAAAAAAAAACAAGATTACGGTTTATCAGAAGCAGATGGCGCAATCGCATTTTCCAACAAAGCCCTGTCGAGGTCATTGAACTCCTGCGCGCGCGCGATTCCTCAACATCACTTTCATCAGCATTATCGCGTCACCGCCAGTGTCGCCATCGTCAGCCGTCGCCGTTGCCACCACCATCAGGCCACTGGAAAATGGGCATCATCATCGTCAGTGTCGCCACCGCATCGGCGACATCACTGGCCTTGCCGTCGTCGCCGTCATCATCACCACCTCCATGCCTACTATCATCATCGCTGCCACCATCGTCGGCATCATGATATCGTGCCCGCCCGAACCACCGACACGCACGGGCATGGAAGCTCCCATCGGTAAGCCCCGCCACGGCCGCATTAGTTGTGTCAAACCAGCTGGCCGCTCTGAGCGCGAGCTTGCACGCGCCAACGCGACCGCAAACAGGCACCAGCCACTGCCGCGCAGTCTAGGGTAGTGGTGGTGGACATCGGCCCAACGTAAGGGGGGGCAGCCGGTCCACGACCCACGCACACACTCTTTGCGTCGGCGGCTGGGCAGAGGGCCAACTCTGGTCATGTGGCACCAGTGGGCCACACAGAACGCGAAGCAAGCCGCAGTGCACGAGGGAGGGAGGCAGGAAGCCCGGAGCCCCACACGCACACACACACACACACAAACACACAAACACACACACACACACACACTTTGTCCTCCAACAATTGATAACGGCGCTCAACGGGTGGCATAAACAAAGTCGGTATGTGCGCTAAGCAAGCGTGCCACCTTGCGTGCTAGCTCGTACTGGGCGGGCAGCATCAGTACAGACCCGCGCAAAGACACACAGATACACATACATACATACATACATACATACATACATACATACATACATACATACATACATACACAACCACACATACACACACACACACACCCACACACACCCACACACAGACACCACGCCACGGGTCCCCCTGGCTGAACCCCTACAAGAAGGAGAAGAAGGGACCCGAAACAGCCATCATGCATGCGACAGGAAATGAATTCAAGTGAGCGGGGCCCCCTCACTCCGACAGTTCTCATCTAGTATCCAAAGCACATGTCCCATCCAACCCCGCGCTCCTCGGTGCTCTTGTCGAAGGCAGGTGCGGTTGAGCGGAGCACCTGGGCAAACATCGGCGCATGCGCCTCGGCACGCGGCTGGGATCGCCGTGGAAGGCTGGCGAGGCAATCGAAATATTAACTCGTGGCTTGTTCCGATTCGTCTTCACATGAATTTCCGTTATACTGTTGTTCGCAGCTGTGGTACATGATGGTTGGAACTTGTTACTCTGAACTCACACCAGCTCATCCTCCTTGTCATCGTCCGTTGCTTCATCATCCTTTCTTGCCTGCTCCCTCCTCCTCAACCCCCTCCTCCTCCTCATCATCATCACCATCATCACCATAATCACCACCACCACCACCACCGCCGCCGCGCCGCCACCCCCACCATCATCATCATCATCATCATCATCATCATCATCATCATCATCATCATCATCATCATCATCAGCATCATCATCATCATCATCATCATCATCATCATCATCATCATCAACATCATCATCAACATCATCATCATCATCATCATCATCATCATCATCATCATCATCTCCAACACCACCACCACCACCACCACCACCATCATCATCATCATCATCATCATCATCAGAATCGTCATCGTCATCATCATCAGAATCGTCATCGTCATCAGCATCAGCATCAGCATCAGCATCAGTATCATCATCATCATCATCATCATCATCATTATCATCATCATCATCATCATCATCATCATCATCATCATAAACATCATCATCATAATCATCATAAGCGTCAGCGACCGTGACAGCGTCAGCATCAGCATCATCATCAGCATCAGCAGCATCATCATCAGCAGCATCATCGTCATCATCAGCATCATCAGCATCATCATCACCATCATCCTCATCATAAGCATCATCAGCATCATCAGCATCATTATCGTCATCACCATCAGCATCGTCATCATCATTATCATCACCATCAGCATCATCATCATCACCATCATCATCAGCATCAGCATCAGCATCATCATCATAATAATAATCAGAATCATCATCATCATCATCAGCATCAGCATCATCATCACCATCATTGCCATCAGCATCAGCATCAGTATCATCAGCATCACCATCATCAGCATCGGCAGCAGCATCATCATCATCATCATCGTCATCCGCGTCATCCTTATAATCATCATCAGCGGCAAGATCATCTTCATAATCAGCACCATCATCAGCATCATCAGCATCATTATCATCATCATCGTCATCATCATCAGCAGTAGCATCACCATCATCATCATCATCATCATCATCATCAGCATCATCATCAGCATGACTAGCAGCAGCATCATCATCATCAGCATCATCACCATCATCATAAGCAGCATCGTCATCATCATGATCATCATCATCATCAGCATCATAATCATCAGCAGCATCATCATCATCAACAGCAGCATGATCATCAGCATCAACAACAGCATGATCATCATCATCATCATCATCATCATCATCATTATCATCATCATCATCATCATCATCATCATCATCACCATCATCATCATCACCATCATCATCATCTTTCTCGTGCCGCATTCATCCTCATCATCATCCTCCTTTTCCTCCTCCTCCTCCTCCTCGTATTCCCCCTGCCCCTCCTTCTCCTTTTCCTCCTCCTCCTTCTCCTCCTCATCCTCCCACCCTCAAGACGGTTCCAGGAGGTCGAGCATGGCTCAAGATAGCCTCCAACAGACCTCCAAAGGGCCTCAAGACAGCCGCAAGATGATTCGAGATAGCCTCCGAGAGGCCTCAAGGAATCCTCCGATCGTGTCTAGATGGGTTAGTGGGGATACGCCAAGCGTCAAGAGTTGCCACCGAGCATTTCTACGTATGCGTCTACTGGCACCTCTGCATATGAGCACGTGAGGTAAACATAGCTCGCATGCACAAATATGACTGCCAAAACTTGCGTGTCTGCTCACATGTCCTGGGCAAAGCTTGCTCTCATGGTTTCGCATTCGCGCTCAGCGAAACCGACCTGGTGCACCCGGTGCGGGCGGCTTGCGCCTTAGAGTTTTGACGGTTGCTAGTGGACGGCTCGCAGAATTACCCAAAAGATTCGCACGCCGCATAGTGCATCCCATGCGGCATCATGTACACTGCGCCCCCGGCGCTGCACCCCATGAATAGCACCCCATATGCTGCACCGCGTGGATTGCACCGCGTACATTGCACCCCAGAATGTGTATCCCCATGGATCGCACCAAATGGAGGGCACCCATAGATTGCGTCCCCTTGACTGCACCGCTCAGATTGCATCTTGTAGGTCACATCCCGTGCGTGGCACTCGCAAAAAATACACACAATCAAGTGTACCCCATATGAAGCACCTTGTGTATTGCTGCACGTGGATCGCCCGAATAGCTGCGCAGAAGCGATCCATGTGCCAGCGTCAGATCTGCGCGTGAAATCACGCATGATGACGATATTTTCCGCCTGGCCGGGAAAACAAAACACAAATCTGCTAAGTTGCACATAGATGTATAATCCCAACAAACACACACACACACACACACACAAACACACACGTAGAAGCACGACGCGAACAAAACTAACAATCATATATATATATATATATATATATATATATATATATATATATATATATATACCCTGGCGAAATAACCAACCATGCGCAGTTGTGAATAACGCGTTGTGGGTGCCGCTTTCACTGGAGCTCCCTATGGTCCCACGAAACGCGTGAGGGACGTGTCCGAATGGGTGGGCAAGACGCATGCGGGCGGTGCCATTGGGGCCTTCGGTGGGGCTCTCTATGGGGCCACGAAACGCTGAATAGGTGTGGCGGACGCATGCGGGCGGTGCCCCTCGCTGGAGCTCCCGATGAGGTCAGGAAACGCTGTACTGTTTGGGGGACACGCATGCGGGCGGTACCACTGGGCTCTTTCTGTGGAGCCCCTTGATGGGGCCACGAAACGCTGTGCTGGGTGGTGGCCGACGCCTGCGGGCGGTACCAATGGGGGTATCGGAGGAGTTCCATTTGGGGCCACGAAACAGTGCACTGGGAGGGAAGGGCGCATGCGGACGGTGCCACTGGAGCCTTCGGTGGAGCTCCCTATGGGCCCACGAAACGCTGTACCGGGAGGGGGGTCGCATGCGGGTGGACCAATGGAGCCCCCTACGGGGCCACGAAACGCTGTACCGGGGGGGTGGGGGCGCATGCGGGCGGTGCCACTGGGGCTTGGTGGAGCCCCCAATCAATGGGGCCGCGAAATGCAATGCTGGATGGTGGCTGACGCATGCTGGCGGTCCCACTGGGACCTTCGGTGGAACCCTCTATGGGGCCGCGAAACGCTGTGTTGGGTGGTGGCTGACGCATGCGCGCGGTGCCAGTGGGGCCTTCGGTGGAGTTCCCCTGTATAGGCCCACGAAACGCAATTCTGGATGGTGGCTGACCCACGCGGGCGGTCCCACTGGGGTCGTCGGTGGAGTTCCCCATGGGGCCACGAAAATCTATACTGGGTGGTGGCTGACGCACGCGGGCGGTCCCACTGGGAGCTTAGGTGGAGCCCCCTAGGGGACCACGAAACGTTGCACTGGGCGGTGGCTGACGCATGCGGGCGGTGCCGCTGAGGCTGTCGGTGGAGTTCACTATGGGGCCACGAAGCGCTGTACTGGGTGGTGACTGACGCATGCGGGCGGCGCCACTGGGGTCGTCGGTGGGGTTCCCCACGGGGCCACGAAAAACTGTACTGGGCTCCACGGCCGGGGAAGGGAAAAAGCCAACAAGAGGCGAGAGCGGGGGAGGCGTCCAACAGCTCGCCTCGGGATCACCGCGCTTCCTGGAAGTCGCGGCGCACTGAGCGAGATCTGGTGATTCCCAGAACTCCCCCGACATATCCCTCCTGAAATCTGACGATCCTGCGCCAGCAACATCCCCCCCCCCCTCCTCAGGGGTCGCATCCGAGGCGGGGGGAGGTGGGGCATCTTCTTCCTCTGATGACCATGCACTCTGCATCGCTTCATGCATAGCCCGTGCGATGGCGGTACATTCTGCGAGGGTGCGCCTTTTTAGCGCTGGTCCTGACAGTTCGGTTATGTCTTCTGTTGCCTGGCATTGCGGCATGCATTCCTGTGCCGCGGCAACACCTCCAGCGCTGACGGCCGCGAGATACTGGAACATGTTGGGGGGCCTTAGAGCGAAAATCCTGGCGGGGGCTCTTCCTATCGTCTCTGGCGGTGTCTCCTGCAGCGAGAACTGGCCAAAAGCGATAGCACTGGCAACTGGGCAGCACTCCATTGATCTGAGCGGGAGCCATGTGAAACTGGAAACTGCCTGCGATTTCCACACTGCTGGCTGCGGATGCTCAAGCCATACACGCGCCTGCACTGACATGCTCTGCCACGAGGAGGGTGAAAGAGTGGAGGGGCTCGTTCCCTATCTCGAGCTGGATCGCCTGCTCGTGCCTCGTGTTGTCGCACGGCATAGACTCGATCGCTATGTCGATGGAGGAGCACTGTGCATACGACGCGCGCTTACGATCATGCAGTCGACGTGGTGATGTATGTCACCTGTCCGTCTGCTCCCAAAAAAACATACGTTGTGTATATTTCTACCTCAGAACGTATATCCCATGGCACTCGTTGTTCGGCTGGCTTTTGAACTGGGTCGAAGAGGCAGTATCTTTCCTGAGCAGGGCCAATGGCCTCCAAGGGC
The DNA here is from genome assembly GCA_963575745.1 of Prorocentrum cordatum. Lineage (NCBI taxonomy): Eukaryota > Dinophyceae > Prorocentrales > Prorocentraceae > Prorocentrum > Prorocentrum cordatum. The sequence continues at coordinate 37,664 of CAUYUJ010020242.1, forward strand.
CGCGGGCCAGGTCGTTCGCACCAGATGTCGGTCATGGTCAGAAGAGCTTCAGCAGTAAGCTCTTCGCTGGATTGTCGCAGAACTTCTCTGGTCGCGTTTTCCTCCAAATGTGAAAACACCCGAGCTGATTTCCACGGCATACCTTCGGCGCACTGTGCTGGGATAGCCGGGCGCGCCGCTCTCCACCGTCCAAGACCTGCCTTTTCGCGAGTCCTGCTCGTGCTGGCGGTCTCTCTCTGCTGCCTCCGCAAGTAGCATGGCAACATCTTCCACTGCATCGCACGTAGACATGACCAGTCGACGTAGAGATGTGTCGAATGCTTGCACAACGTCCAGCAGCAAAAACACGATTCAAATATTCTGGAGTTGGCCCAGGTTGGAGAACGATCTGAGGACCAAGCCTGCCAAGCCGACTTCTATTCCTGCACGTCCTCCGAACTGTGACTCTCCAGCTTGCTCCGGCAATACGTCCGCTAGGGTAGCGCGTAGTAGCGCGCGAAATATATTGCCAATCTGTGGGGATATCATAACCGATCTGGCGTTGATGGGCCACGATGGGTCACCTCCTCGTTTCCGGATGTTCCAGTAGCATCCCCCCTGCCGCTGCACTGGCCCCCCTATCAGTTGCACGGCCTTAGCGACGACTGGATCGCAAATGCGACCCAAGTTGGCGCCGAACTTCGCCAACAGCCCACCCGAGATGGCGCCCAGGCTGGGCGCCGAGGAGCGAGGCCACTTGCAGGCTGTCTGCTTCTGAGAGAATGCTGGCAGAAAAGCTTCTTCTGGGACCACTCCGTTGACCTTGGCCTCTGGCAAAGGCGGGAGCATATCATGGTCTGCCTGGGCATGCGCGATCGGAAAAAAAAAAAACTGCATTAAGCTCCTCCTTGGCAAAGTGCCTTAGCCAGATGTCGGCTGCCTCAGTCGTGTCTGAGGCTGGCATGCCGTTGGGATGCCTTACTATGGGTAGTGACCATAGTAGGAATCGTTTCTTGGACCCGTCTCCCATCCGTAATAGAAAAGCAAATGCCCTATCCGTGCGGCGCTGGGACCATTATGTAAGTAGCTGGTTACCTAATGATCGGTAATGCTCTATGCCGCCAGCCTGTGAACTCACTCTTACATGTGTTGTGTAAGCGTATCAGTTCCCAGCATGCGACCCCCTGTCCTGGAAGTAAGCGCACCAAGTTGCGAACGCACTGCACAAACATAGCAAACCCCGTCCGTAAAAGGGCAAGTAGTCAGAGACAGACACCGTCAAAATATCCGCCCTCGTCTCGTGCACAATGCGTAGCCACTTGGCTCTTCTGCATGTATTGGTGCTCATGTGCTGTAGCCGCTGTGGCTCCCTGAGTGTCTCCATGAGATCTGCGCGCACCGCGCTGCACGCTCGCGCGCTACATTTCAGATGCCCCACCAATGTATCTGGAGCGGGGGGTCGTATCGCATTGGGTCACAGAGCATGAAACCACCGACGTGACAGGCATGGCGCGTGCTGCGCCCAGAGAAGAAAGAGAATGGCTCTCCTGAGGCGTTCAACCTGCGCGCGGAGAGCGCGCGCATGTCGTGAGCGAGTGGTTCGACTGTCGATTACCGCCAGCGTGTTATGTTGTATCCGACACTGGCGCGGCTGCCTCCCGCTTTCCGCCCTGCGCACTGGGAATGCTACCTGCATCGCCTCTCGCACGTGCGAGTCAAGCATGTGTGTGGTCTATGCTATGTACGTCGTACTATGCTGCAGGCGCGTGAGCAAGCAGCGTCTAAAGCTCGCTGCATGCCTCTGGCACGTGAAACAGTTAGGTCGAGAATGCCGTCGACTGCCTGCTGTATGACTCCAATGCCGCTTAAGACCGCGACGCAGCCCCTTCTCTCGGCTGAAGCACATTATTTCGGCGCCCCCCAGGTCCCCAAGCGCCCCGTGGAGAAGGGTAGGAAGGTAGAGGGGGGCCATTGGTCGGTTCCCATGAGGTACTCGTGAAAGAACGCCCTTGGAAGTTGTTGGCGTTATTTGTCCTGAGCGCCGATCGATTTGGAGAACATGCTGCCGACTGCCGCATTCGCATCCGCCAGTGCGATAATCTGTCATGCCCCTGCACAAGCGTTGTGGTGGCTGCCCACCATTGCTGCCAGCGCGCCTCCGATGCTTCCGCTGAAGCTCCTGCCCTGGAGCGTGGAGCGCGCAGCACGATGATACTGAGCGAAATGCCTGGCCCCCGCATGGAGAAAGTGCGCCTAGTCGGCCCGGCGCGCAAGAGCCTGCACATGTCTCCCCTGGTAGCGTAGCCCGGCATGCATTCTATGCGCTGTCCGATCCACACTACGCAGATTTCTGCGCCCGCTGGCGCGAGGTGTGGCTGCTGAATGGAAAGCAGTGCACTTCCCCACAGGTTGTGTCTTGTGTACCTGCAACCTGGCTTCCCGGACCCCAACAATGTGATAGTCCTGAGCTGCTATGCTGCCTGCAAAATGCACGATTCTTCCTGGCCCTGAACCGCCGTCATCTATTTGGTTAGACCACATGCTAGGATGGAGAGCGAGAACGCACGCCGCAGCAACCCAGAACATGGGGCAGTTGCCCACTGTCTCGCACTGGTGCGTAGCATGCTGAAGTAACCCGTCCAGCTGGCAGACTTTGGGACTAAGCGGCGGCCTAAGTGGCGCGCCTGAGGCGGGCGGAAACTGGGCGCGCCGCTCCACGGCCAAGTAGTCCAGCCACATCCACCTCAGAGCCTATCGATGCCATGAAGGTCGAGCTCCGCTTTCCATCTCGGCACAGGTAGGTGAATAAGCTGGTGCACGGCTGCTAGACGCGCTGCGGCATCTGCCATTTCGTCCCACGCATGGCCGGAATGTCCTGGGAGATGCCCCCTGTAAAATTTCGAATAAACGCGGCACAGTATCTGCGCCATGCTGTCCAGGGGCCATCGGGGGCCTCGATGGGGGGGGGGGCATTGAGAACACCTAAGGAGGCACTTCGTACAACCTGCATGTTGTCAGCATGCATGCACATAGGTGGTAGTTGTTGTAATGTGTTTGCAAAGCTGATAAGCCACACTGTAGCCCAGATACCCGCTTCATATTCTGCAGCAGCAGAAAATAAACATGTAGGGCATAATGTTTGTGCTGACTCAAGAGCACTTCCCAAGTAGCCGCATAGCCACGCGTGCTCAAGTGCTGCTGCGAGGACCACAAGGTGCCACGCTGGCTCGCAAACATCCCCCCCCCCCGTCCTTATAGCCCCCAGCTGCGCCGCCCGTGTAGATGCCCAGACGCATGGATGGTGGGATGCCCGGGTCAGGGCCCAGCTTGGACAGACCTGAGATGGTGGCTGAGTGCCGAAAGCTAGCGCATGCGACCACATCGGCAAGTAGTTCCCGTACGGAGACGGTCCTGGGTATCCACCAGGTCGGGGATGGCGCTGGTAACATCTCCACGCAGGTTGGATTCGGTCTCCCATGAAGGGGCGGGGCATGGGCATTCCTGAATGATTGGAGAGATGTCTGGAAATTCCCCCCCAACATGCAACAGTATTTGTCATGACACATAATCTTGGCCCTGGCAGACCAATTGTGGACTGGGCTCGTCTCCCATGCCCTCGTCGACGTCGCCATCGTCGGCGGCGACCTCGGCCTCCTCGGCTGTCGCCCTGCGGGCGCTGCCCCTGTCGAAGGCGACCTTGAGGTCGCTGCCTGGGACGCGCTTGCTGGCTGACTTGTCCACCGCGATCCCCGCGTTGATTTTCTTGGGGGTGATCTTGGGGTCTGCTGGCTTGGCCGATGCTGACGCCGCCCTTCCTCGTCTGGGCGTTTTCACCGCCCCCTCTGCTGTCGCATCTGCACGTTCACCTGGCGCTGCCACTTCTCCTTGCGCTGGGTGAGGCGGCGATGGCACCGCAGCTGCTGCCAGCCAGCTATACTGGAGCCGCGCCTGCGTGGGCCTCTTGGCTCGCTGGCGCCGGCATCAGTGCCTGGCTCTGCCCCGCTGGCTGTGACAGCGCTGCGTTGTTGATGTCCGCGGCGAGGGCCTGCTGGACGTTCGCCATCAAGGCGGCGAGGCCGCTGACCTGGGCTGCCAGGTCGATGTTCGTGGTATGCATGGCTGCTATGCACGCTGCTGCGGTTGCCATCTGACCTGGACTCAGTTTGGCATCCATGGGCGGTGAACTGGCCGATGCGGGAGATGCCCGCGGCGTGGGCGGCACTTATTTATCCTGGACTTGTTCGCCAGCCATGATAGCATCCTCTCCTTCTTCTTCGTCCTCGAGGCGCTCGAAGTGGGATAGCAGGTACTCTGCCTTCTGCACATCCTCGAAGAACGCCTGTGTGAGGGTGACCGCTTCCTCGTGCTCGTCAAGGGCCTGTTCCTCCGCTCTCTGGGCGTAACTCAAACGCTTCCTGATTATGTCAAAATGTGCCTTCTGCTGCTCTGGGCGGGCCTTCGGATCCCTGGCGTACATGACCATGTACAGGGTGACCGCATAGTCTTGCTCTAGCTCTGCGATGCGGGCCGATATCTGACCTATCTGGTAGGCGCTGTTGGTAAGCTGTTCCAGTCCGTCGAGGCTGATCTTCAACTGGTCTCGATGAGCCATGCTATCCTTCTTCGACGTGGGCATTGGCAACCACGATCGATGCTTCATGGCTTCCTCCGGCTGAGCTGGACGAGGCAGTGGCGGCGTGAGCTGGACCTTCCACTTCCTGTCAGGAGCGCGTGCTGACCTGGCCCGTTTCGGGCGTGGTCCTCCTCCTGCTGCGTCTTCTTGCCACCATTGCCCTTGTTGAGTCCAGCTCGTGGACCACTATGGCTGCTTCCTCGTGCGACACTGGTATTTTCACGG
>CAUYUJ010020242.1:47500-77158 GCA_963575745.1 Prorocentrum cordatum
GGGGGCGCCACGGCAGAGCCAGCCGCCGGGGCCGAGGCGGTCGCCGACAAGCGCGGCTCGGGCAGGCACGCCGCTGACCGCCGGGGAGGGGGGGCGCAGAGGCACGCCTGGGCGGTTCGCCCCCAAAGGGGGACCCGTGCCGCGGACCAGGGGGCCCGCGTCGTTGGCCGCAGGGGTGTCGTTGGCCCGGGAGACGCCATCGGCCCCAGCCCATGGGACGCACAAGGACAGGCTGGTACCGTGTGTCCTCCTCGGAGGCCTGCGCCCGACCTATATATCTATATATATATATATATATATACATATACATACATACATACATACATACATACATACATACATACATACATACATACATACATACATACATACATACATACATACGTGCGTGCGTGCGTGCGTGCGTGCGTGCGTGCGTGCGTGCGTGCGTGCGTGCGTGCATGCATGCATGCATGCATGCATGCATGCATGCATGCATATTATATATATATATATATATATATATCCGCCGGCCCCCTTGTGGGGCCACCAGGTTGTAGGCCCGTGATTCGCAGTTTCCTGTACCAGTTGTAGGTTGTAGTTTCCAGTGTTACAGTTCGGCTTCTTGCTGGTTACTGTAACTAGGTGATTGACCGCGCGAGGGGGGGGGAGGCCCAAACCGGCTTTTTAGTACCCCCTGGGCGCGTTGTCTGAATTGCTGGGGGGGCTCGAAATCGACAAAACACAAGGGATTTGCCACATTTCTGAAATTCGGTGCCACCCCTCACGCAGATCCGCGGGGTCAGGGTCCAAAAACACACGGGATTTGCTACATTTCTGAATTCGGTGCCACCCCTCACGCAGATCCGCGGGGTCAGGGTCCAAAAACACATGGGATTTGCCACATTTCTGAAATTCGGTGCCACCCCTCACGCAGATCCGCGGGGTCAGGGTCCAAAAACACACGGGATTTGCCACATTTCTGAAATTCGGTGCCACCCCTCACGCAGATCCGCGGGGTCAGGGTCCAAAAACACAGGGATTTGCCACATTTCTGAAATTCGGTGCCACCCCTCACGCAGATCCGCGGGGTCAGGGTCCAAAAACACAGGGGATTTGCCACATTTCTGAAATTCGGTGCCACCCTTCACGCACATCCATCGCAAGGCGTGGTAACCCAAACTGCGAGAACTCCCTCGGCCCTTTAATCGCAAGGTGTGGTAACCAAGCCCGTAAACCATACACGTCTTACCAATCGCCAGGTGTGGTAACCCCTCTTGTGATCAGTTGGTTTTGCTGATTGCGAATCGGCTTCGCATGAAGTTTCGATACTGCTTCACGACAGCGCCAAGGCCTCATGACTTAGCTCTTCCATGGCCCATTCTCCGAGAGAGGGGGCCGGCGGCAGGGGGCGAAGCCCTTACGGATATATCAGTAAATACATAAGTGAATAAAAAATAATCAACTACAAAAAAAATACATAAATAGATACATGAATATATTAAACATACATTTAGATATACTACAAGCATGTTGTGACAGATCGTCTCCCGAGCGGTACGGCCAGAAAGCGCCCGCCACGACGCACATACTGCAAGACTTCTCGGTGCGCACGTCGCCCCATGGGGGGGCGACGCACACATAGCATCAGTGTGTCGGGATGCCGCCGAGCCCAGGCCGAGAACACCCCCGAGGCACGGAAAAATCGGCCACCGCCAGAGGACAACCAGAGAGCGCCGCCCGGGCCGCCAGAGGGCAGCTTCTGAAAATCGGATGCCGCAGACAAGCTTCTGTCAAAAAGCCAGGAAAGGCTTGTAAACAAAGCTCCGATTCTTCCACCCAGCATATTATATGTTGAAAGAACAAATGTGACCATCTCGCTGGGGGTGGATTGCTGGCCACTACCCTTCCCAGCAGAGGCGGGTGGAAGAAATGGTTCTTCCCCACCCGATAGGTTGGGGTCGTCAGATTGCAAAAACAAACCTCCTGGCCCGCCCGCCCTGCATACCACGGCCGCCAGATCCCCAGGCTCCCCATAATCCCTGGTGATCCCGCCCTCCCCCCCCGCCCTGCATACCGCAGCCGCCAGCTCCACAGGCTCCCTATAATCCCTTGTGGTCCCGCCCCCCGCGCCGACTCACCCACTCTGCTTACTGCGGCCGCCAGATCCCCAGGTCCCCCGATAATCCCTGAGGGTGCCGCCCCCCTCGCCGACTCGCCCACTCTGCATGCCGCGGCCGCCAGATCCCCAGGTCCCCCACAGAACAAAGCATAACACCACACCACCGAACAGAACATGTCCGAGCATAACATACCATAGCATGACAGACCATATCGTAACATAACACACCATGACAGAACAGTGCTTACTACAGTATAGCATCTCAGCACGTATCACTCAATAACATGACAAACCAAACATACCATAACAGATCAACGCTGAACTGAACATGTCCAAACAGTACATGGCACAGGATAGCATAACATGGCATAGCATATCATAGCACAACACAGTATGACAACGCTTGCTACAACATATCGGAGCATACATAGCATAACATAACATATAATAGCATCGCATGGCATAAAAAAACATCACATACATGACAGAACAAACCACAACATAACACATCATCACAGCACATGTCATTGCATACCATGGCAAAGCATAATATGACAGAGCGCGGCATACAGTATAGCATGGCAAAACAAAGCATAACATAACACCACAACCTATGACAGAATTGGTCACGCAGAACATAGCATAACACCGTACCGCACAACACAGCAAAACAGATCATAAGATCACACACCGTAACAGAATAATGAGCGCGCGCACCATCGGGATTAAACGCCGAAGTTGTCGGTGTGGATCGCTCGAAGAAAGATAATTTTTCTACCACGGCACGAAGCGGGCCATGCAACGCACTGTGGTGTCTCATGTATCAAGGCGGTGCCTACCGGCAGCAGTTCGCGTATTGAAAGATGCGCAAAAACGCGCCTGTGGATCCGTGCTGGCTGCACTACCTGTTCCTGTAGACGAGCCGCTTATGGACCGAACTATTCGGAATGAGAAGCACAGAATTCCAGTGGGAGTATCTACTTTGTTAGCTCTGTCGCAGATTGTGCAGTCCTGCTTCCCTGAACAAACACCTGCTCAGCGACAGGCCCCTACAAAAACACCATATGAATGTACAGGACAAGTTTGTGCTGGTTTGCTGAACGCCCAAGAACGTCGCAAGAACTACCTGCCCCCGCGCAGGCGCAGCACGAGGTGCAGCGTGGACTCTTTCTGGATGTTATAATCAGACAGCGTGCGCCCGTCCTCCAGCTGCTTCCCCGCGAAGATCAAGCGCTGCTGGTCCGGAGGGATGCCCTCCTTGTCCTGGATCTTCGCCTTCACGTTGTCAATTGTGTCAGAGGCTTCCACATCCAAGGTGATGGTCTTGCCCGTCAGCGTCTTCACGAAGATCTGCATGCCTCCGCGCAGGCGCAGCACGAGGTGCAGCGTGGACTCTTTCTGGATGTTATAATCAGACAGCGTGCGCCCGTCCTCCAGCTGCTTCCCCGCGAAGATCAAGCGCTGCTGGTCCGGAGGGATGCCCTCCTTGTCCTGGATCTTCGCCTTCACGTTGTCGATTGTGTCAGAGGCTTCCACATCCAGGGTGATGGTCTTGCCCGTCAGCGTCTTCACAAAGATCTGCATGCCTCCGCGCAGGCGCAGCAGCACGACAGCGTCCGCCCGCGGAGGGATGCCCTCCTTGTCCTGGATCTTCGCCTTCACGTTGTCAATTGTGTCAGAAGCTTCCACATCCAGGGTGATCGTCTTGCCCGTCAGCGTCTTCACGAAGATCTGCATGCCTCCGCGCAGGCGCAGCACGAGGTGCAGCGTGGACTCTTTCTGGATGTTATAATCAGACAGCGTGCGCCCGTCCTCCAGCTGCTTCCCCGCGAAGATCAAGCGCTGCTGGTCCGGAGGGATGCCCTCCTTGTCCTGGATCTTCGCCTTCACGTTGTCAATTGTGTCAGAGGCTTCCACATCCAGGGTGATGGTCTTGCCAGTCAGCGTCTTCACGAATATCTGCATGCCTCCACGCAGGCGCAGCACGAGGTGCAGCGTGGACTCTTTCTGGATGTTATAATCAGACAGCGTGCGCCCGTCCTCCAGCTGCTTCCCCGCGAAGATCAAACGCTGCTGGTCCGGAGGGATGCCCTCCTTGTCCTGGATCTTCGCCTTCACGTTGTCAATCGTGTCAGAGGCTTCCACATCCAGGGTGATGGTCTTGCCCGTCAGCGTCTTCACGAAGATCTGCATGCCTCCGCGCAGGCGCAGCACGAGGTGCAGCGTCGACTCTTTCTGGATGTTATAATCAGACAGCGTCCGCCCGTCCTCCAGCTGCTTCCCCGCGAAGATCAAGCGCTGCTGGTCTGGAGGGATGCCCTCCTTGTCCTGGATCTTCGCCTTCACGTTGTCAATTGTGTCAGAGGCTTCCACATCCAGGGTGATCGTCTTGCCCGTCAGCGTCTTCACGAAGATCTGCATGCCTCCGCGCAGGCGCAGCACGAGGTGCAGCGTGGACTCTTTCTGGATGTTATAATCAGACAGCGTGCGCCCGTCCTCCAGCTGCTTCCCCGCGAAGATCAAGCGCTGCTGGTCCGGAGGGATGCCCTCCTTGTCCTGGATCTTCGCCTTCACGTTATCGATCGTGTCAGAGGCTTCCACATCCAGGGTGATGGTTTTGCCCGTCAGCGTCTTCACGAAGATCTGCATGGTGCCTTGATATCGAATTGAGCAAGGATGTGAGATCGACTACGATTGTAAATCTCAAACGACCTTGAGCCAAAATGACTATGGTGGCGGGCCGAAGAAATGATGACCTTCCAAATCATATGCAAACCCGCGAAACCCTCAGCCTCATCGAGTTACTCCACGAAGGCCTATCAAGTGACAGACCATGGACGCACGCTTTTGCCCGCGGTGCGACCCCGCTCGGCTCTTCATAGATCCAAAGGGTAGCAGCAATTGTTGTCTTCTGCCTCAATATTCATCATCTCTGCAAGATGTTCCGATGACATATCATGTTCAGTGGGCTTGGCGGATGGCATGGGAAGAAAGGATACCACCGCTGAGCTAGCAATAGGGTATCCACCATGAAAGGAGGAAGCCAGCCCGCCGGCCGACGCACGCGCGCGCGCCACAGGCTCGCTCCCTTTCTGTTTCCCTAGAGCCAAACAGCCTCAGGCAACATGCAAGTCACAAGCAGCACAATACATGGCAGCGCAAAGAAGTGGAGGCAACGGGCGGCAGAGTGGTGGCGCGGAAGGAGTGCATTGACTCCCCCCGCGGGGAGATGCGCAGGGTCGCCCCGACCCCAACCCACCTGGCCTCTACATATGCACAGCTACAGGAACGAACACCAAAAAACACTTTTACGCTCGCCTTTGGGTGCCAGGGGGCGGAAGACCGAAACAACCCGACGAACCCCGCCAGAGCAAATATTTTGTCAACTCAGGCCTCAATGCCCATGCATACCTGGTGCACCCGCCTCAGGATGAACGTCGGACCAGTATCGACGAAGTCGTACAGGTCCTTCATGCACTGTATTTTCTCTGCCAATCACTTCTCCAATTTCGGGGATCATCCAAGGCGTCGTTGTTGCGCCAGTTCCACTGGGACTGACCCCTCGAACGATCTTCACCTTCTGCTTGTATTCCAGCTGTCTGACATGTCCTTGCCCTGGCCCTTGTCTGCTGGCCTCGCCTTCTGCGTAGGTGGCGGCGGAGGCTCCGGCAAGGTACTAACACGATGAAATTCGTCATTGTACTCGTTCAAACTAAACCGCTGCCAAGTTTTGGCATGATTTGCGATATGCTGATGGCGAGTCACATGGACATAATATCATTGAACTTCCCCGTTCTCGTTCTTGTCGGCGTGGCCCCGACGCGTCGCGTCCCAGCCGCCATCGCTCACGCGGCCGTCTACTTCGGCAATGGTTTCGTCAGCCCATGCGCGATCTCCATCGACCCAGCCGGTATCACTGCCCGACGCAGCTGAGCCGGTGGGCACCGGGTTGTAAGGGGCAGCCCTATAGGTCTGCCTCCCTGTCCAATTCGTCCGTGGTCTCGAGCTCTCGGCCCCGAGCCGGCAGAGCCGGTCGGGGCTTTGGCCTCCACCACCGCAGTCGTAGCATTCGCGGTGGACCGTGGAGCCTGCGTGGGAGAGACAGCTGAGCCGCTCTCCTGCTTTGGCTTTTTGAGACATTGAATAATATCGGCACTGAAGAACACAAAACGGCCGTTTGACACACGGACCCCGGCATTGAACGGAGTGCTTGTCGACGTTTGTATGAACAAAGTAGCGTTCTGAATACTATGCTGTTTTGTCTGCCAGTCACCGAAACATCATTGCCTAATCCACTGGTCATGGAATAGGTCGAATGGTTCATCGCGGACCTAATGCGACAGTCCACGGCACATGCATCACACATCGCTTCGCGGGCGAGGTCTACAAAATTAGAAGTTCGCTGCACTCTGCACCCTGGAAATGCCACGCAAAATCCCGAAAACGGGAATACATATATGACGTCTCGCACGGCCAGCAGCATCCGCCCCCGTCGCTTATTGGTGGGGATTTGGTCTAAGGGTTCGCCCCATATTCTTTCAACGAGCTCAAACAGTTCACGCGGCACATCATGAATCACGTCAGTGTCCAATGACGCCGAGACCGCGGACGTAGCCAAGTATTCAAAAATGAATTGCGCTGCAACTTTGGTAGTTCCTTGCCGATCATATCCTTCAACATTGCTCCTCGAATATAACCAACAGCCATAAAAGCCAAAACGGCAGCGCTCGTGTCGGATGACTTATCTCGTGACGCTGAACTATGTTATCGTCTGTTACGCCTCTCGGCGCCTGGGCGCTCTCTTCCCGGGGTGCCATGGCCTCATCTGGACGGCTGGGCCGTTGGCGATGTTCAGCACTTACCCGATATGGAGATATCAATGGCTTGATTCAAAGTATCCGTTAGTACTTGAAGTGATGGAATGGTTACTCCCGATTCTTCCCGTCGTCGCCCCCGTTGGCCCCGCCCTTCTGGGCTGATTCGATCAGCATTTACGCGCGACCAATCGAAAACCTCAAGGGCAGAGCATCGAAACCGGCGAGCGCATTGGTCTACATCTGGCGTCCAAATCAACGGCCACCAATTTGCAGCGGTCGGGGGATATCCCCCTGTCTTCTCGGCCCCGTGCTTCAACCAATTTATAAGTCGCAGCTTTTATGGTTCGAGATACTGGAAGCATGGCTCACGACGCGCCGGCGGCAGAGCCGCGGCGCGGTCAGGACCCCAGGCCGGGACAGTCCCGGGCTGTCCGCTTGAAAAAGTTTGCCCCGCCGCAGCACGCCTAAGACGAGCATCCTCAATGTTGACCCATGTCCGCTGGTGTTGTTCCGCTTTGTTCAAGTTGTCCATCGCGTCGGCAGAGCTCTTGCTCATCGCACCCAATCAATTGGAGATAATATTGGAACCGCTTCCCCCTCTCCGGGGGCTGCGCACACACGGGCTCAGTCCCAGGTTCGTCCACGCAGCAAGCAATGCATCTCTGCCGGGCGGGAATCCGCCGGCCCCCATGTGGGGCCACCAGGCTGCGAGGCGCGGGTTCGCAGTTTCCAATACCAGTTGTAGCTTGTAGTTTCCAGTGTTACAGTTCTGCTTCTTGCTGGTTACTGCAACTAGTTGATTGACCGCGCGAGGGGGGGGAGGCCCAAACAGGATTTACAGCACCGCCTGGGCGCGTTGTCTGAATTGCTGGGGGGGCTCGAAATCATCACCCCTCACGCAGATCCGCGGGGTCAGGGTCCAAAAACACAAGGGATTTGCCACATTTCTGAAATTCGGTGCCACTCCTCACGCAGATCCGCGGGGCCAGGATCCAAAAACACAAGGGATTTGCCACATTTCTGAAATTCGGTACCACTTCACACGCAGATCCACGGGGTCAGGGTCCAAAAACACATGGGATTTGCTACATTTCTGAAATTCGGTGCCACCTCACACGCAGATCCACGGGGTCAGGGTCCAAAAACACATAAGATTTGCCACATCTCTGAAATTCGGTGCCACCCCTCACGCAGATCCGCGGGGTCAGGGTCCAAAAACACAAGGGATTTGCCACATGCTTGAAATTCGAAGCCACCCCTCACGCAGATCCGCGGGGCCAGGGTCCAAAAACACATGGGATTTGCCACATTTCTGAAATTCGGTGCAACCCCTCACGCAGATCCGCGGAGTCAGGGTCCAAAAACACAAGGGATTTGCCGCATTTCTGAAATCCGATGCCACCCCTCACGCAGATCCGCGGGGTCAGGGTCCAAAAACAAGAGGGATTTGCTACATTTCTGAAATTCGGCGCCACCCCTTACGCAGATCCGCGGGGTCAGGGCCCAAAAACACAAGGGATTTGGCACATTTCTGAAATTCGGTGCCACCCTTCACGCACATCCATCGCAAGGCGTGGTAACCCAAACTGCGAGAGACCCCTCGGCCCTTTAATCGCAAGGTGTGGTAACCAAGCCCGTAAGCCATACACGTCTTACCAATCGCCAGGTGTGGCAACCCCTCTTGTGATCAGTTGGTTTTGCTGATTGCGAATCGGCTTCGCATGAAGTTTCGATCCTGCTTCACGACAGCGCCAAGGCCTCATGACTTAGCTCTTCCATGGCCCGTTCTCCGAGAGAGGGGGCCGGCGGCAGGGGGCGAAGCCCTTACGGATAAGTAGTCCTTTCGAACGATATATCTATATTGAACTGGAGTTAGGCATTGCAGACAACATCCAAAACCAGTTCCCACTGCATGGAAATTTTGACAGATGAACCCCCCATCGTCTGACCACGGCTTGTGCATTACGCGAGCTAGATTTCCATCAGATATTCTACCATTAGCAACGATCTTTATATATCTGACCGAGAATATCCACGTCATGGTCGTACTATGTGATAAGATCACCTCATATGCAGTCCATCCACTCTTGAGAAAAGACAATTGTCAAAGCGATTTGCCGGTCGTGTCGTGCGACGCCTTCAATCGGTGACAGCTGTACAATACGGGATATGTCATTAAAACGTGCTTGCTGCGTTGTCACAAGAGTGCCATCACGACAGATGCGATACGAAGGCGGGTCACTAAACGCCCCTTGAAGACGACAAGACACTGCCAGTTCGCATTATGCGTCGTGGCGAGCTCCCAAAGAGATGGGGTAATCCCATGAGGCCAAGCTCCTTGAGCGGGAGGTCCGCTCCCAGATGGGGCAGCACCCGGGCTCTGATATGTTTTGACAGATGGAGCATCTCCACCCCTCCGCTGACGGAGCCAGCGAGGGATGCGCTCAGCGTTTTCATTGGGAAGGTCACGCCTCGTAGGAATCAATCTAAGAAGTCCGTAATCCGGTGCTCTGCAAAAACCACTGAGCTCGTCGGGATATCGGATTACCCCTGAGTCTATCATTGACTCATTCATGGCTTCCATACTTCTTCCATGCAACAAGCGTCCATGGCATTGTGCCGTTCCAAATTTGCACAGGGCACACATGCGTTCTATGATGTGGGCAAAACAAGAGTGTCCGTGACATGCGCGACATATGACCGGGATGAGCCTACAAGCACGGTCGGCTCGGTTGATAGAAACAACTACATTCCCAATTTCCTCATCAACGACTGCGTCACGTGAGACATCCAGGTTCTGAAACTGGTCCCACTACTCCATCGGCGCCGTCTGTTCGAGAAGCAAAATGTCATCGGCCCTTGCCCCAAAAATTTCAACCGCACCCGGCGACAACACGGTTAAACCGTGAACCGCAAGGGCGGTCGCGGCATGTGTTATCCCATCAAATTCCATTTTCCGACTGCGATCACCGACGCACACGCAACCGCCCGAGGATCGAGCGAACTCAGCGCAGCGACTAGCCATAGACACCGCGCATTTACCAATGGAATGAGCAAAAGGGTGATTGCGGCGAGTGCACTTTCGCAAAAATTCAGAGCTCCCAAACATTATGGATTTGTTGCATTGTCTCGTCATCTCTGCCTCCGCTTGTTCGGCTCAGCCGGCAGCGTTGGTAGGCAATATGAGACGAGTAAGGGCTGGGTAAACTTCCCGGGGGGAACAATTTGGCAGGTCATCTGGGTCAAATTCGGCCCTAAGAAATTGAACTGCTTGCTCACCGCTGGCGCAGGCGGGGCTGTCAATAGAGGCATTTGATCAAAATCCGGTCTGGTCGATTTAAATATCGGCATACCCATCATATCGGCGAGATTACTTACTCTTCGTTCCGATCTATCGTCTTTCGGCACATCCGAATGACCCGGTGCCGACTTTTCGGGGTCGCCATTGTCACGGGGAGGTCCATGCGCGCCGAATGGCCCCCCCCCCTCTCTCGAGATCGCCTTGTCGCCCGAGCTGTTTGTCCCAGGCACACTCCGTGCACTTTTTTAATAATCGCGCCCAGGTGAACCCTGCACACGGGCTTCGAACACCCCGCGCAAATCTCAACGACAGGCTCTGAACAAACGCGACAATACTGACCTACGCTGCCTGCGCGAGTCTGAGCCTGCTTGCGAACAACAGTCGGGCTCGGAGATGGCTCCACATGCATCGGCTGTGCCGGCGTCGATCCAAGCCTCTCAGTTGAGCCCGCATCTGCCGTCGAAGCCGCGGGCGCAAACTCAGCTTCTGTCAGATCTGCTGTCGCGCGTGGCCCGGTTGTCCGAGCCCATTCCAGCGACTCCCTTTCTTTCCGTTGTTGTCCCAGGTCAGATATCAACCTCCTGTTCTCTTCGCTCACTGCACGAGCGGCAAGAGCGTTGTTTTTCATTTGCCCGTCTGCTTTCCCTTTCAGATGGCCCCAGGCAACGGCCATTTTCCTCTGGTCCGCACTCCTGATTGCCTGCGCCTTCTGCTCATGCTCTCGAAGGGCTCGCAGGGCTTCCGAGTTCACCTTTTCGGCCCCGAGCCCAACAGTTTCGAATAGATTACGGGGCCCCTCTTTTGCACGTGCTGCTTGTTCTCGAGCCTCTTTCTCTCCGCCCCCCCTGGCAGCGTCGGCCATTTCTCTGCGTTCGGCCTTCTCTTTCTCAGTCTGTTCATAAGGAGCTGACACCATTTGTTCAGCCATATGTTGAATCGCTCTTTTCTCGTTCTCCTCTTGCGCAAGACGCCGCTGGGCCACGTCCGTAATTCCTGCTACACTAGCATCGGCTTGCTGTTCACCGTCTTTTCGCATCTTCCGCAATGACCGTTCCCTCTTGTTCGACCTTCTGCGCTATTGCCTGCCCCTGCCTCAGATTACGCGAGCATCCGATCGGCCTCTGCAGCGGCTCCCACATCCACTTGTACCTCGAGGAAAACTTGCTGCATACGCGCACTCGCAGCTCTTAGTTGCGCATTCTCCGCAGAGCCACGCAACACTAAACTTGGGACATACATTCGAACAGCGCGAGCACACTGGCCTGAGACACGGCCCCCCCGGTTTGCACGCCCCCCCCGGACATCGGTACTCCGCCTGAGGCGGGTACCGAAGTCGGGCATTCCAACAACTATCCCTTATCGAGAAGCTACTGGTGGTCCTATTTGACGATAACCGAGGGCATTGAATCCTCTGGAGCTGGAGCGCCCGGCCCTGGGGGGCCCCCCTGTGCCCCCTGCTGGAGGCAGGAGCGTGCTGTTCCCTTGGTCTTACACCCTTATTGATGAAATCGATATCCTGTTGTTGGCCAACTCGTCTTCTTCGACCTGCATTACCAGCTCATCAAGTTCTGGTACCCTGTCTCTGCTAGACCTCGTCAACGTGAAGTCTGTTTGGTGAAAGTCTTCTGACAAAGGGGGAGCATTTAGGTCGTCACCCTCATTCTTAAGCTTCTTTATCTGTGGAAGTGGAGTTGTACCCGTAGGCTCTCTTGTATGCCTGACCGCGCCCAAACCTTCGGGCGCGCTCAGCATCGGCTGAGCCGACGAACTCTTGCCTTGATCTGGGCTTCTTCCATCTGCAGCATCATCATACGAATCCAGAATAATCTGCTGGAGCGCATCGACCGTAGCATAGTCAACTGTCTCGTTATCAGACAGGTCTGCGCCTGGGGCGAGCTCGTCGGACCCATCAGTGAGGGGAGTATGGTGACGACATGGACTGGGCGAGGTACGAAATTGAGCATACTCTTCATTCCTCTCAACTGAATGCGAGCTGTCCCTTTCAGATGGTAGATCGCTCTCTTCCTCGCCCTGACCATGAATCTCAAATTGTGCTGTTTTCCCGTGCTACAGCTACGTTGATCGAACGTTTCTCTGGGTACTCGTTCAAGCAGTTTCTCCATCTCATGGTCTAAATCAATCGATGGTTGAGAACTCGGGTGCGCCAGTACGAGATCAGATGGCCCCCCGGCGGAAGTTTTGGCTGTGCCATACGTCCCGCTCGGGGATGGTTCCCTTATCGCTGTCATCGAATCAACACGGGAGTCTCCCTCTGTTAAATCGAACACAGTTTTCAACGCTTGCGTTTCTGGGAGGCGGAGAGAACTAGGTCGTCTCATAGAGGCGCCTGCATCATAAACATGCCCAGAACGACAGCGTTCTTCTTTTCTTCCGAAGTCTCCTTCCCGTGATCCCATGCCCTGCGAAGCTAACGGCTGTGCCACCGTTTCGGCTGATAACCGGTCTTTTGCCTGAATGCTCATGATATATGCAAGATGTTCCGATGATATATCATGTTCCGTGGGCTTCGCGGATGACATGGGAAGATGGGAATAATGACGTTCAGCTAGCAATACGGTAACCCTGAAGGGAGGATGCCGGCCCGCCGGCTGACGCACGCGCGCGCGCGCCGCAGACTCGCTCTTTTTTCCTGTTTCCCTAGAGCCAAACAGCTTCAGGTAACACGCAAGTCATGGCAGTGCAACGAAGTGAAGGCAACGGGCGGCAGAGTGGTGGTGCGGAAGGAGTGCGTTAACTGTTGCGAATATGATTTGTCATCCATGTTTACCGACGGCAGGGAGCGAGTGATCATGGCGTTCTTCTCGTGGACTCATCGGCCGCTGGATCTGTAAGCCTGAGCCTGTTTTGCTGGCTCCCGCTTGCCTTCATCAGCAGCTAGGTCACCCGAGCGTCTCGATCGTGCACGGCCTCATCGGCATGCAGTGTCGCACCCGACAGCCTAGGTCATCCGTGTCTTCATCAGCCACCGGGCTGCCCAGTGCCAGTTGCGTAGATGTGCCCCTCCGAGCTGCACGCTGTCGTCCCAGCACGTGCCTGGAGCAGCTCCGTTGGCCCGACACGTGTCACTTGACAGCGATCCTGCGTACGTCCGACATGCTAACTGGCGAAGGCGGGGGCCCGAGCTTTCCAGACGTGGGATCCCCTTGCTTGTGGCAGGGCGAAGTTCCTTCATGGACTGAAGCGCGATGTTGGCGAAATCGGTGCGGAATCCAATTTCATCAGTCAGGGAAAGGGGTCCGAAGGTTCTTACAACATCCCTGGGTGCGCGGGTGAAGTGGAATTCCATGTCCCAGGGTCGGCTTGTCTGATGTTGTTGTTTGTTGTTGCTGATGGTTGTTGATGCTTGTTGTTGTTGCTCGATGTCGTCGTCCCCCCCCACCCCACGACCCACCCGCGACCCACCCACGACCAAACCCCGCAACACACCATCGACCCACCCGCGATCAACTGGGCGCCCGCCGCCTCATTCTTGTCCGCAATTGCGGGGTGCCTCGTTCAGCCTCCCCCACCCCCGCCGGGAGAGCGCAGGAACAGGGGCCAAGAAGACCGTCGCAAACCGCCGCGGGAGAGCAGCGGCTCGGACTCGGCAGACGCACCCCTGGAAAGCACAAGCGTGCACGCACCGCAGGAGGAGAAGTCGCGGGAGGAGAAACAAAAAAACAAAAAAAAACAAAAAAAACAAAAAAAAAAAAAAAAAAAAAAAAAAAAAAAAAAAAAAAAAAAAAAAAAAAAAAAAAAAAAACAAAAAAAAAAAAACAAAAAAAAAACATAAACCTACGCTGCGGAGGTCTGCGCAGATCTCCGAGAAATTATGAGCATGCAGCGTCTTGTTAGTCGAAGAGTGCCGTCTGTCATCGCCGTGGACCTAAAAATCTTGCCGGTGCGGGGCCGCATGCGAGTTGCAGGGTTGTCCATTTCTCACACCCCTGTGGAAAGTCACGTTAACGACCTCCCTCTGTGTTGCCTACTAGTACCTGTCACTTGTTCTGCCTCGTAACCAACCAAGGTGAAACGAGTCCCACCTGTCCTGAGCCTACCCACGAGTACGGCTGGCTCCGATACCTGACATAGCTAGTACACAAAACCTTGGTTAGACTCCCCTGCTGTTCCGGCAATGAAGTCCGGCTATCCCCCGTTCAGGTACCACCAAGCAGGTACTAGCGGGCGACCTTGTTGGCTGGCTGCTCGCAAAACCGATCTGACAACTCACCTCGAGCTGAATAAGTTCGCTCATTCCTACACACTCCTGTTGTAGAACCCAGAACTTCTACTCTCGATCGCATTCCCGCCAACCATTCCTCCCCACCCCTCACATAATACCCTCCTTTTTCTGGATCTAGTACCCTGTGTTTCGCCTAAAACCACTCCTATGCACTGGCTCTCGTGCCGTTTCTAGGGGGCGAGTGTCTGGTAGGAACCCCCTCGATGGGTGGCGTCGTTCCTTCTCGTCGTCTGATCACGCAGAGGCTCCCAGTACTCCTTTCTCTCCGCGCGCACCACATCTTGCGCTTCATGCTTTAGCGCTGGTGTCACCCCAAGACCCAGAGAGCGTCAGTCAAGCAGAAGCCCTCCCTTCTTCCTTCCTAAAACCTGTCGCCTCCCACTGGCTTCTGCTGCGATCCTCCTTCACCTGTTCCCGTCCCCCTGCTTATCCTTCCCTCCATCCCTCCCTCGATCCCTCCCTCCCTCCCTCCCCTCATACTTCGCATTCTCCTCCTCCTTTCCCCTACAGGCGTTCTCCTGTCCACCCCTGTGGCCCCTCGCCGGAGATGGCTCGGCCAACTGGCGGCCATGAAGCTCGTACGGGCCGACGACAAATCCAGTGCCAACTGTGTGGGCACAGAGTCCGTCGCGCACGCGTGCGGTTTACTGAATCGAACAGCGCAACGGACACGACACATGTGCTTGCAGACAGGCTTTACAATCGCTGGAGAGGGAGGCGTCGGAGAAATGGAAATAACAAAAAGTAAGGTAAGCACTGCGAAAGCGACACACGCGTTCAGTCCTCCAGAGGCCTTGCCCAGGTCGAGGCGGAACGTCGCCTCGGATGCAAGAGAATCCCCGACGCGACGGGTGCTCCACGGCCGATCGCAACCAAGCCTTCGCCAGTCTCCTCCCGCTCCTCCATCATTCTCCTCCCCTCCCCGCTGCCCCTCTCCTCGCCAACCTGCGGGAAACTCGCGGACACCTCTCCTACTGCCTCCCAGGGCCTCCGAAGGCTTCCCGAAGCCCAACAAGAGTCAACACACACATCGAAACGAGTTCTCCTCCTCCTCCTCCTCCTCATCCTCCTCCTCCTCCTCCTCCTCCTCCTCCTCCTTCTCCTCCTCCTAATCCTCCTCCTCCTCCTCCTCTTCCTTCTCCATCCCTGTTTCCTTATCAATGCCTCCTCCATGTCGCAACCCGAGGCGTGTCGGTAGGGCGGGCAGGGCGTTCCGCCTGAGATCTCCTCACAACATATGATTCCTCAAGCAAAAAAAACGTAGCATCACGGATGGAGGGCGGGTCGAAGTCAAAATCTGGCTCTCGCTTTAGCGCCGCGTAATTTGTCTAAATGTGCAAGAACTTCACGGATGGAGGGCGGGTCGTTGTAAAAATCTGGATCTCGCCTTAGCGCCGCGCACATCCGTCACGGATGGAGGGCGGGCCGTTTTCAAAGTGTAGGTATCGCCTTGGCACCGCGCTCACTCGTGTTAAACATCTGCAAGGGCCTCGCAGATGGAAGGCGGGTCGTGTTCGACATGCAGCTCTCGCTCTGGCGCTGCGCACACTCGTCTTTTGATGCGAGCGTGCCACGGATGAGGGGCGGCCCCTCTTCAAAATGAGGTTTCCGCCGTAGCGACGCGCACGTTCGTTATGAGGTTCAAACGGAAAGTGCTATGGTCAACATCCCAGACACGGCGTTATGGCACAATGTCGGACTGCCCGGGTGCATCAGTTACGTTGATTCGCTGCGTTGGTGTCCCAGGGATGTGTGTGTTTTTTTTCTGGCACGGCTCAGGATTGCCAAGACGTAAAAATAACGGCGATTCGCGGCGTTGAAGTCCTGGGAATAGTGTTATGGTGCAGCTCAGGATGATCGAACGGGTGTCTTCCAACGGGGCATTTCCCAAAGTGTAAATGACACGTGGTGGGGGGGCCCGCGAAGCAGTGCGACTTTGAAGTGGTGTACTTGCAATATATGTGATGGGCCTTGAGTTTACATTGGTCATGTTCCTCTTCATCATCATCTTCTTCATCCTCCGCTTCCTTCTTCCTCCTCATGTCCCTCCTCCTCCACATCCTCCTCATCCGATGGTGGTCGTTTCATCCACCCATGGCCTATTCCGTGTCCTCGCCGCATTCCTCCCGTATCTATCTCTCTCTCGTCTTGCCTCACTTTGCTCCTCCTCGGTGTCCTCTTGCCTCACATCCTCGTTATCCAGACATCCCTCGCCCCTGCTTCCTATCATTACTCCCCTCATCCTCCCCCCCACACCCCCTCCTCCCCCTTCTCTCCCTCGTCCTCCTCCTCCTCATTATCCTCCTCATCATCATACTCCTTCTCCTCCCCCTCTTCCTCTTCCTCCTCTTCCTTCTCCTCCTCCTCCTCCTCCTCCTCCTCCTCCTCGTTCTCCTCCTCCTCTTCCTCCTCCTCCTGTTCTTCCTCCTCCTACTCTTCTTCCTCCTCCTCCTCCTCCTCCTCCTCCTCCTCCTCCTCCTTCTCCGCTTCTTCCTCGCCCTCCTCATCCCCCGCCCTCTCCCCCGACTCCCCCAATCCCCCCTATCCCCGTCTCCCCTTGTTCCCCGCCCCTCCCCTCCAGTCGTTCACCCCACCCACCCAACCAACCACGCACTCACCCACCCACCCTCCTCCTTTCCTGCCCTCCTCCATCCTCTGTCTCCCCCCCCACCGCCCTCCCCTTTCAAGCAACGGTGGCCCGAGCCATCTTGGCCAGGGCCATCACCCTCGGCGCCGCCACGAGGTGCTTGGCGGGTAAGCGGCCCATGGGGTCGAAGAGTGAACCCCTTGCTCCCACTCCAATCACCTCACGCTTCCGCTTAACAAAAGCCGAGGTCAACTGTTCTTCAGCTATGGCCTCCTGGAACGGATCCAAGTGCAATAGGTGCGGCCGAACGGGACTATAACAACACCCTGGAGTCCCGTGACAGGAAATGCCAACGTGGGAGGCTCGTTCGCCTTCACAAGCCGAAGGGCCGAGGCGAGTGCGACTCCTCGAAGGGCTTCGATCAGGCGCTGCCAAAGCCGCCGCAGCCCCAGTCCCAGTCCAAAGGCCTCGGGTCCAAGGACCTGCTCTCCAGGGCGCTCACAGGCGTCTAGGACCCAGTCCTGGGGGCTACATCGCCCGCGGTACTCCAGGGGCACGAGAAGCAGCAGCAGACCAAGCCCTAGCAGGGCATCCCGCTAGGAGAAGCAATACGACGAGCTGAAGGAGCCTGGAAGGACGCCCACTCCAACAACGACCAAGCCGAGCACAGCGTCAACAGGTCGCGCGAGCAGATGGCTCGTGCGTAGAAAAAGAAGACGAAGCAACGCGCAGCCTTGCTGCTGCTGAGACCCCGCGGAAGATTGCAGAGAAGGCGATGGCCGCCGAGACGGGAGCAACGATGGACGGGCCTGCCCGCGAGGCCCCAGTCGTGAAGACCGTCTTCGCGGACCTCCAGCGGGGCGAAAAGCTGTTCCAGCAGATCGAGGCTGGGGAGTTCGAGTACGAGACCACCCGGCGGAAGGAGCTGCGAAAGCTAGACTCGGAGCTCAAGGCCGCCGGGGAGCCAATGACGTCGCGCGGGGGCCAGGTGCCGGCCTGGAGGGGCCGCGCCACGGCCATGAGAGACGCCACGGCAGGAAGGCAAAGAAGAGGAAAACCCCAGAAGCCACCGAATGAGGCGCCGCGCCGCCACCAACGACGGGAGCCACACCAGGGCATGCTTCGAGCGGTCCATCGGCGGGCTCGGCAAGCGGCGAAGCGGCGCCAGCCAAGTCCGACAAGAAGACCAGGCAGGCGAAGAACACGCCGATCAACGAAGATCGAGCGCATCAGGGCGACCAAGGAGGCGGCACTGCAGGCGTCGCGGCGCTGCTGGAAATGGCGCTGCTGTTTCATGAGACTAACCACAGCCCCTGGAACGTCAGGGGCATGACGGCAAGCCTCGGTCGCCACCGCCTTCAACCGGCAAGGGCAAGAGGAGCTCAGATCCTGAAGTGCTGCATCGGGGTACGACGATGCAGCGATCATGCACCTTTTCTTCTCCAACACCACCATTCTCGGCGCCGAATCCTGGAGCTACGTCAGGAGCCCCACTAGCGCGGTGTCTTTCAATATTCTGAGTTGCGCGAATTTCATGTTGTCAAGTTGTCAAGTCTGAGATTGCAGACTGAGCTCGCAGGGCCAGGACGGCCAAGCTCAAGATAGCTGCAAGTCCAGCGAGTCTCAGTTCTGCTGATCCGCTGGATAGCGACAGGGGACTCCAATGTCCCTGCCCAGACCCTCGCCCGCACGGGCTTCGTCGAAAAAGTCGGGGCCGCGGTTAGCGTCGGGCCGCGAAATAGTCGAAAAAGCGCGAGTCCGCGTCGACGAAGCCCGACGGGGGTATCCGCGCCGGGCCCCGACTTAGTCGACGCGTGGAGTCCGCGTGCATCCGTGCCCGGGGAGCTCCCCAATATGGAGCGCGCTCCCTCGTCGCCCGCCGCCGCCCCCTGCTCGCCTGCATTGCACGCTCGCCGGGGACATCCCTTTTGGCGACCTCGCAGCGGGCTCGCCCGGCAGCTTCGGGGCCCTCACGCGGCACCGCTCCTCACGCGGGCTCTGCGCCTTGGCGAGAGGCCCCCCACCGGGTCGACCGCCCCGCGACAGCCCCGCGAGCCGGCGGCAGGTCTGCCGGAGCCAGGCTGGTGCTGAGTAGTCGGAGGGAGCAAGCGTTCCAGGACCAGGCTGGGCTTTGTGGGCGTCTTCTTGTTCGGCGTTTCGACGTTGGGCGGAAAGGGGGGGGGGTCTGGCTCCGGACCTCTGCTGAGTGCGACTGGTTGGAAGAGTGCGTCCGATGGGCGAGGCTCCACCTGCTCGAACACAGGCGCCCAAAACAGCCAGGATCTACTCCATGGGGGGGGGGGGGGGGAGGGGAGAGGGGGGGGGCGGGGTGCGAGGGCCCGCGCCGATCGGCAAAACAGGGAACAAAAAAAAAACAAGCACCCATCACTGGCAGGAGAGGTGCTCGGGCCCTCGGGGGGGCAGGGGAGGCGCGCCGGCCCTGGCCGCCCGCCGCCCACGGCGAGCGGGGGGGCCCTCCGCGCCCCGGGCCCGCGCCCCCGGTCCCCCGCCCGCCGCCGCGCGAGGACGCCGCGGCCGACGGCCCCCGGAGCGAAGGCGAGTGCGCTCCATGGGCAGGCGAGCCCAACTGTCTGCCTGATGCGTTCACTGATCTTCTCGGCGGAGCAGGTGTGCCCTGGGTCTCTCGTCGGAGGCCTCCTGCCGCGAATTCCGCCGGCAGCACAGCGAGGAGCCCGCTGCGCCGTCTCAGTCCGGGGGCGATTCGAGGGCCACCCTCTGCGAGGCCCAGGCCCCGTCCAAGAGAGAAGCACTCTCTGGCAACGATCCCCACCCCCGCTCCAATGCTGGCACTCCTGCCTCTCCGTGTCTCGTCATTCCGGCTGACGCGCGGTTTTCGGCCCGAGCCAACTCGGGCGTCCATCGGCCCGAGGAGCAGCATGCGCGGGGGCCGATCCGCGCGCTTCCACAGCTCTCAACGCGGGCGGTCAGCACATCCTTCCCGTCAGCGGCGCATTCGCCGGCTGAGTGGCCGGAGTCGAGAGAGGCACATGGACGCATCATGGCCAAGACCAGAGGCTGCCCAAACCCACTCGCGCCACAAGGCCGCGGTTGGAGGTCCACCGAGCGCGGCAGAGCTTACGTTGCAGGGACATGCCGCTCTGCAACATCGCGGCTAACTGGCGGGCTAGGGCTCTCGCAGCCGTGAAGAAGAGTTCACGTAAGATTCTCGAGACCAGTGGTAAGAAGCAGATCTCACCATCATTTGCAGCAGCAGCAATAAGTTAGCAGGCGAGGGCACCAAGGGCGCTCACACGCGCGCAGGCGGGCCCCCCACGGCGGCGCCATAAAGCGAGCGGCAGCATGTCTTGCAGCCTCTTGAGAGGTCAGGACCCCTCGCAGCTCCCGGCCCGAGTTGAGGAGCTCGAGGCAGCCGCGAAGAGCAAGCGCGCGCGCCAAGGCTGTCAACACCCCACTGCACGACCTCAAGAAGTGGGATCGTTGCTCACCGGCCAGCTGCTCCGCGCCACCAAAGGCCAGCCTGGCTCTGGCACGGAGTTCGACGACCGCGCGTCCGGCAGCAGCCTTTCATCCTGTCGGTCTCATCCGTCGGCGTTGCACTGGCAGAAAGAATGGGGCGCCACGAAGCGGATGACCGAGCGATCTTCTCCGGGCGTGACTCGTCTGTGGCCCCCTCGCGAGTCTGGGGCCCAGGGCGCAGCCTGGCCCCGAGCGGGCAGGGCAGGCCCAGGAGGAGCTCCTCCTCCTCCTCCTCCTCCTCCTCCTCCTCCTCCTCCTCCTCCTCCTCCTCCTCGGAGCTGGTTCAGAGAATGGTTTCTGCGATGCGGCAGCGAACAGCTGAAGAACCTGCTCCGCTTGTCCGGAGAGGAGGCTCGGGCTGCCACCAAGGGAGAGCGGGCGAGGCCGGGGCGCGGGGTGGATCGACCCTGCCCCGTCGGCCTCGGCACGCCGCCGCAGGAGGCCCTCGAGCTCGCGACGCTGTCCGACGCGATGGAGCACGGCGGCACGCGGCCGCGGCAGCCGGTCGGCGGGCCAGGCGGACTTCTTCCGAGGGGATCGCCCGGAGAGCGAGCTGCTGGGCTGGCCTGCGCTCTCCGCGAGGCGCGGGGCCTCTCGCCCGCGGGGAGCACGCCGAGGAGTGGAGCAACGCCAGCCGGGCGCACCGGGATGAAGCGGTCTCTGGAAATTCGGCGTCGTCTCAGGTCGGGCCTGTCCCCCTACAGGGGGATTCTGGACGAAAAAAAAAGAATGCTCACAAAACGTTCAAAAGGTGCACAAACATATTCGTAAAATAGTCCCCTGACTACTTTTTGACTGTTTTTGAATCTTCCCCCTGCAGAGGGACAGGCCCGACTCAAGCTTGGTCTGAGGCGCGCGCGCGGGCCCTGGACGAAGAGCTTCATCTTCGATTGGGGGCATTCCCCCTCGGCCACACTGTTTCAGATACCAAGTGCCCTACGACGAGACCCAATGGCCCATTCCAATGCATCGAGCCCTGGGGCACGGTGTCCTCGCCACCACGCGGCGCCTGGAATTTCGAGTCCGCGCAGGGCCGCGACCCTTGGCCCGAGGCGACGTGGCCCCACGTCCTTTCCAGGCACCCACATCAATCATCCAATGGCTGAGGAGCGGGACTCGGTTCGCAAATTGCATGACGCACGCGGCCACGACTCGCCTCACTACTTGCCACCCGTCCGCGTTGAAACGGTCGCGGGTAGACCATCTCTCGCAGGTCGCCTCCACTCACCCAAGGTCCTGGAGAGGAGCGCGAGGACCCCTCGGGAGTTGCTCGGGGAGCAGTCTCCGAGGACGGCGGCCAAGAGCGCCATCCCGCGCACGAGCGCCTCTGACGCCAAGGCCCTGGTCGACCGCCTCCGCCGGCGGGGGGCGCAGATCCAGCGGGGCGGGCAGTCCACGTACCCGAGGGCTGACCTTGGGAAAGGCAACCGACTGGCACGTCAGGCTCGGACCGCGAGGACGACCAAGTCCAAGGTGCATCATCTCAAGATCAAGAGACTTGCTGTAGCTTCCCGACGCTTTCGTATTCGTAAGAAGGCGGAGATGGGAGGAGCTCAGATGGCAACCAACTATGGGCATCTAGTGCATGGTCTGCCGAGGTCGTCGATCCAAGAACTCCATCATCGTCTCGGTGCAGCTGTGGGAGGAAACAAGCACTGGAGGGACCTCACGACGTTGCCTGATACGCGTGCTCCGCAATGGGGCCCTGGAAACCATCTCCCACGCCAATTTCTCGGACAGTGGCTTCATACGTGGATAGCGGAGCCGAGGATACGACATCCTGTCGGCAAGGTCTGACAGATCATCGTTGATGAACTCGAGCAAGTCGAGCCCGGTCACAAGGCGAGAAACGGTCGTGGACCAGTTTCGGGGTTAGTTTAGTACTCACTGCAGGTAGCTTTGACCCAGTGGGTCCAGCTGTATTGTATATTTGCCCACCAACCATGCTGATTCAGCGGTGTGGTTCCCGGGCGGAAGTCCGATGCCAAGCAGCTCGAGTCCATCGGAAAAGCCAAGGAGGTGATCAAAAGCCTTCGCGTTACCTTCCATCAACAGCTGTGGGATGACGCATCCAAGGTGTTCTGCGGTCGCGGCATGGAAGCCCATCTCGACAACTACACTCTAAGTAAGCAGATCATTCAAATCGAGAGCCCTCCTCAAGGCCGACGACTGGTTAAGATGCTCATGTTGATTGCCGTCGGAAGTTCGTGGACGGAGCCGAAACGAAGGATTGCAGTTATGATTGTTCAGGTGTGCGAGCACGGTGTCCCTAGCCAGTGTGAGGGATACCCCTCCTCAAATATTGTCACTGCGAATGGAGCATGGGATCCCCGTTTCATGACAGAAGCTAAGTGCCATAGAGCGGTGGTCCAAGTCAGTTGAGCATAATCTTCTTGGTTTCGGGGGCTCATCCGTGCAGATAAGACGAAAGTAGAGAGGCCGGCACAATGCGAGGAGTAGAAAGGCACGGGACAATATCGTGGTGGCAACTTCTTCCTCTTCGTTTCTGGATCAATGGACACGCCATTGATCGTTCATGGTCATACATATAGGGGGAGCGGACACCCACGATCCACGACTCCGTCCAGTTGGGTTGGTCGCTGTTGTTATTTCGGATGATGTGTTCCCTACCTGTCCTTGCGTGTATGGTCCGCGTCAACGTGACCGACGTGTACGAGATAGTTATACGTGGTCCTTGCGTAGATGGTTGCGAGAGACGAGTTGTACACGCTAGAGGTGTGTAAACGGTGGTCGCCTAACCCCACGATGTATGTCACACACAACGAGGAGGTCGATCAAGGGTGTTGGACAAGGGCGTTCGAGCATCCTGAGGGAGCCATGCCGACACATGAAGAACGATCTGAGGCCACTTTCACAAGCGTGACTTCGCCGAAATTGTCGTTCTCAAGGTGCCTTTACACGTGGAAGACCACGAGGTTGTAGACCGTCAGATTCCGTCTTGAATGTTGGCTGGCAACGTATAATTACGCTGACACCCTCGAGGCCATCGCGGCGAAGACGGCACGGGTGCCTGAGCAGCAACGTAAACGGGTAAATCAGGCTGAGAATGATGCCAGGCTGATCTGCATTAGATGTTTTCGAAGTTCGATGCTGACTGTTGTTGATGGAGACAAGAAGAAAAAGAAATCTGAGGCTCCTGCCATCCCGGATCCTCGTGCTGTGGCAAAAACTCTTTGTTGTTCCAGTCATGCGGTGGCTCGCTGTGGCAAAAATGCACTGCCTATAAAGCGTCCGCCACTCAGGCCGATCTCACAAACTGGTTCATGACCCTTAGCTTTCTTCTCGAGCACACCGCAAATTAAGTTTCCAGTTTACATGTGGGTCGGGCTTCACATCTCGCGGGGGGAGTGGACCACTGTTCTCATAACATGAGATATCACGAATCCTTGTGGCTCTGGTTTTGTGGCAGCTGTTGGTCTATCGGCCAGACCCGATTGAGGAAGTCGGCTGGTCCCTCCCTGCCCATCACGGCCACAGGCGGGGAGTACCCCCTCGTTTTAGAAAGATCTTTGGCAGAAGGTGCTCAGCAAGGCTGAGAAGGCGGTCAGGGCTTACTCTGGGTTTCTTAAGAAGCGCGGGGGGGTACCCCCCCGACGGGGGTTAACCTCGGCTCGTCGTCGCGCTGCGACGTGGGTCGGCACGGGGTGGCTGCCCGCGATGGGGGTCGATGTGGGGCTGTCGGCGGGGGTGACGCCCCCACGACGCTTACAAAGAAACTCGGAGTTCGCGACCGCTCCCATCTCATCTTATCCCCCTCCCCCTTCCCCTCGTCCGCTCCTTCAGTCCTCGGCACGCCCTCGGCCTCCTGACAAAGCCAGCCAAAACAGAAAAGGCGGCGTCCTGCCACGAGAGCGGGAACTCGGGCCCCGGGCTCTCCGCACGGAAGCCGGCGCTCAGGAAGGCCCGCCGGCGCTGGTCCTCGATGGGGGGCTGCGAGAGAAGGAGGAGGTAGGTCGTGTTGACCTTGTCTGTCCCGTCGCGGCTCCGTCCGCGTCGACTCCGTGTCGAATCCATGTCGGCCTCGTCGGATCCGAGTCGAACCCGCGTCGAATCCGCGTCGAATCCACGCCAACTCCGCGTCGAGTCCGCATCGAGACCGCGCAGGGCAAAAGAGAAGACACCAATCTTGGGGACAGGCGAGGTCCCACGAAGATGCAACGCAAAGCAGGGTCTGCGCAGCCTGACCACTCGCATCACGCAGCGCCTTGCGCGACGCCCGGTTGCCTTCTCTGGCGCGGCCCAACCGACCATTTACGTGCTGAGCCCTTGCTGCGACGAGCACCTCACCCTCGAGGTTCCCCTCCGGCCGCCTGCACGTGCCATGGAGCGGGGCGATGAGGAGGGCGGAAGCAGTGAAGCAGCGAAGTCCTGTCTGACAGGCCCTCGTGGGGCAGGAAAGACAGTCTCTCTGGATCACAGCGCGCCCGCCCAAGAGGCGAAATCGGAAGCGAACTCGCGCCAGGGAGGACGAGGAGGAGGAGGAGAAGGAAGCGAGAAGGAGGAGAAGGAGGAGGAGAAGGAGAAGGAGGAGTAGGACGAGCAGGAGGAGGGGGAGGAGGAGGAGGAAGAGGAGGAGGGAGGGGAGGGAGAGGAGGAGGAGGAGGAGGAGGAGGAGGAGGACGACGAGGAGGAAGGGAGGAGGAGGAGGAGGAGGGAGGAAGGGAGGGGGAGGAGGAGAGGCCGGGATATTGTGGAGTCGCTGTGGGTTTTAGACGAAAATGTACGATATTTCACTTTGTTCCTCATCATTATGCTGATGTTTCCTTTCTCGTTTTCTCTCTCTCTCTCTCTCAATCTCTCCCACTCCCATTCCCATTCCATTCCCATTCCCAATACCATTACCATTATCATTCCCATCCCAATTCCCATTCCCATTCACATTACCGTTACCATTACCATTACCTTTACCTTTATCTTTACCTTTACCTGTACCATTACCATTACCATTATCATTGCCATTACAATTGCCAGTGCCATTACCATTGCCATTACAATTGCCATTATCATTGCCATTGCCATTGCCAATTCCGTTGCCATTGCCATGGTATTGCCATTGCCAGTCGCCACCCCGTTACCATTACCGTTACCGTTACCATTACCATTCCCATTACCATTACCATTCGCCACCACCATTACCATTGCCATTATCATTAGCATTACCAACACAATTGCCATTACCATTACCATTACCGCTACCATCACCATTACAATTCCCATTCCCATCATCATTGCCATTACCATTACCGTTACCAGTCCCATTTCCATTACCATTGCCATTATCTTTCCCACTACCACTACCATTTCCATTCCCGTTCCCGTTCCAATTACCACTACGATTCCCATTCCCATTCCCATTCCCATTCCCATTCCCATTACCAATACCATTACCATTACCATTACCATTACCATTACCATTACCATTACCATGACCATGACCATTACCATTGCCATGGCCATTGCTATTGCCATTGCCGTTGCCGTTGCCATTCCCATTACCATTGCCAATCGCTACCCCGTTACCATTGCCATAACCATTACCATTACCGTTATCGTCACCATTACCATTCCCAGTACCATTATCATTACCACTGTCATTGCCATTACCATTACCATTGCCATTGCCATTGCCACTCGCCACTACCATTACCATTGCCATTCGCCACTACCATTACCATTACCATTGCCATTGCCACCATTACCATTACCATTGCCATTGCCATTGCCCTTCGCCACTACCATTACCGTTGCCAGTACCATTACCATTCCGATTCACATTCCCATTCCCAATACCATTACCACTACCATTACCATTACAACTGCCATTGCCATTACCATTCCCATTACCTTTACCTCTACCTTTACATTTACCCTTACCCTTACCATTCCCATTTCCGTTACCACTACCACTGCCATTTCCATGCCCGTTCACATTCCCATTCACATTCCCATGCCCGTTCCCATTCCCATTCACATTACCATTGCCATTACCATTACCATTGCCATTGCCATTGCCATGGCCATTACCATTGCCATTGCCATTCCCATTGCCATTGCCATTGCCATTGCCATTGCCATTACCGTTGCCGTTGTCATTGTCATTGCCATTGCCAGTCGCCACCCCGTTACCACTATCATTACCGTTACCATTACCAGTACCATTACCATTACCTCTGTCATTACCATTACCATTCGCATTGCCATTGCCATTGCCATTAGCCACTACCATTACCATTGCCAGTACCATTTCCATTGCCATTCCCATTATCATACCATTACCATTACCATTACCATTATCACTATCATTTCCATTACCATTACCTTTACCTCTACCTTTACCCTTACCCTTATCATTCCCATTTCCGTTACCACTACCACTACCATTTCCATTCCCGTTCCCGTTCCTATTCCCATTCACCTTCCCATTCCCGTTCCCATTCCCATTACCATTGCCATTATCATTACACTTACCATTGCCGTTGCCATTGCCATGGCCATTATCATTGTCATTGCCATTGCCAATCTCATTGCCATTGTCATTACCATTACCGTTGCCATTGTCATTGCCATTGCCAATCGCTACCCCCTTACCATTACCATTACCGTTACCATCACCAGTACCATTACCATTACCTCTGTCATTACCATTACCATTACCATCACCATTGCCATTGCCATTCGTCACTACCATTACCATTGCCAGTACCATTTCCACTCCCATTCCCATTACCATGATACTACCGCTGCCATTACCATTAGAACTCCCATTCTCATTCCCATTCCCAATACTATTACAATTTCCATAACCATTACCATTACCATTACCATTACCAGTGCCATTACCATTACCACTACCACTATCATTTCCATTCCCGTTCCCGTTCCCATTCCCACTTCCATTCCCATTACCATTACCATCACCATTACCACTGCCATTGCCAGTACCATTACCATTACCATTACCATTACCATTACCATTACCATTACCTTTAACTCTACCTTTACCTCTACCCTTACCATTACCATTACCATTGCCATGGCCATTACCATTGTCATTGTCATTGCCATTGTCATTGCCATTCCCATTGCCATTGCCATTGCCATTACCATTACCATTACCGTTGCCATTGCCATTGTCATTGCCTCGCTACCCCGTTACCACTATCATTACCGTAACCATTACCAGTACCATTACCAGTACCATTACCATTACCATTACCATTACCATTGCCATTGCCATTGCCATTGCCATTGCCATTGCCATTCGAGGATTTCAGTAGGAATCATTCAGTGGAGGGTTTCAATAGGAATCCGAATCCACATGTGGAGGATTTCGGTAGGAATCATTCAGTGGAGGGTTTCGATAGGAGCCCTTCTGTCGAGGATTTTACTGTGAATCCTTCTTATGGGGGCGTCCAATAGGAATCCTTCTAGGGGGGAGGGCAGAAGTGGTCACGTCGCATTCCTTTTCTTTTCTTCTGGCGCCCCCCCCCCCAGAAAAAAAAAAAAAACAAAAAAAAAAAAAAAAAAAAAAAAAAAAAAAAAACGGTGTTTTATGTTTTTTTTTTTATGGGGGGGGGGGCGCCTGGAGAAAAAAAATAGCCTGGCGAAAAACCCAACCATATGCAGTTGTCAGTACCGCATCTGCGGGTTTCATCTTCAATGGAACTCCCCAGAGGATTACGGAACGTGTGAGGGGTGTGCCGAGATGGGTGCCACTGGGGCATTCGGCGAAGCTCCCTATGGGGACATGAAACACGCGCGGGGCGTGCCGACATGGGTGGCGGAAACGCATGTGTGCGGGCCGCCACTGGGGCCTCCAGTGGAGCTCCCCATGGGTCCCCGAAACATGATGCTGCTGCGGGGGGGGGGGGCCGGGATGGGTGGCGGAGACGCATGTAAGCGCCGCTACTGGGGCCTTCGGTGGAGCTCCCTATGGGGCCACGAAGCGCGTGAGGGGTGTACTGGGATGTGTGGCGGGGACGCATGTGAGCGCCGCCACTGGGGCCTTCGGTGCAGCTCTCTATGGGGCCACGAAACGTGTGAGGGGTGTGCCGAATTGGGTGCGGGTGGTGACGCATGCGGGCGGCAGCACTGGGGCCTTCGGTGGAGCTCCCCATGGGGCCACGAAACCTGTTGTTGTGAGGGGCGTGCCGGGATGGGTGGCGGGGACGCATGTGAGCGCGGCCGCTGGGGCCTTCGGTGGAGCTCCCTATGGGGCCACGAAACCCTTGTGCCACGATTGTTGTGATGGGTGTGACGCATGTGAGAGGGGTGGGTGACGCTTGGGCCTTCGGTGGAGCTCCCTATGGGGCCACGAAACGTGTGAGGGGTGTGCCGAATTGGGTGGGTGTGGGTGACGCATGTGAGCGCCGCCACTGGGGCCTCCGGTGGATGATGGGGCCACGAAACCTGTCAGGGATGTGCCGAAATGGGTGTGCGGGACGCATGCGCATGTGAGCGCGCCACTGGGGCCTTCGGTGGAGCTCCCTATGGGGCCACGAAACGTGTGAGGGGTGCGCCGAAATGGGCGTGGGTGACGCATGCGGGCGCGGGCACTGGGACCTTCGGTGGAGCTCCCTATGGGGCCACGAAGCGTGTGAGGGGTGTGCCGAAATCGGTGTGGGTGACGCATGTGGGCGCGGGCACTGGGGCCTTCGGTGGAGCTCCCTATGGAGCCACGAAACGTGTGAGGGGTGTGCCGAAATGGGTGTGGCTGACGCATGCGGGCGCGGGCACTGGGGCCTTCGGTGGAGCTCCCTATGGAGCCACGAAACGTGTGAGGGGTGTGCCCAAATGGGTGTGGGTGACGCATGCGGGCGCGGGCACTGGGGCCTTCGGTGGAGCTCCCTATGGGGCCACGAAGCGTGTGAGGGGTGTGCCGAAATGGGTGTGGGTGGCGCATGCGGGCGCTGGCACTGGGGCCTTCGGTGGAGCTCCCTATGGGGCCACGAAACGTGTGAGGGGTGTGCCGACATGGGTGTGGGTGACGCATGTGCGCGCGGGCACTGGGGCCTTCGGTGGAGCTCCCTATGGAGCCACGAAACGTGTGAGGGGTGTGCCGAAATGGGTGTGGGTGCCGCATGCGGGCGC
>CAUYUJ010020242.1:77258-107258 GCA_963575745.1 Prorocentrum cordatum
GAGAGCGAGAGAGAGAGAGAGAGAAAAAAAAAAAAAAAAAAGAGAGAGAGAGAGAGAGAAGAAAACACACACACACACACACACACACACAAAACAAAACAAAAAAGGAAACGAAACAGAGAGATAAAGACCTGGCGGGCGCGGTACCAAACTCGCACCGAAATGCCCGCGGCGAAACGGAGGCAGCGGTGGCACCGGTGGCACTTGGGGCATCATGGGCGCCCTTGGGACCGTCTAGGAGTATATTGATTGAGCGGGTCATGCGTGTGGCTGCAGGGACGCAAGCGATATCATGAACATGGTGAAGGAACACCTCAGGACTGCCCAAGAGGCCTCCAAGACGGCCCCAAGAGGGCAAGACGACCCAAGAGGCCTCCAAGACGCCCAAGATGGCCTCTACGAAGGCCCTGGAGCACCCCGAGAGGGCCCCAAGTCGGCCCACAAAGGCTCCCCGAACGGCTTCCGACGGCGTCAGACAGGAGCCCACCAAGATGGCCGAAGTTGGCTCGAAGCTGGTCCAAGACGGCCCAAGAGGCTTCCAAGAGGGCCTACAGGAAGGCCAGAAAAGCCAGAAACACTGGCATTCCGACGGCCCGATACGGCCCAATAGCCCCCCAAGATCGCCCAAAGATCGCCCAAGAGGCCTCCAAGATGGCCCCAGAACGGCCCTAGAGGCCCCCAAGACGGCCCCAGGAGGCCCCCAAGACGACCCAGGAGGCCTTTAAGACGCCAAAGATGGCCTCCAAGACGGCTCTGGAGCATTCCAGGAGGGCTTCAAGTCGGCTCAGAGAGGCCCCCCAAACTGCTTCCGACGGCGTCGGACGGGCCAGGGGCCCACCAAGACGGCCGAAGATGGCCCTAAGATGGCCCAGGACGGCCCAAGAGGCCTCCAAGAGGGCGTCCAGGAAGGCCCGAAAAGGCCAAAATCATTGATTCCCAATGAGTTCTTGAAGGAGTGTGGCATTTGCTTTGATTCTGTCTTCCGACGACCCGAGACGACCCAAGTGCCCCCAAAGATCGCCCATGATGCCCAAGACGGCCCCAAGAGGCCCCCAAGACGGCCCAAGAGGCCTCCAAACCGACTCGGGGAACACATGGTCCGATAGCTTGGCAGGTCTGGCCTCAACGTTCGGCCACATGGGCGCTTCCAAAAAGGCAGGGGGTGGCGGTGATTCGCCGTAGGCGTATTCGATACAAGGAGATGCCAGGCAACCTCCGATACACCCAGACGGGCGAAATTATCTTCGCGCCCGCGCACCGCTGCCTGCAGAAAACCACCCAGACCGCAAAGAACCCCTACCTTCGCACCAGTTACGAAGTTCTTGAACCTCCTGGAACGTCGAACTCGCCAATCACATCCCGATGCATTTCAACTGTTCCTCCTTCTCCTCCTCTTCATCCTCCTGTTCGTCCTCACCTTCATCATCCGCATCCTCGTCATAGCCATCGTCAGCATCAACACCATAATTCATACAACCCTCACAGTAATCATCATACTCATCATCATCACCACCATCACCATCAATGAAGGTGGCAATTGCGTGAAAGTAAAACAAAACAACCTTCGGAGCAAAACAAAAAAAACCTGAAGAGCGAGGAAAGGTGGCTCAATAACCTGGTGGCCCAATAATCAGACAGCAGGGCGAGAGGAGAGCAGCAAATCTAAAACTACGAGACCCAAACATCACCCCCTTGAGCAGCCTGACGATAAGTCGTCCATAACGTGACAGGCTGTGGAACTGGATTGGAAAACGAGTCGATTGCAGAGAAGCCGGCACAACTTCAGGAAGTAACCCCTGGCAACAGAAAACCCGAAAGGCAAATGAAAGGAGCGACTGCGCCGCCGTAAATGGCCAGCCCCAGGGCGATAATGTTTCGAGCACGGGGCCCAGGAAGTGAAAAGAGCATGCGCCGCGGAATTAGAGAAGAGGCGAAATGGTGGCCAGAGGGGCGCTTCAGATGCAGAGAGGTTTAATCTGGAGTAAACCCTTTCCTGTGGTGAGGCACTTTTTTAACTCGTGATTACACACTTTTTCTCCTTCCCCTCCATCCCTCCCTCCCTCCCTCTCCCTCCCTCCCTCCCCCCCTCCCTCCCTCCACCCTCCCCCTTTCCACCAAACTGAAGTGGAACTCAGCAGAGGCTTCATTGCCATTTTGGAACTGCAGAAAATAGTCCAAGCCGATATCGGGTGTCGCAGTTGGCAAAAATTGTCCCACATACATAAACCAATTGCTCGACATCAAGTATTCAAACCAATTGATGTACAACTCAGCAGTTGAAGCATTGCAACGGTATTTCAAGAGTAGGAACTAAACCAGAGCAGTCTCGGGACTTGCTAAAACCCAGACGAACGTGCAAGTCTCGACCACCGGCTCTACAACTGGCAAACAGCCCCAGAAAGCATGGTCCGTCAAAATTTGTCTGGCCAGCCAGCTATACGCCGTAGCTCAGACCCTCCGTTCATGGGGAAATCCACTAGCCAAGCCCCATCAGCTGGCGAGCGGCTGCCGAGGAACAGCTTCAGAGGACCCGCGCACATGTGAACACGGCGGCGCTCGCACGTGAATGAGCGAGCCTGTAAACACACGTACCGACAGGATGTTGTGACTCCAGGCCGGGCCCGCGACAAAAAGTCGTCGGAAACCTTGTTGGTCAGCAGCGTCGGAGCGAGCTCGTAGCGTTCGAGGCTAGTGGGGATGCAAAGGCCGGCAAATCTGGCACAGAAGATACACAGTCGGAAACATGGTGGCACCCAAGGAACTCCGCCCGGCACAGCACCGCCCTGCAGGGGCGGCCTGGGGGCCTGTGCCATGCGCGGGCTGGGGAGGGAGCCCCCACCCGCGCGGCACGAGGAGAAGGAAGACGAGGAAGACGAGGGAGGACGGGAACGAGGAAAACAAGGGAGGAGAAAGAAGTGTCCACCAACCCCCGCTTGCCAGGAACAGGCGTGTCAGACATTTGGCTGTCCTCCTTCCCCCTGTCCCCTCCCCCCAGAATCCAAAGTCTAATGGGGGACGAGCTCGCCAACGCACCCCATGGGCCTCTGGAGCCTCCGACAAGCCCTACGGCTGCCCAAGAGAGGCCAAACAGAGTACCGAATCAGTCCCAGAGAGTGTCGAGACGGCCTGAGGTAACCCCACGACGGTCAAAGATGGCTTCGGCACGGCCCACGAGGCATCCAAGAAGACCTCCACGTTTCAAGGGCCGCCGAGGAAGGCAACTAAATAATTAGCAAAAATATGTCCAGCCCCACAGGGAAACGTACACGTTTGGCCCATTTGCCTTCTCCATCTTGACACAAGCAAGACTGCCCAACAGGCCCCCAAAAATCGCCCAAAGACGGCCCATGAGGCCCCCAGGAAGGCCCCAACGCGGCCCAAGACGGCCTGGAGACGGCCAAGCCGCCCAAGATCAACCTAAGAGACACCGGAAAAACCCAAGAGGGGCCAAAACTGGGAAGACAAACTCACACTCGAGCCTTCTTGACCCCAGGATGACCCCAAGGGCCCCCCCCCCCGAAGCCGAGGCGCCCCCAAGAGGCCCGCAGAAGGGCGACTATCTGTCTCGACGCTCACGCGTGCTATCTTCTGCCTATTGTTGTTTGCTTCGTCTCTGCGTTTCGCAACTGGTTTGATGTGTTATGCTGTTGCTTCGTCGTGTTGTGCAGTGTGTGTTCGCTCTATTGCCTTCATTTGCTTTGTTTGTTGTATTGGTTTTGCCTACAAAAAACCATTGCAAAGCAGTGCACAAGAGTTCCATGTATAATCCACCAACTGAATCAATGTGTGATCTGCCTACGACAGAATCCGAATGTATAGCCGCACCACAAGAGTTCGATGTGTCACATACACACATACACTAAGAGTCACCTTGAAAATAGCCGATAGCCTGTAAAAGGAAGTCTGCTGCAACACCGCACAGAAAGATTCGATGTGTAACCCGTAAAGCAAGAATCAACCTACAAATCGCTTACACAAACATCCCCTTTGAAAGGGAGCCAGAAAAGTTCGGGAGCATCTACAATCGGATCCTTTGTGTGAGCGAACTATGAGTTCATTACTATTGTACAATGTGCATCTAAAATCCAGCTGAGCGACTTCATTCAGAAATTGTTCAATGAAAATGTCAACGTAGTTTTAACGCGAGCAATACAAACAAACTAGTGATGTGTGATGCGCCTTGTTTTTGTTGTTGCGGGTGGTGAACAAACCGACTACCATCTCCATGGCTAGCCGAGAACAACACGTAGATTGAATAAGCAGCAGAATATCATGGAATATCAATATAGACGTATATTCATATATATATATATATATATATGTATATATCTCTATGGGCCGACGGGTCAATAGATGGGAGGATGGATTGGCATATAGATGAGCGATCGGGCGGGGGCGAATATATACATGTATATACATATAGATTAGAACCATCACGCGCGCTTCGCGCGAGCTCAGGTTCTAGCCCAGGCCAGGGGGGCGCTGGACGATCTTGGACCACGCTATCAAGCACAGGCGGGCGACGGCATCTGAGGAGCTTCTGGGGTGTTCCGCATGCTTCGTCAACTGGCTGTTGGAGGCACCTCTTGGGTGCTTCTTGGGGGGGGTCTGAGGGTCCCTTGGGGGCATCGGTTCTGCAATCTGAAGCCATCATAGGCCGTCTTGGCTGCGTGGAGGCCCGACTTGAGGCCACCTGCGGCCAGATTGAGGCAATCCGGGAGCCTCCCGGGGCCTCCTGGAAGCAGTTTTGACGCATCGAGGGCACTCTTGGGCTATTTTAAAGCCTCTTGGACGTCTCCTAGGGGCCTTTGAGGCCCTCGGGAAGCTTTTGGGGTCCTCGTCGGACCACCCGGGGGCCTCTTGCGGCCTCCTGTGGGCCTTTTGGGGGGAACGCTCTGCTGTTGGGTCGCGTTCCCCCTTCTTGGGCCTCTCTTGGGGCTCTTGGGGCCCTCTCGGGCCGTCTTGGGCGCCTCAAGCACTGTCTTGGGGCCCTCGCGGGCCGTCTTCGGGCCCTCTTGGAGGCCTCTTCCTCTATAAGGGAGCGGTATTGGAAGCCTCTTGGGCCGTCTTGGAGCATCGGGATGCCAAAAGGCCGAAAAAATTAAAAACCCGTCAGAGCCCAATCGTAAAACAATGAGTTGTGCCTCTTGGGGCCACCTTGGGAGATCTCTTGGAACCTCGTCGGCTCTCTTGGGAGCTTCTTGGGGGCCTCTTGGATCCGATTGGGGGCCTCTTGGGACTTCCCGAGAACCTCTCGGGATAGAAAGCTCGGATTCTCGGTTCGTGTTTCCCTTCTTGGGCCTCTCTTGGGGCCGTCTTGGGGCCCTCTCGGGCCGTCTTGGGCGCCTCAGGCACCGCCTTGGGGCCCTCGTGGGCCGCCCAGGGCCCTCTTGGAAGCCTCTTCGGCTATCTTGGAGCTGTCTGTGGAGGCCTCTTCCTCCTCCTCGTCCCCCTCCTCCTCCTCCCACTCCAGCTCTCTCTCTCCTCCTGATCTTCCTCCTCCTCCTGCAGCGTGTTCCGGAAGGCTCCCGCCGGAACATGCTGTGCACAAGTGCTGTCACTGCTCCCGCCACCGTGCCCTGGGTGGTGGGTCAGAGGCCTCATGGGTGTTGGTTTGGATCTCGTGGTTGGCCTGTCGGGGACGTCGTGAAGGCAGGTTTCGCAGCTTCTCGGTAGCCGTTTTGGGACCGTTGTGGGGCCTCCTCGGGGCTGTTTTGTGGCCTCTTTAGGCCTCGTTTGGGCCTCCTGGGTGCCTCTTGGGGGCCTCCTGGGGCCTCTTGGGGGCTCCTTGGGGCCTCCTGGGGCACTCTTCAAGCGGGAGGGTCGAATTTTGGAGTCGTGGTCCCCCTCTTGGGCGCATCTTGGGGCCGTCTTGGGGCTCTGTTGGGCTGTCTTGGGCGACTCTGGGGCCGTCTTGGGGCCCTCTTAAACCGTCTTGGGGCGCCCTTGGGGGCCTATAAAGCCGTCTTGGAAGGTCAGACAGTCGA
Source organism: Prorocentrum cordatum (assembly GCA_963575745.1). Lineage (NCBI taxonomy): Eukaryota > Dinophyceae > Prorocentrales > Prorocentraceae > Prorocentrum > Prorocentrum cordatum. The sequence continues at coordinate 83,246 of CAUYUJ010020242.1, forward strand.
AAAGGCTGGAAGGCCACAATCGTTGGAAAACCTTCGTAAAATTGACGATTTCGGCCTCTTAAAGCGATCTGGAGAGGCGTCTGGAAGCGTCGTGGAATGCCTTGGGGGACCTCTCGGGCCGTCTTGGGCGTATCTTGGGCGTCCTGGAACGGTCTTTCGGCGACTTGGGGCCCGCTTGGGCCGTCTTGGGAGCCTCTGGAGGCCCTCCTGGATTATTTTGGACCTGCCAGGGCGCCCCGTCCTCCCATGGGGGGTCGGAGGCGGCGGCCTCCGAGGCCCAGGACGCGAAAAACCTATAAAAACACACGGAAAATGAGCCCCGGTACCCCCATGGAGGGTCGAGGCAGCTGTTTTCGGGCCCCGGGCCTGCTCCCCTGGGATATATATATATATATATATATATATATATACATATATATACATACATACATACATACATACATACATACATACATACATACATACATACATACATACATACATACATACATACATACATACATACATACATGCATGCATACATACATACATACATACATACATACATACATACATACATACATGCATATACACGTGTATACATACTACATACGCAAACAAAAATTTGTCACATGCATGATATGAGTGTACAATGGTTGATGGACAGACATACAAGAATCTGAACAGCAACATATCTATGTATATATATGTGCGTGATGGTTGTAGGATAGACACATCTATACGAGCATCTATATAGACAGGTGGACGCAGACATGTGCGGGTGCGTGGACAAATAGATCGATTAATCAACTGAAATGTATGTGAAATTATACGTCTACAGGTAGACAGATGGGTAGCTGCCGTCGTAGACACATGCATGGACCATCAAATAGATGGACGGAAACACAGGTGGAATTACCAACAGTCATGCACAGGCGGGCGGATAGGAACGCCGAGTGGATCGGTACGCATATTTAGAGAGCCACACACACACACACACATGCGCGCGCGGGGGGGGCGGGGGCAACCGACGCCGACCCCCCCCAACTCCCCTTGCCCAGCCTGCGTCGCACGGGCGCGCGACGAGAGGTAGATACAGCAGAATCCTCCCCAATCCATGCCCGGCGCGCAGAGCGCGCGAGGGCGTCCGCCACCTGCCCCCGCGCCTTCTCAGCACTGCGCGCGGGGGCGCAAGAGAGCTCCCCACCCCCACAAAGAAACAGCCAGTTCCTCCTGCCAGCTCGCTCTCCGCGCCGCGTGCTGGGGTGCCCGGGTGCCCGGGTGCCAAAATGCCCTGGTGCCAGGGTGCCCGGGTGCCCAAATGCCTGGGTGCCGGGGTGCGCCCGGGTGCCTGGGTGCCCAGGTGCCCAGGTGCACGGGTGCCTGGTAGCCCTATAGCCCGATAGCCTTATAGCCTTATAGCCCTATAGCCCTATAGCCCTATAGCCCTGTAGCCCCACAGCCCTATAGCCCAGAAGCCCTAATGGCCCTATAGCCTTATAGCTCTATAGCCCCATAGCCCCACAGCCCCATAGCCCCATAGCCCTATAGCCCCATAGCCCTATAGCCCTAAATGGATTCTGATTGGGGCTTTTCTCCGGTATAATTTGAAACGCATGTGCGCGGCGCTCAAGCGAGAGCCACATTTTGAAAATGACCCGCCCTCAATGCGTGAAGATCTTGCAAATGTCTGGAACGAATGCGCGCTGCGCTAAGGCGAGAGTCTCATTTTGAAAACGACCCGCCCTCCATCTGAAACTGCTGCCAATGCTTAAGCTTCAGGGTCATAAATGGTGAGGAAGTCTCAGGCGAAACGCCCAGACTGCCCTAAAAACTGGCTTCGGGGTGCGACAGGGAGAAGCTGTTCACAAGGAAAACGAATGGAGGAGGAGGACCATAAGGTGCAGGGTGCGTCCTGCGCGATGGCCTCGTCGTTCACCAGCTGGCGCAGGCCCTCCACGTAGCCCCGCGAGGCGTCCGGGGGCGCGAAACGATCGCCCTCCTCGCGCCTGTCCGACAGAGCCGGGTGGAAAACCTGCCTCAGCAATGCCGCGTCTTCCCCCTGGAACACGGCGCCGTCCTCCAGGCCGGCCCAGAAGGGCGCGGCAAGCGGCGCGCACCGCAGGGCCTCGAAGCCGCCCCCCTTGACAACGGTGGCGGTCGAGAGGTCGAAGTCGTCGAGGCTCAGGTCGACACCGCGCATCGCGGGCGTGCGCAGCCCTCTGGCGGCGCGCACGCGGGGGATGGCGCGAGGAGGGCCGCCTTCCTGGAATCATCGGTTCCTGGATGAGGCCCTGAGCCCCCTCCTCCCCTCCTCCTCCTCCACCTCCTCCTCCTCCTCCTCCTGGCCTCCGAGGCCACGCGTTTTTCTTAGCCGTACCCTGCCTCTCCTGAAGGCCCAGAGCGGGGGACAGCAGCAGGGACACGGATCGAACGTCGGTCGCCGCAGGAGGGGGACCCGCGGCCTCCAACGGTGCAGGTTCAGCACGGGATTGCTCGCCTGCATCCTCCGGGCCCCAGCCCTCAGGACCTCGGCCCGGAACCGCCGATAGACGGTGGGGATTTCCTCCAAGGCAGGGCCTCCCTTGGAGAGGCCCTGAGGCTGCGACGCACAGGGACATGCTAGCACGATGTGTTCTCCTTGAAGGCGCGCGTCCGACCCGAACATGCCATCTGCCCATCTTGCAGCGCATCGTTGCCCGAGCGGTGTGGCCAGCAAGAGCCCGCCACGACGCACGAAGCCGTGGGAGGGGCTTCTGCGCCGCACCCCGGGCACTCTTCGAGGCCCCCCCCCACCCCGCCCACCGAGGGCAGGCTGCCGCCCTCGCGCCACCCCCCTTCCCTGAGAGGCGACCTCGCGAGAAGGTTTGAGCCTGGTCAGAAACCACGACCCGAGCCCCAGCCCCCGTCTGTATGCTGCACACTTCGCGCCGGATCGACCTGTGTTTGGAGGCCTTCCCGCGGAGCTTTCAACGGAAGAGGTTCGCTCTCGCCCTGCAGATCCAAAAACTGTGTTTAGAGGCCTTCCGAATGGGGTCGGAGTCGATGGGGTCGAAGATCGCGCTGCATCGGCGATGCATCGGCGATGCATAGGCTAATTACGGCGGCGTGGAGAAAATTGTGCCCCACATCGAGCCGCATCGCTGATGCATCGGCGATGCATCGGCGATGCATCGGCGATGCGGCGCGATCCTCCGACCCCACCTACTCCGACCCCATCGCGCCCCAGTTCCCGTCTTCCTGCCGCATCTCTCGCGCCAGATCGATCTGTGTCGGCCCTGGGGCCCGAGACCCTGGCGAAAAGAAGCGCCCCGTGCGAGAGAAAAAAAAACACGCGACGCCAGAATATCGCAGGGCTTGTGTTAGCTCGGGCGTGTCCTCCTACAGGCAAACTTTGGACGAAAATTCAAGATACCCCAAGAATATTCAATACTCAAAAAATAAGAATCGAAAAAGAGCCCAAACATCGAAAATAGCCGAGACATGTCTTTTCCCTATGTTTAAAGATTCCTCCTGTAGAGGGACACGCCCGACTCCAGGCTTGTGCGCGCCGCCGGGTCCTCCGGTGACGCTGGTTGCCATCGACAGCGCGGCCGAGACGCGCGGCATCGGGCCGCGGGCGCCCACGCGGGCAAACTGCACCGAGGCCGCGGCCGCCCGGGCGCCCACGGTGAACCTCTCCAGCCCGAACTGCACGCCGCGCGGCACCCCGCCGGCGCGCATGGAGACGGCGGCGCGCATCCCCGGCGCCCGGAGGCCGCCGGTGACGCTGGTGGCCATGCGCCAGCGGCTCCGAAGGGTGCGGTCTGCCGAGGGCGTGGGATTCGCAGCCCACGCCCGGGGAGGCTCGGCGGCGAGCGAGGGGGGGGGGGAGCGAGGAGGAGGAGGCCTGCTCGGAAGGCGGCGGGGCTGCTCAGAAGGCCTCGGACCAGGGAAGGCGCAGAGAATGCTTCTCAGAAGGCCGGGGGACTTCCGAGCCTTCTGAGAAGGCCCGCCCCTTCTCACCTCACCCGCGGGCTCGCCGCCGAGAGACGGGCGAGGACCTCGACGGAGATCTCTGCCGCCCCCCGACGAAGGCTCATCAAAATTCTGGCGCAACGTGGTGCCCCCCGAGCCCACACCCCGGCGTAACCACACCCTTGGTAGTCGCCGAATGGACAGCGCGGCCGACACGCGCGGCATCGGGCCCCGGGCGCCGACGCGCCCGAGCTGCACCGAGGTGGACGCGGCGCGGGCGCCCACACTGAACCTCTCGAGCCCGAACTGCACCCCGCCGTAGACGCCACGAACCTGCGGGGCCACCACCTGAGCGACGCAAAAAGAACGCCTCCCACCCGAGATGGTATAGCGACCTTGAGCAGTGGATCACGCGGGCCACCAGCGTGGCCAACCGCGTGGAGAAGAGGGCGCTTACGCGCGACCTCACGCGGGCAGCCTACGCTGAGGCATGTCCTCCTACAGGCGGATTTTGGAGGGAAATTTAGAAAATAGTTGTGAAACATATTCAAAAACAGTCCAAAATAGTCGAACATTCGTCCCCTGACTACTTTGGATTTGGGGGATATTCCTCCTGTAGAAGGGACATGCCCGACTTAAGCCTACGCGCGATGGGCGGCGCCGTCGACCCCGTTTTGATGCGTCGCTCACCTGCTCCTCCACGCCGCCACCCTGCACGGCGATGGCCGCGTGGTAGCGCTCGTTCCACAGCTGCGGGACCTCCAGCGAGCAGGCGGGCTCCACCACGCGCGACAGGCCGAACCAGGACTCCTCCAGCGGCACCTCGGCCTCCAGCAGGAACTTGGCCAGCACGGACGCCTTGGCGAGCTCGCGCAGGTGGTACACGACGCTGCGGCGCTCCGCTATGAGGTCGAAATTCTTGGAGAAGGCCTGCGCGTACCTCACCAGCGGGTGCTCGGGCTTCGTGATGGGCGCGTCCTCCAGGCCACTGGCGGTCTCGATCTGTTCGCGCGCCTCCACGCCCATCTTGACAAAAGGGACGAGGGCGCCGTCCTCCGTCATCTGGACGTCTGCCTCCCGCACCACGAACCACTCGCGAGCGTTCCACTCGTCCTCGTTGGCCCGGTCGCTGTCCTCCAGCTGCCAGCAGCTCTTCATGCCGACCACCGGCTGCTCGTGCTCGCCCATAGAAAGCTCCTTGAGGTGGTAGTCGGCCTGGAACATCACCTCTCCCACGCTCGTGCCCGCCAGCCACTCTGGCTCGAAGCGCTTCTCCTGCATAGCCCCACGGGCCCACTCCGTGCCAGTCGGGTCGAGGGAAAAGTAAGGCTCTCGGCCCTCGTCTCGCCGGACCTTCAGGGCCGTGGACAGGTATTCCAGGTTGACCGCCGCCGCTGGCTCCATGGTGGGCGCGATGCGCACGGACCCCGAGGCCGGGTCCAGGACCATGCAGCACATGCCCTGAGGAGTGCTGTGGTTCCCCAGCGCTTCGTGCTTCCAGCCGATGCCGTACTCCGCACGGGTGGCGCTCTTCAGTTTCTGCTCCTCCCGCAGGCGGGAGGCCTCCTGCTCGCTCAGGCTGCGCACCATGAACTCCGACACGCACTCCTCGTGCAGCGGCACCTTGCTGCCACTGCTGGTGTACACCCTCTCGCCAAGCGGCAGCCTGCAGTGCCCGCACAGCTGAACCTGGGGGAGCCACAGATGCCGCTGCTCCCTGGACCTCTCCTGGGGCGCGTTCTGACCAGGATTTTTCCAAAGTGAATGCAGCCGCAGCGACGAGGGCCTCCCAGGAAACCAAAAAGGCAAGCACGCGGGAGGGGCAACGGTATTGGACACCTTCCCTCGAGGAACAAACAAGTGCCTCAACAGAAACTCGTGGCGCTCCGCGCGCATTTCTCGGATCGGCGGTGGAGCTCCCGGGCGGCGCCTCTGGCGCCGCCCACCCGGCGCGCTCCGAGCGCCATGGAGAGGGGGGGTCCAGCGCCGATCCACGAGGTCCGCGCGGACATCCGAAGGCTCGTGCTTACAGTAGAGGCCCACGCCAAGAAACGCCCTGCTCGCCTCCACGGTGCCCCGGGTTTCCTGGGTCTCGATGGTCTTGCTGTGGAGATCGCGACGCTCCCACGCCAAAAACCCGTGGACGTCCCGAGGCTCGCGGGTTGGGCTTCTTGTGGAAGGTTCCTAGTGGACTGGCCTCCACTGCATTGAAGGGGCCCTGCGACACACAAATAAATACACACAAACAACAGGATTCTCAATATTTTCCTATATTTTCTAGGGTTTTTGCTGTCCCCCCCCACTTCCCACATTTTCCCATACTTTCCTGGGGATCGACGATGAATTGTGTCTGTGTGTTTCTTCCCCTCCCGACTCTTGAGAACCTCCTCCCCGTCCGAGTCCTCCGCGCTGGCTCCGGCGCCGCCCGCGCACGCGGCGGCCAGCCCCAGGGCGCGCTCCAGCTCGCCGCGGGCGCGCTCCTCCGGCCTCGCTGGCGCCTCGTGCTGCGCGTCGGCCCTCCAGGAGAAGGCCCTCCTCTTGGGACGACGGCGACGACGACGACGACGACGACGACGCCGGCGCCGACGCCGACGCCGACGCCGATGGCGGCGGAGCACCCTGCGCCCGTGTCAGCGCCGGCGCCGGGGCCCAGCTGCAATTAAGGGGGGGGGGCCCGTTCAAGCGAGTCCACCGAGCGCGCTGTCTTCGGGGGCGCGCGAACATGGATTAGCGATCCATGGATTTGGCGCGCGGTCGCCAAATCCATGGATCGGGGGAGGTGCCCTCCCCAAAATGCGGCCGGTGCCACCTTGCTGGGCGGCGGAAATCCACAATTTCCCATGGAAACGGGACCTGACGCTGATCCACGTCCCCTTGATCCATGTCTGCGATCGCCTGACTCTTGGGACGAAGGCGGACATTGGGTGCGCACAACCGACCCGAACATATAGCACAGCAGTACGTCAGCATAGCGCTCCCGGAGCGGTATCGCGAGAAAGCGTCAGCCACGGAGCATATAGTGTGAGGTTGGCGATGGAAAGATGGCGTGCAACATCAATCTTCGAGAAGCACGCTGTCCCTGTGATGTGATCCCCCAACAAGGGCCCCTTTCTGTGCACGCTATCCACCTGCCAGGGTCTCTGCGGTGCACGGTATCATCGCAAAATTTTGGACGCCCGCAATGGTGACGGAAAAAATGCGTACCCTTTGCTTCAAATGGACAACGCCCGCGGCGACACCGACAGCAAATCCTGCTGTTGGTCGGTGTACCCATTACTTCAGCGCCCATCTCGACCGTACCGGAAGCTTGGAGACAACGCGTCATGAGCGGGGCGGTGGCGCCACATCGCAAGCTATCTTCCCAAGGCCAACCAGAATTCCACATTCCTGAGCGTCCGCGCCGTCCCTGCTTCTGTGGCAACTCGTGGGAGCCTTCCTTACCTACTTGCCCGCCCTTGTGAATCGGCGCTAATCGACGTTCATCGACGCGAAATTAGTGCTAATCGACGCTACATCAGCACTTTCTCATCGATCACCAGACGCTAGTCGGCGACAGTGCACTCTAAGGACGGAGTTACGAGGGCACCCGAGGCTCCCATCATCTTCTACCGAATGAGCTAGAGGATGAAAAAGCAGCATAAACAAGAAACATTCGACGCTACGCGCGGATTTCTCGGATCGGCACTCGAGCTCCCCGGCGGCATCTCCGGCGCTGCCCCTGGCGCGCTCCGCGTGCCGCGGAGGGGGGTCCAGCGCCGAACCGAGAGATCCGCACGGACCTCCGAAAATTCATGCTTATGTCACTTATGTCATTAGTTGTTTCCCGATTCTCCTTTTTTTTTGAACCACCCCCCGTCTAGGGAACAACGAATGACATGAACATAAACGTTCGGAGGTCGGCGCGGATTTCTGGAATCGGCGTTGGAACCCCCTCCACGAGCGCGGAGCACGCCAGGGGCGGCGCCGGAGGCGCCGCCACGGGGTTTCAGCGCAGATCCGAGAAACCCGCGCGGAGTGCCGAAACTCTTACGCTTGCGCTGTTCTGTTCGACCTCGAGGTGCGTGCGCGCCGCCCCTGCCGGTCCGAAGCACGCGTGGTTTCCAGGCAGCCCCTCGGGGAGCTGCAGGAAGGCCTCAGATGAGAGGCCAGCAGCGCAGGGCAGCCCTGGAGCTCCCTCGGGCTCACGGCAGGGAGCGCCGCTGCGCTTCCTGCGAACTGGCAGCGCGTCCCAGGAGGCCTCGTTTCTAGCTGCTTCCCAGACACGTACCCCGTCAAGCTTCCCAGAAGCTCCCTCCCAGAGCTTCCAGGCCTCCTTCGACGGACCTTCGGGCTGCTCCTGTCGCCACGCTTTCTGGGCTCTGGGCACCGCAAGCACACGACTGTTCGGGTGCTGCCGATCCTCTGGGAGCCTGGCCGGTCGGGGCCCCCGTCGCCCGCGGCAGGCCTGCCGAAGCGGCCGGCGTACTGCTGCAGCGCCAGCCTCTGCTGCTGCTGCTCGGTGACGTCCTCCAGCCTCGCGACGAGGTCCTTGCCCCTGCGCGGCGGCGCGAAAATCGGGGGGGGGCGAGCAGGACAGCGGAGGGCCGGCAGGGCAGGGGATCAGCTCGCGTGGCTGGTACCCCTGGTGCCTCCTGGCGCGGGGAGGCGGCCATGCCATCGAGGCATGGGCCCGGCGGCGAAGCGGGAACCAGCTGCACGCAGCAGAGTTCGTACCCCCTCCCCTTCCCTATCCAACCCCTCCCTCCTCCCCTCCTCCCCCTCCTCCCCCTCCTCGTCCGGCTCGAGAAAAACCCTGAGATCCAGGCGTGGCAATTCCTTCACACCGGGCGTTCTCGGCCAGTCCTGGGCCCCAGGACCAGTCTGGCGGCGCGCACAGGGGGGCAACTGGGGGGGAGGGGACGGCTTCTTGGCAGTAGGCTGCTCCTTAGAAGGCGCCAGCCTCACATCTATGGACCAGGCCCGCGCCTTCTGCAGAGTGCTTCTAAAAAGCCTTCCCCCTCCCCCTCCCGCCTCTGCGCGTGGCTGACCATCACAAATCGATCCCGCTCTGGAAAAAAACAAAAAGAGAGATGGGGTCCGCGAACCGGGTCTTGCGGATTTGGGCCGAACAAAAACTCGCCCCCCCCCCCAAAAAAAACAATCAATAGTACTTAACAAATCGTCCCCTCCCTATGTTTTGACTATGCTTTGAGATTCCTCCTGCCAGGGGACATACCCGACCGAACTCTTGTCGCCGCCCCTGCGCGGCGGCGAGCAGCCCCAAACCTCCGACGCCTCGAGAAACTCCGTGCGGAAGTCTTCTCCGCTTCCGGCCTCGGGCGGGGGCCTCGCCGGGCCCACTGGGAACGTCAAGGCACGGCGCAGGACGGAGAGCCAGCCCCAGGGGAGAGGAGAGCTCCAGACATTCCGGGGCCCCGCAGGGAGACACTCGAGACACCGAGTGTCGGGAAGCTCGGAGCTCGGAACTTGGAGGTCCGCGGAGAGATGCCATGAGGGCATCGCTGTCGGGGGGGGGGGGGCACTGCGCTGACGACGCCGGGCAGACCAGGATGCCGGGGCGGGGCAGGCGGGGCAGGGGGCCGTCTTCTGGGAAGGCGGGGTGCTTGTCCAGGAGGGCTCGGCGGCCTCCTGGAGAGGCTTCTGGGAGAGCGAGGCGGCTTCCAGGAAACTCCCGGCCCCACGCCCCTTCCGACCAGCCACAACTGGGGGAGCTGCGCTCCTTTGACCCTCTGGAGCAAGCCACCGTATCGACAAGCTCTCGAGAGGGGCGTGGAAGCCGATGGGGCCCTCAGGCAGCAGGGACATCAGCTCCCTCAGTCGTGGCCAGTGTGCCCTCGTCAAAACAGTGAAGGACCAACCCCCACCCCCAGTCCCGACCCCCACCACCGAACCAGCAATCCAGGGGGTCGGAGCTCGTCCCCTGACGTTGCCCCGCAGGGAATCGGGTCCTGAGCTTTTACGCCGTCTTCGGGCTTCTGCGGCCCCCCTGAGCACCGGAGCCGTCCACAGAACGAGTCTGGATAAAGAGCTGTTCCTGGGGAAAGGCCCCTGGCCAGGATGAAGACCTTGCCCGTGTCTGGCCTGGGGTGGGGTTTTCGGGGCCCAGGGATCCAGAACACACCCCCGACCCCGGTGCCGACCCCGTGGATCGCCACCTCGGGGGGTGGGGGTCGGGACTCGGGGTGGGGGTGGGCTTCCGCCCTCCGACTCGTGCGCGCCGCCAGCCTGTACGAGGTGCTCACCCAGCCGCTGCGCGGGCCATCGCCGGTCACGAGCTCGTACCGGAGCCGACCGCCGTCCAGGGCCAGCTGCCGCACCAGCGCGCCGGTGGAGAGCCGGCAGTCCGCCTCTGGGGCCGAGGTGCCCTGGCCGTCCCTCACGATGAGGCCGCCACTGGCCCCGCCGCCCACCACCTGGAGTGGGGCGTCGGTTGTGCACGCCACGCCGAGCCTCTTGTGTCGGGGGGGGAGGGCAGAGCGCGACGCCACCTCTCCACGCTGCTCGGCCTCAACCGCTGTGCGAATCAAGATGTTCCCGGACAGCTCGTGGAGAGCCAAGAGGGTTCCACGTGGTGGCCCCGCAGCTCTTTCCAGCTTCCGGCGGGACACCTCGCAAAAACTTGCTTGAGCCGGCAGCGTGTCCCAGAACGCCTTGTTTCTTCTGACTGTTTCCCGATACGTGTGCCGTCAAGCTTTCCAGAAGCTCTGAAAGAGTCGGGACTTCTGGGGACCCCGAGTTGAAAAAAGACCAAGACCCTGAGATCGGACATGGAAAATCACAACCAAAGCCCCTGCTCCCATCTTCCTGCGGTCTTTTTCGAGCCAGGTCGATGCGCGAGGGTCCCTCCGAGGCCCGAAAACGAGGCAGAACCGCCCGCTGCGGAAAGAATGCTGTGCCGGGATCTCGGGGGACTCTCTGGCTCGGGCGCATGCGCCGCTCAGCCTGGGCCCAGGACCAGGACCACGCCAGGACCACGCCGGGACCACGCCGGGGCCACACCCAGGTCCAGCGTGGGACGCCGGCGCCCCCCCACCACCTGCCACAGGGCACCCTCGGGGCCGTCGCCCTTGCACATCCTGACTTGCGTGCGGCGCGGCCCCCTGGCGGCGGGGCTGCGCGGCACAGGGGCTGGGCGCTGCGGCGCCGCGCGGGAGGGGCGAAGCGAAGCTGCGGCGCGCAGGGGCCCGGTGGAGAAGGAAAGCGGAAGGGGGGGGCTGGGGGCCTCTGTCCTATGTTCCTCGATGTTGTTCCTCCCCTTCGTTCCTATGTTGTCGCCCCTCTTCGATCCCGCCCTCTTCGCCCCTCCTCCTCCTCCTCCTCCTCCTCCTCCTCCTCCTCCTCCTCCTCCTTCTCCTCCTCCTCCTGCTCCTCCTCCTCCTCCTCCTCCTTCTCGTTTCTCGCTGCTCCTCGTTCATCTTTGCTCCTCGCTCCGCCTCCTCGTCTCGTTCGCTCCTCAGGCAGGCCGCTGGCTTGCGCCAGGGGGGCAGGGAATCCTGAGATCTGGGCATTGCGTTTTGTTCGCAACGGGGGACTCCGCCCTGTTTCGGGCCACAAGGTTCTCACAGATCAGTCTGGCTCGAAGAAGGCAGCAAGAAGATGGCGCCTACGGTTCTGGTCGTGATGTTTCACCATGTTGCTGAATCTTCGCTACGTCGGATCACAGGATGGGCAGGGAGGTGGACGAGGAGTCCATTCGAGATCAGACGCTCCAAGTCACAGACAGCAGCCGAAACGCAGAGCATCTGCAGGCCACGGGAAAGTCAGCATGGAACTGTTGATTCGCAACTGTGGACGCGTGGTCAGAGAAGGGCAAGGCATCGAGGAGAGGGGCCCCAAGAAGAAGACGAGCAGGCCCCAGGCTGGATCTGCGTGCCTGGACGGGCTCAGTCCGTACCAAACCCAACAGGTGCCCCGGCGCTGGCCTGCGGGCGCAGCACGCATAATGGGCAAAGGAAGGGAGAACGAGGGAGAAGTTCCAGACCCTGCGCTGTGCAGGAGGGCCGAGCCCTGCCCGTCCGGTGGGGAGCACAGCGGCCCAACCGTCGAGGACGGCGATGCCGCGGGCCCGTGGGAGCAGCTTGGAAGCACACACGGCGCCGCCCCCGCGCGCTGCAGGTAGGAATGCCGCGGGCAGCCCAAGACGGTCCTGAATGGCCGAAGGATCACACAGTGACGGCCCCAGCAAGCCCCGAGATGGCCCCGACGTGGCCCCGCGAGGCCACGAGGGCCTCCACGAGGGGCCCTCGAAAAGCACGAGCACTAAAAACATGGATCGGGCATTCGCATGAAACTGGAGTTCCTAGCTTGTTGGCTGCTGGCGGCCCCACGAAGGAACCCAGCGAGCTCCGAGAACATCCAAGGCGGGCCAAGAAACACCCAAGGACCCCGCAGATGGGCCGAAAGAACCCCACTCATGATGGACAAAACCCCCTTTAGTAAAACGCGGTGCAATTCACTACTCGACGTGTCAGGGAACCGGGTTCTGTCCAACGTCGACCCCGGACGGCCCCGGACCTCCCCAAGCCGCCCAAGACGCACCCAGATTGACCCCAGAGGCCCCCAACTGGCCTCCAAGACGGCCCCCAGGCCCGTGGCCGCCCCACGGCGGGCCCAAAAAACAAATTTGTCCTCCAAAGATGGCGCCGGCAATAGCCACGCTGTCGTCGTCGCCTGCTGCGCCGCGGCGGATGTTCTCCAGGGCGGGAGTGTTGTCTTCGAACAGGATCAGCCGGGCGCCGCGCACTACCTCGGGGCACGTCAGCAGCAGGACGCGCACGGCGAGCAGCTCGGACTGCGTGTTCCGCTGCTTTTTACCGACCTTGAGAAGCTCTGCGCAGAGGTTCGGCGGGATGTGCGCGGACAAACTGTGGCCACCGCTTATGGGGGACAACACCATGCCCCCGATGGCGCCTGCCCCGGCTTCCATGTCCCAGGACCCATCGACCCACCCGACGATCCGTGCCGTGGACGCGCTTGTGGCACAGCGTGCACTGTAGAAGTGATTTCCACCAGGACAGCGCGTGAGCGAGGCGGCGAGACCGGCCTCCGGCGCGCGCTGGCACCGGGGAGGCGTAGGCGCGGCCAACGCGGCCGAACATCGCCGAGGTGGCGAAGCCCAGCTGGCCGCCCAGCCTGGCGGCGTCGCGCTTGCAGAGGCGCCGTGCTCGGAGGGCGGCGCCCACGTCGTCGGACAGCGCGGCGCGGCGCTTGGCGGTAAGGCGCAGGCCCGCCCAGCGTGGGATGGTGAGGACGCCCAGGCCTAGCAGGTCCAGCACGGCTGCTGGGCCCTGGTTCATTCCCTCCTTCAGCGGGATCCCGAGCATGGCGTGCAGCTCCTGGAATACCCATTCGTGGAGGGCGGCCCACCTGGCGGGCGAGGCACGGTGGAAGTCGTCCACCTACGCGTTCTGCGGCACGCTGAAGATGCGTCGTAGGGGGTGGTTCACGCTGGCGGCGACTCGCGCGTACCCCCACACGGCCCCGAAGGCGCCGAATGGCAGGGCTTTGTGCGCGCAGGCCCGGTAGCCGCCCGCGTGCCCGACGCTGTCGTCCCAGACGAGGCAGACCAGCAGGGGCGCGTCGTCGGGGTGCACTGGCCACTGCCGGCATGCTTGGGCGTGGTCACCCTTTGCGATGAGCGGCACGCCGCCGTCGCCCCAGTCGCGGAATGTCTCGGCGATGGAGAAAACGGCGTCGAGGAGCGAGGCCAGGCCGGCCATGCGCATGCGCCCCTGGGTGGCGACAGCCAAAATGAGGCCGCTCGCTGTCGCATCATCGATGGGGCGCACTTTGTAGGAGGCGGCGGCGCGGCCCTGGACGCGGGGGAAATGGCGCGTCGGTAGCCACCGGGCAAAGGGCACAGTGAAATTTACGCGCCCAGCGGCGTCAAGCCACACCTCTCACGGGCCGCCCAGCTTGCCCGCTGTGCATTCCTCCTTTGTGATTCGGTGCACTTCAGCCATGTCCGGCTCGCGCTTGGCGTTCTGGAGCATTTCCAGCAGCATGGCGCCCTTGGAATCGAGCGCGTGCTCGAGCGCGCGGCCCAGTGGAGCGGCGTCTGGGAGGTCGCCACCGCCCACGTTTTCGAACAGCTTCGTGTCGGGCAGGACGCCCCGCATCCGAAATGCCGACATTATGTCGGCTATGACATCGGTGTCCTCGTGCCCTAATGCCAGAAGTAGCTCTCGGTGTAGCGGCCCGTTGTATCCTGGCGGCAGCACGCACGCCAGGCACGCGCGGCGTCCACCAGAGAGGCCTGGACGCGTTTCCAATACTGAATCTGCCCGATGACCCACGGCTCGTAGTCGGGGCAATCGCGCGCCCAGAACAGCGCGCTGCGGATGGGGGCCGGCAGGGGCGCGGTCGGGGGCTCCGCCCACGCGGCCAATGGTTGGCCGTTCGCATGGCCCCACGCCCGGTCGATGTGTTGGACCAGCGCGATGGTGCGCTGCAGTTGCGTTGCGGCTTTGCCGCACCGGCGGGGCGCGCCGAGGGGCCGGGGCGGCGCCGCTGCGGCGCCCCCGCACCAGGGGATAGCGCCCGGGCGCGGAAGCCCCGGGCGCCACGCGGCGCAGGGCGGCGGGGCATAGGGCGGGGGGCAGCGACGGGCGCACCGTGAGGGCCACGTGTGCCTGGCGCGGTCGTGGCGCGCGCGCCAGCGCCACTGCCTGGCGGAGGTGCGAGGGGCGAGGTGCGCGAACTTCCCTCGCGCGGCTGTCTGCGAGGGCCGTGCTGGCGAGGGCCGGGGTTACTAATGCAGCAAGCGCGGCCGTCGTGGGCACGAGCGCCGCTTGGGAGCTCACCGCTTGGGCTGAGCTCGCTGCGCTGCCGGCTGCGGCCCGGCTGCGAGCGCGGCGCATGCGAGGGGCGTGGCCGGCGGGCGGCTGTACAGGCGCCGCAGTGACGCCGTATTAAGGGCGCCCGAAGCCCGCGTGGGCGCCCAGTCCAGGCTAAGCAGGTAACCGCTCTGCGCGTCGGCGGCCTGGAAATCCGCCGCCGCGCTTGCGGGGGCTAGACAAGCGTGACGGAACCAGCAGGCGTCGCCGTGCTTGCAGGTCTTCCCGCTGCTGAAATGCCAGCACAGGTCGCCCTCGGAAGCGCGCTGGGCGTGCTCTGCGGGCGGCGTGGGCTCGCCCTTGCCCTTGCCCTTGCCCTTGGGGGGGCTGGGCCGGGGCGCTCGGGTAGCCGGCTGCGGCGGCGGCCCGCTCGCGGCGCTCGCCACGGGTGAGGCGGGGGCGCTTTGGGCGGCTTTCGCCAGCCCCGTCGAGGGCGGCAGCTGCGTTGCATGAGCTGGGGGCGGACTGGCCGGCCTGACGCGGCGCGAGCGCGAGCCGGCCGTCCAGCCCGCCGGCGTCTGCTGGGAGGGGACCGAGGACGGCGCCGTCGAGCTCGTCGGCATTCCGGCTCGCCTTCGCCCACTGGCCCTGGAAGAGGCAGAGCGCGCGCTGCACCTCCGTGAGCGTTATGGGGCGGTAGCCGGGCATGGGCTGCCTGGAGCGTCGGACGCGACTCCAGAACCGCTCGTGGAAGGTCACCAGACAGTCGATGTCTTTGACCCAGCCGCAAAGGAAAAGCAGGTTCTCGATGAGGGAGCAGGCCTCCTCGAGCACGACGAGGCCGCCGGCCAGCGCCTCGGAAATCGCGGCCATGCGCCAGGCGAAGACGCCGCCGACGTCAGGTTTGAGATCGGCCGCGGCGGGCCGGGCGCGGGCCGCTGCGTCGGACTGGACCTTCGCGGCCGCGACGGCTTCGAACTTTTGGTTGACTCGGCGGAGGCGCCCCCACCGGCCCCACATCCGCATGGGCGGGATGCGGCCGGGGTCTACTTCGCAGCGCCGCGCCATGTTTATAGCGACTGGAGTCGCTGCTTGCGGTAGTCCGGGTTGAGCTCGTAGTACTCCGCCGCGGTCGCGTCGCGTGCTTCAAGCGGCGTGGCCTCGGGGGCGCTGGCCGCGGCGGCGCCCTTCTCGCAGCGTTCGTAGCACTTCTCGTAGAATTGGCGGACCTCGGCATAAGCCCCGGAGCCCGGCTCGACAGCGTCGCAGGCGGCTGCGATGGACTCCAGGAACGCGACGTCCACGGTCATGGCGACGGTGACGCCGTTCTCCCCCTCGAGGAACTGCGGCGAGACGCTGTCCACGACCAGCGCGGCGTCGTCCAGCCCCTGCGCGGTGGGGTGGTCGCGGACCTGCTGGGGCAGCGCCGCGACCCAGTCGCCGAACGCGGCCACGGCGCTGCCCGGCGGCGGCGGCGGGGCGGGGCGCGGGCGCAGGCAGCTCTGGGGAAGCGCGGCCGCGGGTGGGACCACAAGAATTGTTCCCGGGGACAACACCGCCTGCCACCGCCGAGGACCGCCCCCCCGCCGCAGCTCGGCCGCAGCTGCGCCACACTGCGCGGGGAGAACCTGGGCAAAGACGCGGCAAGACGGCGGGGCAGCCCCCGAGCTACGCATGCGGGGCACCGCACGGCGGCGGAGCATGCAGCGCCCACTGGCGATGGCCGACCGGGGAGAGGGACCACCGATCGAGGGGGAAGGGGAAGACACCACCGTCCAGGGCAGCAGATCTGGCCGCACTGCATGGGACACTGCTTGCCCCCCCGCAGGCGCCTCATTAGGTACCCAGTCGAGGAGGAGGAGGAGGAGGAGGAGGAGGAGGAGGAGGAGGAGGAGGAGGAGGAGGAGGAGGAGGAGGAGGAGGGGGAATCCGCGTCGCGTTCGGCCCCGCACGGGATTCACGCCTACGCGCCCAGCCAGAGCCGACGACCAGCCTGGCGGCACGCCGCCCGGTGGCCCGCCCGCGAACGCGCGTGGACGTAGCCCGCGCGCGGTGGGCTGACCGCGACGTCGTCAGCCTGACCTTCACTCTCCGTCGCAAGCGGAATGCCTCCCCGTGTACTTCCAGGCCCCTTCTGCGACAGGAAGAAGGGGGGGGGGGGGGGGGGCGCCGCCGCCCCGGCCCAGCGGCGACGGCGCCCGCGCATGCCAGACGGTCGGCCAAGCAGACCCCCGCGGAGCGCGCGCGGGCGCCGCCCCCGTGGGCCTGGGCGTTGACGAGGTACTCCCCTTTTCTGCCTGCGCGCTTATGGGGGGGACAGGGGGAGGGGCCAGCGGTCGCACTGGACTCGCCATGCCGCTGCACTTACTGCCGGCACTGGGCCCACACTCTATGATCCTGCCACTGGCGAGGGGGGGAGGAATGTGGGACGGTCGGCGGGCGCACCGCCCCGGGGCCTCACTGGGCCCTCGGGCTTTTCTTGACGCCGCTCTAACTCAGTCTCGCACACGATTTGGGCTACCCCTTCCCCGGCCCGGGCCCTCACCATTGTTTACTCAAGCAGGAATTACATACCTTGCAGAACACGCACGCGGGCCCCGGCAGCTGCTGGGACCAGCTCGCCTGGGCCACCGCGAAGTCGCACAGGTTCGTGACGGGCCCGTGCGGCGTGTCGACGACGAGGCGCTCGCGGCGTCGGCGCTTGCGCGGCTGCTCTGCTGGCGGGCAGGGCGGTGCTGCTGCGTGGTAGTACGCAACTGGCTTGCGCAATCCGGTGGTCTCGGCGACGAGGTACCCGAGTTCGTTAGCGGGGCGCTCCGTTCCACTTGAGGTCGCCTCGGTCTCGACAGGGAGCCACGCTACCGCGGGGGCCATGGCGCTGCTCCCACTCCGCGTGCCTGCCCCCGCAGACGGCACCATGGAGCACCCATGTCCTGCCGCGGCAGCTGCGCGCAGTGGCGCGGCGGCGCCCACCTCCGGGCCGCGGCTTGCCTCTGGCGGCGAGGCGAGGGGGGCGGCTGCGTGGCCCAGCGGGGCCCGCTCCGCAGGGCTGTGCGCCCGCTCGGCGGCTGCTGCGTGCGCGGTGGGCGGCGTGCCCGCCCGTTTGCTGCGGGCGCGTGCAGGCTGGGGCGCTGGCGCGGCGCTTGCCTGCCCGCCGGCTGGCGCGGCCGCGGGTGCGCTGGCGGGCGCCTCGGGGCTTGCGCGTGACAAAACCGCAGCGAGCGCGGGCGCCGCTGGCTGGGCGGCGGGGTAAGCGCCCTCTCGCCACTGCATGCCTGCAGGCGCGTCTGGGTTGAACGCCCCTTGCACTATGTGTTCGAGCAGTTGACGCAGCTTGGTGACCGGCGCCGCCAGCACCGTGACGTTGTAAGCGCAGACGACTTTGCCGATCCCCGAAGAGCGGCGGTGTCCGAACACCTCGATCTCGCGGTCTGTGAAGATGCCACTGCTGCCCGCCCACGTGAGGATAGTGCGCTCTGAAGAGTGCATGCCGATGGCTTTAGCCTCCCTGGGTGAGAAGCCTGCCGCACTGAGGGCGCGTCGCACGGTGGCCACCCACTCGTCGGGCTCGGCCGCACCAGGTGCCGCTGCCGCGGCGAGTCGGTGCGGAGAGGGGACTGCGAACTCGGCCGTTTCTGAGAGGCCCAGCTGCTCGAGGTCCTGGGAGTAGCCGCTGGCCCAGCACGAGGGCGGCTGGGAGACGCCGCGCAGTGGGGCAATCCACGGCATGCAGCCTCGCAGGCGCATGGCTGTGGCCTCTGTGGCACTTGTTTTGTACGCGGTCCCATACAGGCATCCCCCGGAAACGGCGCCTTCCTGGACCCACTCACCGAAACGGTCCCACACTGCGTCGTCATTCCGCAGGGCGGCGAACAGCTTACGCAATTCAGTGCGGGTGGCTACCCTGTGCAAGGAGTTGTGCAGCGCCGTGGCTGCCCGCTCGAGCATGCGGATCTGTTCCACTGTGTAGATCTGGGGCTGCCGCGCGAATGCTGGGGCCTCTCGCCTGTGGGCGAGCGCGAGGTGTTGGACGCTGACCTCGCCTGCTGGGAGCGGTGGCGTCAGCCCAGCGGCGCGATTGAGAAATCGCAAGGATTCCAGCCGCGCCGCAGGCATTGTTTGGCGTTCTCACCTTTTCGGCTCTCCGACGCTCCAAGTCGGCCCAAGAGCCCCCCAAGACCACCCAAAAAACAGCCTAAGGGGTCCCCCAAGAGGACCCCCCAAGGCCAAAATGATGAATTACCCGTTAGTTTGAGAAAGATGTTGGCGCTCTCACCTTTTCGGCTTTCCGACGCTCCAAGACGGCCCAAGAGGCCCCCAGACCAGCCCCCCCAAAAAGCATCAGGCCTCCAAAAGGGCCCCAAGACGGCCTAAGAGCACCCCAAACGGCCCAAGAGGCCACGGACCGAAAATATGGCGCTGCTTATGTGATGGGATGGCTGGTGGGAGTGAGCGACACGGCTTGCGGTTTGGGTAGGTTGGCCCCTTCTACAACGGAACAATATGAATACTACTCTCCCTTATCCCTGAAAGTGTCCAGAATATCTCCCGCACCCTCCGCGTGCTGCTGTTTCACACAGGACTTCAAAAATGAATGTGGCTTATGGTTTCTACCATCCAACTGTTTCTGGTGTTTCGAAGCATTGTTCCCGCTGCAGCGTGGGCCTCAGTTTCGGATGGGCGCGGTGCTCCCGTCGTTCCGAATGGCGTTCTCGCCCCAGTGCGGGCCACGTTTCTGGATCCGAATCATGAATCATTGTGGCCCCCCCCCGCAATCATTTCCCCTCATCCGCCTTCCCCTCGTCATCTTCCTCCCGCTACTTCCACTTCAGTTTCTGCTGCTGCTGGTCGTCTCGCCCCAGCGCGGGACACTTTTCTGAATCCGAGTCTTTCTTCATCGTTCTCGCACCCCTCATTTCCCCTCCTCTGCCTTCCCTTGGCCACTCTTTCTCTCCCAATCCTTCCGCTTAAGTTCCTGCAACAGCTTGTCGTCCTCATAGATTCCCTCCCGCTCATCCTCCAGCTCACCCGCCACCTCCTCCCGTGCACGCAGCTCCCCTTTTCCGCTTGCGCATGACACGAAGTGGTCTGTTTGTTTGAGTCGCAGGTCGACTATGACACGCGTCCGCGGATAGAGAAAACTCAGCAACATCGGAAGGAATGGGAGGGAGGGATAGGATGTTAGATGAGGCGCGAGCGCAACTAGCTTGCCTTACCCCATCTCCTGGACCTGGACGGGTGGTGCGGATACCGATTGGAGCGTCCAAGAAGGCCTCGGCGGGAATGCAAAAATCATGGACTCTCCTATGGTGTTGGACCAATCTCGGCATCCTGGGAGGGGGGCCTGATTAGGTGCCCCATGATTTGATATAACTCATCCAAGATGGCGCAAAGGTGGCCCCAAAAGGCTACCAAGAGTGCCCGCTCCAAGAGGAGTCCCCAAGAGGCCCCCAAGAGGCCCCCAAGAGGATCCCAAGAAACCCCAAAGACCCCAAGAGGCTCCCCCCGAGGCACTAAAGATTCTCAAAGAGGCCCTCGTTACCGTCAAGAGGCCCCCAAGACGTCCCAAGAAGACCCAAAAGAAACTCTGAAGAGACACACGAAGAGACTCCGAGAGGCATGGAGAAGCCTCTGGCCATGCTGCTCGTCCTACTCCTCCTCCTCCTCCTCATCCTCATCCTCCCTTTCCTCCCTCTGCTCATCCTCCTCCTCCTCTTCCTCCTCCGTCTCCTCCAGCTCCTCCTCCTCCTCCTACTCCTCCTCCTCCTCCTCCTCCTCCTCCTCTTCCTCCTCCTCGTCCTCCTCCTCCTCATCCTCCTCGTCCTCCTCCTTCTCCTCGTCCCACCTCCCTCCTTTCCCCCCTGCTCCTCCTCTGGCTCCGCCTCCATCCTGTTCCTCTTGGGGTATGAAGGCTTCCCAAAACCCGTTAACTGCATGTTCCTGGGCATCCCTGATCCGGGCAACTCGTCTGGGCATCGTTTCTGGATGAGCTAGTGGGGTTACGCGGAGCCGGGGGCCCCCGGTCTGCGGCGGCCCTGGCTGCGTGCGGCCTGCAGGAGGCTCGGGAGGGGGGGGGGGCGCGGCCCGGCGGGCCGCTGCCACACGGAGCCCGAAGTGCCACATTAAGGCAACCACCTGGGAATCCCCGATCGCAGCAGCAAACCAGTCCTGGGCCTTCAACGCCGAGACTCAACGTGACCGATGAGTTCTGAACATACTAAACCTGAGCAGAACACCAGTACTAGGACTTCAACCACACGAGTTCTTGAAACTGCTGCAAACGTTACAGACACATGTGCGTGGCGCTGGGCGCGAGCCACAGTTAAAAAAAGGAACTGTCATCCATCCTTGAAACCGATGTCAGGGAAACAAAAGGTGCGCGGCACTAAAGCGAAAGCCACATTTTGAAAACCAGCCGCCCTCCATCCTTGAAACGATTACGAACGTTTGCGAGCGAACGTTTTCCAAATAGGCTGGCCTCTGGGGAACTGGCCCACAAGTCCCACGCTCTGTATGTTGCCCTCACAATTGTCAAACTACCCGCATGGCTCCCTCACATCCGCATGGCGTCCTATGCTGGTTTCCTCCTATCCACATGATGTCATCCTGTCCGCATGGCTTCATCCCATCCGCAGGGCGTCCTCTTATAAGCACGGCTTCCTCATATCCGCATGGCGTCTACCGATCTGCGTAGCTGTTCCAGTGGCGCCCCGACGATCACCCTACAAGCGTGAAACCTAAAAGTAGTCGAGATTGGTAGCGTTGAGCAAGCTAAGAGTAGAGTAGAGAAGGGTAGATGAGTAGAGTGAAGCAGGGTAGAGTAGCGTGGGGCAGCGCGGCTAGAGATATCGTAGAGTAGAGCAAAGCAAAGTAGAGTAGAGCATGGTAGAGCACGTTCGAGTAGACTAGACAAGAGCCGAGTAGGGTAGGGTAGGGTAGGGTAGGGTAGGGTAGGGCAAGGTAGACTGGGGCAGAGTAGAATATGGTAGATGATAGAGTAGAGTCGGGTATGCTAGAGCAGATCAGGGTAGGAGTAGAGTAGAATAGCGCAGAATAGAGCAGGAGTGCGGTAGAGTAGGGTAGGGTAGAGAGGGGCAGAGCAGGAGAAGGTACATGGTGAGAAGAGACGGGTATCATCTAGCAGACTATAGCATGAATAAGCGTAGGGCAGAGTATAGCATAACAGTGTAACACATGCATGAGCAGCGTAGGCGTAGAGTCGGGTAGGGTAGAGTAGAATAGAGCAGAGCAGAGTAGAACAGGGGTAGGTTAGAGTAGAGTAGACGTGAAAATACTACACGTACGGTAGTGTACGGTGGGGTAGAGTACGGCAGCATAGAGCAAAGATAGCTGAGTTGAGTAGGGTGGATGATGTGATTGAGTCGGGTAGAATGGAGTAGCGCAAAACGGAGTAGAACGGAGTAGAGTAGGGCAGAGTAAACGAGAGTAGAGTAGTGCGAGTAGAGTAGAACAGAGAACGGTAGAGTGAAGGAGGGGACAGGAGAGGAGAGTATAATAGAGTGGGTTAGAGTAGGAGGCGGCTAGCGTAAGAGGGAGAAGAGTAGACGAGAGTAGAGTAGAGTGAGGTAGAGTGGAGTCGAGTGGAATAGAGTAAAGTAAACTAGAGTAGAGTAGGGTACGGCAGTGTAAAACATGTCGGTCGTCTGATCTATGTGGGGTCGGCGATGGCTGGTATGCACGGCGCTAAGGCGAGAGCCACATGTTGAAATCGACTCGCCATCCATTCTTACAACAGTTTCAAGTTTCAAGGCTCGGGATTACAAATGGTGAAGAAATCGCAGGCGAAATGTCAGACTCACCCTACGGACACGCATGGGTGCGACAGGGACTAGGTACTATCCGAACAGACTTGCTTGCCAGAGCCCTAGCTCCATCCTAAATAACTGGTCGGCCATAGAACCACCCCGTCCCATCGATGTTGCCCTTGCACGGTGAAACTATCCGCATGACTTCCTCTGTATCCGCATGGCTCCCTCTGCTATTTCGATTGCGTCCAGCGGCTATTATAATGGGGTCCCCACGAACACCCAACCTCGTCAATATGTCCGCATGGCCTCCTCTATATATCCACATGACGTCCACTATTATCCGCATGACTTCCTTCTGTATCTGCACGACTGCCACTGCTATCCGATCCCTCTGCTGTTCAAATGACTGCCTCTGGCGACTGCAATGGAGCCCAAACGATGGTTCAGCTTCGTCAAAGCTATTCGCATGATTTCCTCTGTATCCGCATGGTTTCCTCTGATATCCGCCTGGTTTCCTCTGCATCCACATGGCGTCCTCTGCTAGTACACTGACTTCCTGTGGTCATTACAATGGAATCCCAACATTCGTCCAGCCGCGTCAAAACTGTCCGCATGGTTTCCTATGTATCTGCATGGCTTCCTCGGCTATACGCATGACTTCCTCTGTATCCGCATGGCTTCCTCTGCTATTACACTGACTTATTGTGGCTATTACAATGGCGTCCCAGCAATCGTCCAACATTCGTCAAAACTGTCCGCGTAGCTTCCTCTGTATCCACATGGCGTACGCTCCTATCCGTACGGCGTCCTCTGTATCCACATGTGGCTATTCCAAGGGAGTCCCAATACCCGTCCAACAGCGTCAAAACTGTCCGCATGGTTTCCTCTGTGCCCGCATGGCTTATGCTGCTATCCGCCTGGCTTCCTCTGTATCCGCATGGCTCCATCTGTTATTGCAAAGATTGAACTCGGAAGTAGAGTAGAGTCGATTTGAGTAGAGCAGAGTAGAGAAATGTAAACGAATGTGGCAAAGCATAATGGTAAAAGGTGGAATGGAGTAGAGCATTGCAGAACAGAGCAGAAGTTGTGTGAGTATAGTGATGATGTCAGAGTAGAGTAGACTAGAGTACAGTAGGATAGGTAGGTAACGTTGGGTAGTAGGGTAGAGTAGAGCAGACATTACAGCAGGGTGGATGGTAGATTAGAACCGCGTCGATAGAGTAGGGTAGCGCGCAGTATAACCGAGTAGAGTGGTGTGGAGTAGGAGAGGGTAGGTTAGAGTCGAGGAGCGTACAAGTAGAATAGAGCAACGTAACGTAAGAATCAAGTGCAGTCGATTATAGTAGAATAGAATATACAACTATAGTGAAGGAAAGTTGGGTCTAGGGTACAGTAGAGTAGACTAGACTAGCGTAGCGGGGAGTAAACTGAACTAGAAGTAGAGTAGTATAGAGTAGAGTTGGATTGACCTTACTAGGGTACGCTAGAGACGCGTAACGTAGAGCAGAGCAGAGCAACGTAGGATTGGGTAGG
>CAUYUJ010020242.1:112258-119758 GCA_963575745.1 Prorocentrum cordatum
AGGGGCCGCCCACCCCACCCGACGACGACGTCGACGACGAGGGAGGGAGGGAGGGAGGGAGGGAGAGGCAGAAGAGGAGGAAGCGGAGGAAGAGGAGGGAGGGAGAGAGGAAGGGGGAGAGGGAGGCAGAGGAGCGAGGGAGGGAGGGAGGCAGGTCTCACGCTCCGCAGAGGGCCTGAAACCTCACGATCGCCTCAGGGGGGAGGTCCCCAGTGCAGATTCTGTTGATGGTGGTGTAGAGGGGGAACCTGGCCTCCAGACCGCGCCTCCGGAGCACGGCTTGGACCTCGTGCGAGGTCAGCACGCCCTGCAGCTTCTGCCCGCCCAGCAGCTCGGCCTCTATCTCCTCCCACCCCTTCGGTGAGCCAGAGCGGATATGCTTGACGTACGCCTCGGCGCACTTCCTGTTGCGGCCCCCGAAGCACGTGGTGATGAGGTCCGCGACCCCCGCGCTCTCGAAGAAGGTGTCCGTCCTGACGGAGGGGAAGCACTCCTGCGCCAGGGTGCGCATCTCCACCAGGCCCACTCTCATGATGGCCGCCTTCGTGTTGTTGCCCAGCTCCAGGCCGTCCACCATGCCCGCCCCGATCGCGACGATGTTCTTAAGTGTGCCACACAGCTCGCACCCGACCACGTCGGGGACGGCAGTCACATGGAAGTAGTCGGTGTGGAAAAGCTTTCTCCATAGCTGCCCCGAGGCCTCTTGACCCTCGGCGTGCCCCACGGTAGCCTCGCTAAAGCGTTCGAGGGCGATCTCGTTGGCGATGTTGGCGCCCATGAGCACGGAACACTCCACGCCCAGCTCGCGATGCACCAGGGCGCTGATCAGCTCGAAGCCATCCGGGGTCACGTCCATGCCCTTGATCAGCGAGATGGCGCTGGCCCCCGACGGAAGCGCGGGCTTGATCGTCGGGCACAGGCCCTTGATGAACTGGTGAGGAGTCACAAAAATCAGCATGCCAGACCCCTCCACCGCTCTCGCCAGGTCCGGCTCCGCCCGCAGGTTCTCACCCAGCTTGACGCCAGGAAGGTACTTCACGTTCTCGTTCCGGGCGTTTATGATGCTGCTCAGCTTCTCCCCACCCACCTGCTCCTCGTAGACCCACATGCGCACCTCGTCGTGGAACTCGGGGTGCCTGGCCGCATTCTGGGCGGCGATCCTGGCCGCAACGCTGCCCCAGTTGCCGCTGCCGATGACAGAAGACAAAAAAAACTGCACGAGCACACACTTTCGGATGTCCGCGGGAAATTTCTTGTGCCGGCGCGGGAGCCACATTCCCACACACAGACCCTCCGCAGCGCGCATAACGCGACGGGGTATGTGCCGAGGGAGCTGCAGCGCCGATGCAGGGGATCCGTTCCTATATATGCTGTTTTACAATTTCGGCGTGAGAGCAGACCCTGGAGGAGACGTGACAGAAACCCTGGGACCTGCCAAGGGACCAGCTCCTTCGCCTGAGGCCGTCTCCAGAAGGCCCTGTGGGCCTGGGAAGGGCTCTGGAACGGCGACCATATGGGAAGACTCAGGACCAATTCCCCTTGCCGCTAACTTATCTCTTTTTCTCACTCAGGGTCGACCACAGCTCCTTGCCTCCTCCAGACTCTCCTGGAGAGCGTTCTGACCAGAATGTCTAGGCGGATCCACATGGCGACGAGGGCCCCCCATAAAGTCCAGAAACATTGAAAGCCGCCAATCCAGAAACAATGTAGCACGAAAGTAATGCTGGAACCCCCGACAGGCTCCAAGACTCATGTGTCACTCTACGCGGGAAAGAAAAACACCCCCCCCACCCAAAAAAAAAAACAAAAAAACGGTGGAAGTATACACTTGCGGAGCTCCGCGCGGACTTCTCGGATCCACGCGGAGCGCGCCTAGGGCAGCGCCGGAGGCGCCGCCAGGGGGGACCAGGCACCGATCTGAGAAATCCGCGCAGAGCTCTGAGCGTCTGTGTACACCATATTTGCTCTTAGACGATAAGCTCTTGGACAAACATAAGACATCTGTAAAGCGATCCTGGGGGCTCTGCCGAAGCCTGTAAATTATGCAGCCGAGCATGGCGAAGTCGCGGGCAGGAAGAAGCAGAGAAAGGAGAGGGAGGAGGAGACTCGAGGCACTCAAATCGGGGATCCAAATAATGGCGCAAGAAAAGAGCGATGGCCTTGGACTCGGGCAGCAGACGTACCCCATGTCCTGATCGTTCCTTACGCGGTTTCCCCAACCAGGGCCATTTTTTTCGTCCAGCCGTTTTTATTTGGGACCGTCTCGTGGCCTGGCGATCGCCCTCAGAAGCCGACACTGACCACAAACCCACCGTCGTGACAATTGCCACGACGCGAACATGTCTGGGGCAAACGAGCAACGGCCCCAGAAACAAGAAATGGCATCCCCTGAGATCCGATGTTGCGAGAAAATGCAGCACCGCTAAAATCACGACCGGGGCGCCAGACCCCAGCTTTCTGTTGTGTGTCCTTCGAGCCTGGCCGATCAGTGACGGCCCCGGAGCCCGAGACCGCCAGGCGAGAGCGCGCCTGGTGCGAAAAAGCTGCAACCCCTGGATCTCAGGGTCGTGCCCCTGAGATCCGATGTCTTGATTTGTTTTTCGATGCGGGGTCCCCAGAAGACTCGACCCGCTCCCAGGGCCCAGCAAGGGCCCCAGGAGGCCGAGAGCGGCGAAAAGACGCGGCCTCGACTTTTCTGCGGTGCGGTGATCTCTGGGGCTCGGACAGTCGTGCTCTCCTGCTGCACGCAGTGCGTGACCGTGGGCAGGAGTGCCCTTCTGGGGTGCGACCTTCGGGGGCCGTGGCGATGCCAAACCTGGGCGCGCAGGACGCTGCGAGCGCATCGCGCTCAGTCGCCTGGGGACCCCATAGTGCGCCCGCACCAAAGGTACGATACGCTACGACCCCCGCTGCGGACATCGTCCGGGCCCAGCCGGGACCAGGTGGGCAAGGCCTTGGCCTCAGAAGTCTGGCGTGCCTGGACAGCATGCAGTGCGAGACACACAGGTATATACATATAGATAGAGAGATACATATACATAGATATATATGTATATATATACATATATATATATTATTTCTTTATTATGTATTGAGGGGACGGGGGGGAAGCGATGGTCCTGGAGGCCGAGGCCGATGCCGGCGTGCTGCCCGCGTCAAAGGGCACTCCGGCGAAAGGCCGCTGTTAGGTGCAGCCAATGCTTTGCCTTCTGGATTCGGGCTGGGCGAAAGGGGGGCCAGCAAAGGGGGGGTTCGAGAATCAGCTCACGTGGCTGACTTTCCCGGCGCCTCCCGGCGCCTGGAGGCGGCCATGCATCGAGGAATGGGCCCCTCGTGGGGCCGAAGCCACCTGCACGCAGCAGATTTCGTAACCTCCTTTTCCCAATCCCCCCTTTCGCCTGGCCCGATGGATGACCGACACCCGGCGCGGCGGCGCGGACGCCGCGGCCCAGCGGCGGGCGGCGGCCGGGCGCCAGGGCGCCGCGGGCCGCCGGCGCGCCAGCCGGAGGGGGCCCGGGCCCGCGCGCATCGCGGCGGAGGCAAAGCGTCCAGCGGAGGCCGCCGGGGGCCCAGACTTCCCTCTGGACCGTGGAATGGAGGGCAGAAAATCCACCCCGAGAATAACCACCCCGACAAGCGAAGCCGTTTAGTAAACGCACCCGAAGAAAGAATCAAACAGGGCAGGGCCGTTTAGTAAACGCCCAGGGTCGTTTAGTAAACGCCAATTGTCGGGGTCGGGGTGTTTTTTCCTCCCTTGATGGAAGGGAGAACGGTAGGACAACAACGCCAGCAACAACAGCAACAACAGCAACAACAGCAACAACAGCAAACACAACCACAGTCACTTCGAGTCGTGCGCACTTATCTGCTTGCGCGTACCTCGCCACGTACATCCCAGACCCCCGACACCCGCCCTCTTCGTCTACCATCGTGCCCCCTCTCGGGGGTACATCTTCCTGACCTGCCACGTGTATTGGGCGCAACCCCTAAAAGAGCAAGAGAAATGAGAAAGGAGTGAGAGACAGAGAGCGTCAGAAAGAGAGAGGGAGAGAGAGAGAGAGAGAGAGCTAGAGAGAGAGAGAGAGGAACAACAATAAAAAAACGAGGAGGAAAGGAGTGGGCGAAGGGAGGGCGGCAAGGGACAAGAGGGAGGGAGCAGAACTGCGGACGAGAGAGATAAGAAGGTGGGGGGCTTAAGAGAGGAGCCCGAAAACAAGCGGCAGACCCGGACGGTTGGGTCGGGCAACGGTCCCCGACGGGCGGGTCGGGCGGGCGGGCAAACCCGCGGACCCGCGGGTGGACCCTAACGGGCGGGTCGGGCGCGCGGACGTGAAAGCACCCGGCGAGCTTCCAAGCGAGCCGCCGGGCCTGCCTTCACAAGCCAGGCGGGCGGCCCTAATGGGCGAGTCCAGCGGGCGGATCAAAGCGTGAATCCTGAATGATTTGTGGGGAAGTTTCAGGCGAGAGCGTGCGGGTGCATCTTTATTACTTGGCACGTGTAGTTGGCGCGGCGCAGCCCCTAAAACAGGAAAAAAGGGGAGACCGTGTATATGGGCCACAGAGGGCAGCGAGGGGCCACTGAGGGCAGCATCGGGACTGGGCCACAAGGGGAGGGGCCACGAAGGGCAGCAATGAGGCACAAAGGGCGCGAGCGAGCATGGGGCACGAAGGGCCTGACCCTGACGGGCGGGCCGAGCGGGCGGATCGATCGTGACTTCGGCGTGATTAGCCGGGAAATTTTCAGCGAGAGAGAGATTCCAAAGTAAATTTGAAGAAGTCCCCAGCGACTGCGCGATTCCTGAGAGGCAAGAGCGCGGATCCTGAGGAAATTGTGAGGAAGTCTCAAGCGGGAGCGCGCTTCTTGAGTAAATTGCAAGGAAGTCTCAAGCGGGAGCGGGGGACGGGAGTAAATTTCGAGGAAATATCAAGCGGGAGCCGCTGTTGTTGTAAACCGGGGGCCAGGGGCACAGTTTGAGCCTCAAGGCTTTCCCTCATGAAAAACAGGGCGCGACCGCCGGGAAGGGCACTTCAATTGAAGAGAAGCAATGTGCACCGGAAGCGGGGATCAACTATAATTATTCGTCAGCCGTGAAGAATCAGCAGCAACAACAACAACAGCAGCAACAAAAACAGCAGCAGTAACAACAACAACAACAACAACAACAACAACAACAACAACAACAACAACAACTGCAGCAGCAACAGCAACAACAACAGTAACAACAACAGCCACAACAACAACAACCACAACCACAACAACAAAAACAAAAACTACAACAACAAAACCAGCAGCAGCAGCAACAGCAACAGCAACAACAACAGCAAAAACAACAACAACACCAGCAGCAACAACAGAAACGAAAACGAAAACAACAACAAAAACAAAAACCGCAACAACAACAACAACAACCGCAACGCCAACAACACCAACAACAACAAACAACAACCAACAACCAACAACGACAACCACAACAACAACAACAACAACAACAACAACAACAACAACAACAACAACAACAACAACAACAACACAAGAGCAACAATAATGTTAAGACTGATCGCCCTTATATGCTCGACTGTCCAACAACGCGCATTTCCCAACCCCCCGATACACGCCCTCTTCGTCTTCGATCGAACCCTTTTGGGGGGGTACACCTTTCTTCCCTGCAGGCCGGGCCCCGGCAGGCGGCGGGGCGGCCGCGGACCGTCGGCCTGGCCAGCGGCAGCGCTGATCGGCGGGGCGGCCGCGGACCGTCGACGCGACCCCAAGAGAGACGGACAGGGGACCGACCACGACGACGACGACGACGACGAAGACGACGGCGACGACGACGACGACGGCGACGACGAGCGAAGCGAGAGCAAGAGAGAACGACAGCACGGCCACGAAGGGCACGAAGTAGACCACGAAGGACGACAGCGGGGACACGAAGGGAATGCGTATGGGGCCGCGAAGAGCGCGAACGAGCGGGGGCCACGAAGTGCAGATAATGCGGGGCCACAGAAGGCAACTATGGGGCCACTGAGGGTAGCAACTGGGCCACGTAGGACAGTGAGGGGGGCGCAAATGGCGACAGCGGGGCCACGAAAGGCATGCACATGGGGCCACAACGGGCGCGACTCCTGTGTGCCTGGGTGTCGGGAGCGCGGCGCTTGGGCAAATTGCTAAAAATTCCAACGCAAGGCCATTCTTCAGTAAGTTGCAAGCAAGTCTCGAGCGAGAGCGCGACTCCAGAGCGCCGGGAGAGCGATTCATGAATAAGTTAAGAGGAAGTCCCAAGCTAGAGCGCGATTCCTGAATAAAATGCGAGGAAGTCTCGGGCGGGAGCGGGGGCCCAGGCAAAATTGCAAGGAAGTCTCAGTTGTTGTTGTAACCCGGGGGCCAGGGGCCCAGTTTGAGCAGGAAGACTTTCCCTGTCAAACAACAAGGTGCGAGCGTCGAGGGGCACACTTTGATTAAGAAAAAACAATATGCACCGGTGGGGGGGATCAACAATAATTATTTTTCAGGAATGAGAAGTCAGCAACAGCAGCCGCAGGAGCAGCAACAACAACACCACTAACAAAACCAGCAGCAGCAGCGACAACAACAACAGCAACAACAACAACAACAACAACAACAACAACAACAACAACAACAACAACAACAACATCAACAGCGGCAAAAAAACAACAACAACAACTACAGTTACTAGAACAACAACAGCGATAACAACAACAACAACAACCACAACATCAGCAGCAGCAGCAATAACAACAGCGGCAGCAGCAGCAGCAACAGCAAAAACAACAGCAGCACCAGCAGCAGCAGCAACAACAACGACACAAGCAGCAGCAGCAATAACAACACCAGCAACAACAACAGCAACAACAAAAACAACAGCAGCTACAACAACAACCACAGCAGCAACATCAGCAACAACAACAATAACAACAACAACAAGAACAACAACAACAACAACAAGAACAACAACAACAACCAACAACAACGACAACAACGACACCAACAGCAGCAGCTGCTGCAGCAGAACAACAACAACAGCAGCAGCAGTAGCAACAACACCAACAACAACAACAATCACTTCAAGACAGTTCGCCCTTATCTGCTCGAGTGTCCAATAACGCGCATTCCCCAAACCCTCGATAATTACCCGCCAACTTCGTCTTCGATCGAACCCCTTTTTGGGGGGCATGCACTTCTTCCCTGCAGGCCGGCCCCGGCAAGCGGCGGGGCGGCCGCGGACCGTCGGCCCGAACCAAGAGGGACGGACAGGGGACGGAGCACGACGACAACGACAACGACGACGACGACGACGACGACGACGACGTCTGCGACGACGGCGACGACGACGTCGACGGCGACGACGAGCGAAAGCGAGAGCCACAGAGAACGACAGCAGGGCCACGAAGGAGACGAAGTAGGCCACGAAGGGCGACAGCGAGAACACGAAGGGAATGCGTATGGGGCCACGAAGAGCGTGAACGAGCGGGGGCCACGAA
>CAUYUJ010020242.1:124758-161068 GCA_963575745.1 Prorocentrum cordatum
CCAGGCGAAAACGCAATTCTGCAATAGTTTGTCAGGAAGTATCAGGGGGGCCGCGTTTCGGTGGTAAATTGCCAGGATTCCGACAACTCGGACGACGACGACGACGACGACGACGACGACGACGACGACGACGGCGACGACGGCGATCCTCTAGCTCCCGCTCCAGCTCCCGACTCCGACCGACGACTACTCTAAACCCCCCGGCAAGTCCGTGTCTGACTCCGAATTGGATGAGTCCGACGACGCCCATGACGACGAAGATGACGACAACGATGACGACGAAGACCGACCGACTCCGACTCTGAAACAAGCTCCGATTCGGGCTCCGACTCCGACTCCGACAACGGACAGCTCCCACGACGACGACGACGACAACGACGACCTCTACTCCTACCCCTGGCCCGACTCCGACTCCGGCGACTCTGACTCTGCCTCTGGATCTGACTCTGACTCTAACGCTGACCCTGACTCTGAACGACCACAACGACGACGACGGAGGTCAACGACGATGACGACGACGACGACGACTCCGGCTCCGACTCCGACTCTGGCTCCAGCTCCGACCTCTGGTGAGACTTCGACTCATCATCGATCACCCCCCACCGCCCGCCACGCAGGGCGGGAGTGGCGGCGTTTGTCCTCGCCGCGTCCTGGCCTGATGCGGATGCATGCCCCTCGCCTGCGCACGTAGCCTGGCGCGCACGAGCAACACGAACACAAAACGCACCGATTTCGCGGAGGAGGGACTTCGTCGAGATAGCAGACGTACACGAGCTTCTCCTTGTCCGAACAAAAACCACGCTATCGCCCAGAAGCTCGTAGAGCGTCTTACACGCGAGAGCTCTTGTTTTCTAAAATTACCCTGCGACGTACCCAACCCACGTGCATCAAATGGCAAGAGGACTATGCCAACATTAGCAGGAACAACGACAGTGTAGACGCGGCGATTTGCTGCGCAAGCTACATGGGATGCGCATGCGTTGCACGATTCACAGGACGACGATCGAAAGAACGAGGATTGAGGCCCCAGGATCGAAGAAGAACGGGAACGGGAACGAGGGGTAGGCGAGGGATGGAATGGAGGGCGGGGGGGGCGAAAGGCAATCGCGGAAGCAGCAGCACGCATGGAGAAGGTGAGGCGGGGAATAGGACGACGATGAAAGTGGCGGGAGGAGACAGAAGACTGCCGCGTTTTTCAAGTGCGAGCTAAACCCGCAGCGCTGCCTGCGCCATGTCGTCGCAGAGTTCCACATGATAAAACTTGTTTAGAGTGCAAGGAACGAGCGAGGCGTAGCTCGCCCGCTAGCTTCTCCGCCTCCTTCCCGCACATTTCAGCGCGGGAGCTGAACGCTCGCAGGCGCGCCGCCAGGTCTGCGGGCGGCCCGCGGGAAAGAAACTCAAGGCCGGGGTCGCGTATCATCAATCGGTTGTCCATCGTCCAAAGTTGCACTGGCGACGTACTGGTTGAACGCGGAGCGAGCAGCATCACGCGCGTGCCTGAACGCCACGCAGGTACAGTGCACGCGCGATTGGGACTTCAGGTCGATCACGCGCGTCTCCACCAGGCTTGGCAACACCACGCGACTGAGGATCTCACTGCGGTCTGCCATGCTGCTGTCCGC
Source organism: Prorocentrum cordatum (assembly GCA_963575745.1). Taxonomy (NCBI): domain Eukaryota; class Dinophyceae; order Prorocentrales; family Prorocentraceae; genus Prorocentrum; species Prorocentrum cordatum. Next base: position 126,381 of record CAUYUJ010020242.1, read on the forward strand.
GAATGCAATGCGCTGCCTGCAAGTAAGGCGGCGGCGTCCACTTGTCTCAGAAGATGTTCCCGCGGGCCCGAAGGGCGACCGCCAGCTCGAGCCGCGGCGCCGGCAGGCCAGATAAGGATCATGCAACAGCAAAGACGATGACAGAGCAACGAGGTATCGGCGAGTGCATGACAGGCCTCCGTTTCCTGCACTTCTTTCCTGTAGTTCCCCTAGCTCATCGAGCTCAGCAGATGTTTCTGCGGGTCCGAAGGACGACCGCCAGCTCGAGTCGCAGCGCCGACGAGCTGCATGCACATCAGGCAACACCCCAGGAGACACTGGCACACAACGATTTGACGTCAGTCAGTGCCAGACCACTCCATGTCTAGTTCCTCGCACACATACAATCGATCGCAGATGCGGGATAATCGAAGTAGAATGACGGGTCCAATCTGCGTCCGCGTAGGACGTCACTATGCTGGACCCCGCAGCAGGTTTCGAAAGTGGCGACAGTTTCGTGGGCCCCACAGCAGCCCTCGAAAGTGGCGACAGTTTCACAGATCGCAGCCCCCCTGGGATGGCGAGGTCTAATCTGAGTCCCCGTAGGACGTCACTACGCTGGCACCCCAAGCAGCCTTCGAAAGTGGCGACAGTTTCACAGATCGCAGCCCCCCAGGGATGGCGAGGTCTAATCTGTATCCCCGTAGGGCGTCACTCCGCTGGGCCCCCCCACGCAGCCTTCGAAAGTGGCGACAGTTTCACAGATCGCAGCCCCCCAGGGATGGCGAGGTCTAATCTGAATCCCCGTAGGGCGTCACTCCGCTGGGCCCCCCAGCAGCCCTCGAAAGTGGCGACAGTTTCACAGATCGCAGCCCCCCAGGAATGGCGAGGTCTAATCTGAATTCCCGTAGGGCGTCACTCCGCTGGGCCCCCCAGCAGCCCTCGAAAGTGGCGACAGTTTCACAGATCGCAGCCCCCCAGGGATGGCGAGGTCTAATCTGAATCCCCGTAGGGCGTCACTCCGCTGGGCCCCCCAGCAGCCCTCGAAAGTGGCGACAGTTTCACAGATCGCAGCCCCCCAGGGATGGCGAGGTCTAATCTGAATCCCCGTGGGGCGTCACTCCGCTGGGCCCCCCAGCAGCCTCGAAAGTGGCGACAGTTTCACAGATCGCAGCCCCCCAGGGATGGCGAGGTCTAATCTGAATCCCCGTAGGGCGTCACTCCGCTGGGCCCCCCAGCAGGCCTCGAAAGTGGCGATAGTTTCGCAGATCGCAGCCCCCCAGGGATGGCGAGGTCTAATCTGAGTCCCCGTAGGGCGTCACTCCGCTGGCCACCCCAGCAGCCCTCGAAAGTGGCGACAGTTTCGCAGATCGCAGCCCCCCAGAGATGGCGAGGTCTAATCTAAGTCCCCGTGGGGCGTCACTCCGCTGGCCACCCCAGCAGCCTTCGAAAGTGGCGACAGTTTCACAGATCGCAGCCCCCCAGGGATGGCGAGGTCTAATCTGAGTCCCCGTAGGGCGTCACTCCGCTGGCCACCCCAGCAGCCCTCGAAAGTGGCGACAGTTTCACAGATCGCAGCCCCCCAGGGATGGCGAGGTCTAATCTGAGTCCCCGTAGGGCGTCACTCCGCTGGCCACCCCAGCAGCCCTCGAAAGCGGCGACAGTTTCGCAGATCGCAGCCCCCCAGGGATGGCGAGGTCTAATCTGAGTCCCCGTGGGGCGTCACTCCGCTGGCCACCCCTGCCGCCCTCGAAACTAGCGACAATTTCGCAGATCGCAGCCCCCCAGGGATGGCGGGGTCTAATCTGAGTCCCCGTAGGGCGTCACTCCGCTGGCCACCCCAGCAGCCCTCGAAAGTGGCGACAGTTTCACAGATCGCAGCCCCCCACGGATGGCGAGGTCTAATCTGAGTCCCCGTGGGGCGTCACTCCGCTGGCCACCCCAGCAACCCTCGAAACTGGCGACAGTTTCACAGATCGCAGCCCCCCAGAGACGGCGAGGTCTAATCTGAGTCCCCGTGGGGCGCCACTCCGCTGGCCACCCCAGCAGCCCTCGAAACTGGCGACAGTTTCACAGATCGCCGCCCCCCAGGGATGGCGAGCGGCAAGCTAGGTAGGTAAAAGGCAAGCGAGACGAAGAGGGGAGAGAGGAGGCGGGAGGAGGAGGAGGAAGGTGGAGACCACAGTGCTCTTTTCAAAACGAGTACCCAACGCAGGAGGGTTGGGAATACAAGACAATCGCTTCAAAACTCGAAAGATATGTTCTCGGGTGCAGCACGCAGTTCTGTTACCTGGGACTGTGATAACAGACACGGTTGAGCTATTACAAATGCAGGAAACCTGGTTTGAATGTAATACACAAGACTTAAAACCAAAAATGACATGTTCAAATCCACTGTTCTTCGGGTTCGTCCCCAGTCAGGCCATGCTCGGCGAGTTAGACGGCAAACTTGGGTGGAAGCTAACATCGCCATCTTGGGTGACACTGGAGGCCTTGTTTAGAAATTTTCGCCCTGAGCATTCGAGAGGAAAAGACACACACAAAGTACGCGAGTTATGCCAGATACGTCATGCCAGTTGGGCAAGAGAGGAAGAGGAGGAGGAGGAGGAGGAGGAGGAGAAAGGTGGCGACAATGACTCGTAGAGCTTCCCTAGGAGCGAAGCGGCGAAGCTAGAGAGTAATTCCGGCGCGCCGGCGGGCTAGTTGGCAAGAAAATATCGACGGAAGTTCTGTCTGTTTTTAACTGATTTAAATTGAACTTCTCGAAATCTGAACATACGTTAGAACTCTAATATTTTCCACCCCCATATTCGATCCTACTTCCGCTCGCCATCTTAATATCAGGTCGATCGGGTACATACTACTGTCAGGAAGCACTCAGGCGGGATCGGCTGTTTAATGTCATCTTGGCAGGTGCTGCCAGTTGTCTCGACTTAACTCGAGCTGCAGATGAGCTACAGAGCTGTTCGACACAACAATCGTAAGGGAATCAACACAAGCACTAATCTCGAGTATCTGGATGCCCGAACTCGGTCTGCTACCAGAGCTGGGTCCGAAAAACTACTCGTACTCTGCCAATTTTCTTAAGACATCATCATGAGTTCCTTGATGTAACTCGAGCTGCAGATCAGCTACAGAGCTGTTCAGCACAGCAATCGCACCAAAATCATCAGGAGCGCTAGTCTCGAGTATCTAGATGCCCGAACTCGGTATGCTACTAGAGCTGGGTCCGGAAAAATATTCGTACTTTATTAACGTTTAAAGCGATGGTGATGACTTTCTTGAGATAACTCGAGCTGCAGATGAGCTACAGAGCTGTTCAGCACAGCTATAGGAAGAAAATCATCAGACGCGGTAGACTCGAGTATCTAGATGCCCGAGCTCGGTCTGCTACCAGAGCTGGGTCCAAAAAACTGCCCGTACTTTGCAAAATTTTGAAGAGATGATGATGACTCTCTTGAGATAACTCGAGCTGCAGATGAGCTACAGAGCTGTTCCGCACAGCAATCGAAAGGAAATCATCATAAGCACTAGTCTCAAGTGTCTGGATGCTCGGACTTGGTCTGCTTCCAGAGTTGGAACCAGTTGCAAATGTTTGAAATCGGTATGCTACCAGAGCTGGAACCCAAAAAAATCGCACTCCTCCTCCTCGTCCTCTCCTTCTCCTCAACTGGGAGCCGGCGGTAAACCGTCAACCAGGTTTTTCCGGTTTGCGGTCTCGCTAATCAGGCCCCTGGAGAGCTCTGCGGGGCCCCCCTGAAGCGCTCGGGAAGCGCTGCCAGGCACGCCCCGATTCGTGCCTGCACGCGTGCAGGCACACGTGGACGCGTGCCGGAAGCGCTCCCGGACAAGCTGCCGGGCGGGCGAGCCGAGGATCGTGCACCGGGGGGGCACCACCACTGGGCGCCGGCGGTAAACCGTCAACCTTCCTTACCGCCGGGGGACTCGTAGAGCTTCCTGAGCAGATATAATGTCGAAAAAATTGCAGAGAACGAATAGTTTTTCATCCTAAACGATTTCAGACCTCTCGATGCAACAGCCAAGCGCCCCTCATGCTTCTGGATCGTTTTCTGTGCGCACGAGCTCCGTAGCTCTCCTACAGCCCGAGTTACGTGCGAAAAACGACAGCACCTCTCAAGATCACTCGAACAATACAAATAGTAGTATCAGACCGAGTTCAGACATCTGAATGCAACAGGCGGACGCGCCTGATGCCTCCGAATCGATTCCTGTGATTACCAGCCCTGCAGCCCCCTTACAGCCCGAGTTAAGTGCAGAGAACAGACTGCACCTCTGAAGATGACTCGAACAGTACGGATAGTTTCGCGGACCTAGCTCAGGCAGCAGGCCGAGTTCAGGGTCTGAATGCGACAGGTGGACGCGCCTGATGTCTCCGAACCGATTCCAGTGATTACCAGCCATGCAGCCCCCTTACAGCTCGAGTTAAGTGCAGAAAACGGACAGCACCTCTCAAGATGACTCGACGAATACGAATAGTTATGCGAACCTAGCTCGGACAGCACACCGAGTTCCGAGCTCTGGATTTGGCAGGCGGACGCGCCTGATGTCCCCGAATCGATTCCTGTAAGTACGAGCCCTGTAGCCTCACTACAGCCCGAGTTAAATGCAGAAAACTGTCAGCACCTCTCAAGATGACTCCAACAACACGAATAGTTTCGCAGACCTAGCCCGGGCAGCAGACCGAGTTCAGACATCTGGATGGGACAGACGAACGCGCCTGATGATTCCCAATCGATTGCTGTGATAACGAGCTCTGTAGCTGCCCTACAGCTCGAGTTGAGTACAAAATACCGACAACGCGTATCAAGACGACTCGAAACAGCCGATCCCGCCGCGATGCTTTTTGCAGAAATATTGACCCGATCGAGCGGAGATTAAGATGGCGAGCGGGAATAAGATCGAATATGGTCAGAAAAAAAAACTAGAGCTCAAACGAATTGTTGGATTTCGAGAACAAAATTTTCAACCGACCAAAAGTCAGCAAAAGGTCTGTCGAGACTGGGCGCCGGCGGTAAACCGTCAACCTTTGTTACCGCCGGGGGGACTCGTAGAGCTTCCTGACAACATATAATGTCGAAAACAATTACACAGAAAAAATAGTTTCTCAGCCCAAGCAATTTCAGACCTCTCGGATGGAACAGCCGAACGCCCCCGATGCTTCTGGATTGTCTTCTGTACGAGCTCTGCAGCTCTCCTACAGCCTGAGTTACGTGCGTAAATCGACAGCACCTCTCAAGATGATTCGAACAATTCGAATAGTTTGGCAAACCTAGCTCGAGTATCAGACCGAGTTCAGACCTCTGCATGCGACAGGCGCACGCGTCTGATCTCTCTAAATCGATTCCTGTGATTACCAGCCCTGCAGCCCCCCTACAGCCCGAGTCAAGTGCAGGAAACCGACAGCACCTCTCAGGGTGACTCGAACAATACGAATAGTTTGGCGGGCCTAGTTCGGGCAGCAGACAGAGTTCGGAGGTCTCGATTCGAAAGCCACACGCGCCTGATGTCTGCGGATCGATTCCACTGATTACCAGCCATGCAGCCCCCCGACAGCCCGAGTAGTGCAGAGAACGGACAGCATCTCTCAAGATGACTGGAACAATGCGAACAGTTTCGCGATTCTAGACCGGGCAGCAGACCGAGTTCAGAGCTCTGGATTCAACAGACAGCGGCCAATGATGATTCTGAATCAGATTCTGTACGCATCAGCTCTGTAGCTGTCCTGTAGCTCGAGTTAAGTACAGAAAACCGAGAGCGTCTGTCAAGATGACTCGAATAATACAAATAGGTTTGCGGACCTAGCTCGGCTAGCAGACCGAGTTCAGACCTCTGGGTTCAACAGGCGAACGCGCCTGATCATTCTGAATCGATTAGCTCTGCTTACCAGCTCTGTAGCTGCCCTAAAGCTCGAGTTATCTTGAGAAAACCGTCACCGCGTGACAAGATAACCCGAAACGGGCGATCCCGCCGCAGTGCTTCTTGGCAGTAAAAGGTACCCGATCGAGCTGAGATCAAGACGGCGAGCGGGAATAAGATCGAATATCACGGGAAAAAATACTAGAGCTCTAACGAATTGTTGACTTCCGAGAACAAAATTCTCAACCGACCAAAAGTCACCAAAATGTCCGTCGATATTGTTCTTGCCAACTAGCTCTCCAGCGCCCCGGAATTACTGGCGCCGGCGGTGAACCGTCAACCTGGTCACCGCCGGGAACCTCGTAGAGCTCCTTCCACTGACAAGAGTGCAGAGAATCGACGCAGAGTGAAAAGATAGACATTTTTCGAAAATCTTGATTTTCGATTTTTTCGATCTTCATATTCGTTCAGTTCCTTGAAGTCAACTCATGCAAAAATGCATCGGGAGAGCTGAGCTGCTGTCACAGAGGAGTTTGAATGCCAATGCGACGCGCAAAAATCTGCTAAAATGAAATGTCAAATATCTTTCAAATTTTCGCAAAACCGCCCAAAAGTTGCCACATTGGCCGGGTGGGCCAACTAGCTCCACCCCGCGCCGGAATTCCTCTAGCTCATCGATGCCGAAGAGCTCTTCAAGGTACTCTTAAGCTTCCAGCAATAACATGCTAAGGGAAGCTCTACGGGTTATTTTTCTTGCCAACTAGCTCTCCAGCGCGCCGGAATTACTCTTAAGCTTCCAGCAACTAGCTAAGGGAAGCACTCACCACCATCTGGCTTCGAATCTAAAACCCTCTAGCTCTGAGAGAGTACTGGGCGCCGGCGGTAAACCGTCAACCTTTCTTACCGCCGGGGGACTCGTAGAGCTTCCTGACCATATATAATGTCGAAAAAAATTGCAGAGAACAAATACTTTTTAAGCCTAAGCGATTTCAGAACTCTCGATGCAACAGCCGAACGCCCCTCATGCTTCTGGATCGTTGTCTGTGCGCACGAGCTCCGTAGCTCTCGTACAGCCCGAGTTGTGCGGAAATCGACAGCACCTCTGAAGATCACTCGAACAATACAAATAGTTTCGCGAATCTAGCTCGAGTATCAGACAGATTTCAGACTTCTGGATGCAACAGGCGGGCGCGCCTGATGTCTCCTAATCGATTCCAGTGATTACCAGCCGTGCAGCCCTCTTGCAGCCGAGTTGAGTGCAGAAAACCGACAGCAGCTCTGAAGATGACTCGAACAATACGAATAGTTTCGCGGACGTTGCTCGGGCAGCAGACCGAGTTCAGACCTCTGAATGCGTCAGGCAGACGCGACTGATGTCTTCGAATCGATCCCAGTGATTACCAGCCCTGCAGCCCCCTCCGAACTCGAGTTAAGGGCAGAAAACGGACAGCACCTCTCAAGATGACTCGAAGAATACGGATAGTTTTGCGAACCTAGCTCGGGCAGCACACCAAGTTCAGAGCTCTGAATGCGTCAGACAGACGCGACTCATGTCTCCAAATCGATTTGTGATTACCAGCCCTGCAGCCCTCTTACAGCTCGAGTTAAGGGCAGAAAACCGACAGCAGCTTTCAAGATGACTCGAACAATACGAACAGTTTCGCGAACCTAGCTCGAGCAGCACACCGAGTTCAAACCTCTAGAATGGAAAAAACAAACGCGCCTGATGATTCGCAATCGATTTCTGTCATAATGAGCTCTGTAGCTGCCCTACAGTACAAATTACTGACAACGCGTATCAAGATGACTCGAAACAGCCGATCCCGCCGCGACGCTTTTTCCACAAATATTCATCCGATCGAGCTGAGATTAAGATGGCGAGCGGGAATAAGATCGAATATGGTCAGAAAAAATACTAGAGCTCAACGAATTGTTGAATTTCGAGAAGAAAATTTTCAACCGACCAAAAATCAGCAAAAGGTCCGTCGAGTTTTTTCTTGCCAACTAGCTCTCCAGCGCGCCGGAATTACTCTTAAGCTTCCAGAAACAAGCTGAGGGAAGCTCTACGAGTTACTCTGGGGAACACCGACTGGCGCCGGCGGTGAACCGTCAACCTGGTCACCGCCGGGAACCTCGTAGAGCTCCTTGCATCCGTGAGAAAGCTCACGATCAAAGGGAGAGCTTCTGGGAGGTTTTCTACGAAAACTTCAAGTTGAGATTTTTCGGAGTGAACATGAAGTCGGTTCCTCCAAGTGAACTGGTACTGAAAATAGCTCTAGAGGGCTGAGCTGCTCAGAGAACAAAGTTTAGATCTGAATGCTCGGAGTAAAAATCTGCTTTCTCAAAATGAATTGTCAAATATCTTTCAAAGAATTGCGAAACCGACCAAAAGTTACCACTTTGTCCTTTCTGGACGGGTCGACCAACTAGCTCCACCCGCGCCGGAATTCCTCTAGCTCATCGATGCCGAAGAGCTCTACGAGGTACCCAAAGTCACCACTTTGTCCTTTATGGCCGGGTCGACCAACTGGGCGCCGGCGGTAAACCGTCAACCTTGGTTACCGCCGGGAGACTCGTAGAGCTTCCTAGCTGGACGTAAGTTGAGAAAACCGACAGCAACTACCTCTGAATGCGACAGGCGGACGCGTCTGATGTCTGCGATTGACTCCTGTCATTACCAGCCCTGCAGCCCCCCTACAGCCCGAGTTAAGTGCAAAAAACCGACAGCACCTCTCAGGATGACTCGAACAATACAATAGTTTCGCAGACCTAACTCGGGCAGCACACCGAGTTCCGAGCTCTGGATTCGACAGGCGGACGCGCCTGATTTCTTCAAATCGATTCCTGTGACCACCAGTACTGTAGGCCCCCTCAGCGCGAGTTGAATGAAGAAAACCGAGAGCACTTCTCAAGATCACTTCACCAATACGAATAGTTTCGTGATTCTAGATCGGGCAGCAGACCGAGTTCAGAGCTCTGGATTCGACAGACAAACGCAACTGATGATTCTGAATCGGTTTCTGTGAATATCAGCTCTGTAGCTGTCCTACAGCTCGAGTCAAGTACCAAAAACCGCCGAAAACCGAGAGTTCCTGTCAAGATGACTCGAATAATACGAATAGGTTTACGGACCTAGCTCGGCTAACAGACCGAGTTCAGACCTCTGGATTCAACAGGCGAACGCGCCTAATCATTCTACATCGATTAGCTGTGCTTACCAGCTCTGTAGCTGTCCAAGCTCGAGTTATGTTCAGAAAACCGTCAGCGCGTATCAAGATAACTCAAAACGGCCGATCCCGCCACAGTGCTTTTCGATAGTAATATTCACCCGATCGAACTGAGATTAAGATGGCGAGCGGGAATGAGATCGAATATCACGGAAAAAAATACTAGAGCTCTAACGAATGGTTGAATTTCGAGAACAAAATTTTCAACCGACCAAAAGTCACCAAAAGTTCCGTCGAGATTTTTCGAGCTGACTAGCTCTCCAGCGCGCCGGAATTACTCTTAAGCTTCCAGCAACTGGCGCCGGCGGTGAACCGTCAACCTGGTCACCGCCGGGAACCTCGTAGAGCTCCTAGCACGCGTAAGAGTGCTCAGGCATCAAAAGGAAGGGCTTCTGGTAGCATTTCTCGAAAAAGAGGAACATGATTTTTTTAATGTCGACATAAAGTTGGTTCCGCCAAGTGTTTTGATAGCAAAAGTGCATGTAGAGAGCTCACATTAAGACGAAGAGGCCCTCATAGTAGTCTACAGGAATAAATAGTCAAATATCTTTCAAATTTTCGCAAAACCACCGAAAAGTTGTCACATTGTCCAATCTGAAACCCTATAGCTCTCGGAGAGTTCCCCAGGAAACCTGGCAGCGCCGAAAACCCGGAGAGCGAAGAGAACCTCGGGGGCGGGAAATCTTTCCTGGAGAGCCGTGGGGGGCTCCCCCGCGCTTCGGAAACGCTGCCAGGAACGCTTCCACGCGAGCTTGCACGCGTGCAGGCACGCGCGGACGCGTGCCGGAGGCGCCTCCGGACGGGCTGCCGGCTCAGGCGAGCTGCTGCGGCGGACGTGGACCGCCGTGGGGGAGCTCCTGGCACCACCACCGTCCGGCTTTGAACCCAGCTAGCTCCCAGAGAGCTTTCCGGGAAGAACCTACCCAAGGTACCTCGTAGAGCTCTTCGGCAAGATGAGCTAAGAGGAATTCGGGCGCAGTGTGGAGCTAGTTAGCCGACCCGACATTAAGAGACAATGTGGTAACTTTGGTAGGTTTTTTCCGAAGAGCTCTCTGAGAGTTAAAGGGTTTTAGATTAGAAGCTGGACAGTGGTGGTGCCCGCGAGCAGCGCATCTCCGCCGCTCCACGATCCCCGCAGCGCCTTGTGAAACTGGAACCGGCGGTAAACCGTCGACCTGATTGCCGCCGAAAACCTCATAGAGATCTTTTCTTGCACGGCGAGAAAGCTTCTGGAGCGAGAAACAAAGAATTCGAAAAATCATGTTTTTCTGTTTTATTAACGTCGGTTCCTCCAAGTGTTTCGATAATATACTGCACCTAGCATAACCCACTACAGGTGCTGCAAAAAAAAATGCTTTCTCAAAATGAATGGTCAAATATCTTTCGAATATTCGTAAAACCACCCAAAAGATACCACTTTGTCCTTTCTGGCCGGGTCGACCAACTAGCTCCACCCGCGCGGGAATTCCTTTAGCTCATCGATGCCGAAGAGCTCTGCGAGGTACCTCGCAGCGGGTCCGGGAGAGCTTTTGGCAAGCGTTTACGCGTGCCTGCACGCGCAGGCAGGCGTGGAAGCGTTCCTGGCAGCGCTGCGAAAGCGCTGCCGGGAAGCCCCCCAGAGCCCCAGACGAGCTTCAAAAAAGCTTCCGTGGGCTTGCCAGAAGAGCTTTCCGGTGTGTCTTCTCTTTTTCCGGAGAGCTCTCTGAGACTGGCGCCGGCGGTGAACCGTCAACCTAGTCACCGCCGGGAACCTCGTAGAGCTCCTCTCACTCGTAAGAGCGCAGAGAATCGACACAGAGTGAAAAAAATATAGATTTTTTGAAAATCTTCAAATTCGATTTTTTTGATGTTGATATTCGCTTAGTTCCTGGAAGTCAACTCATGCAAAAATGCATCGAGAGAGCTGAGCTGCTGTCACAGAGAAGTTGATATGCCAACGCGACGCGCAAAAATCTGCTTTCTCAAAATAAGTGGTCAAATATCTTTCAAATTTTTGCAAAACCACCCAAAAGTTGTCACATTGTCCGCCTCGGCCGGCTGGGCCAACTGGGCGCCGGCGGTAAACCGTCAACCTTGGTTACCGCCGGAAGACTCGTAGAGCTTCCTAGCTCGACTTTAGTTGAGAAAACCGACAGGACCTACCAACATTCCGACTCGTAGTGAATATGTTTTGACCTCTGAATGCGACAGGCGGACGCGTCTGATCTCTGCGAATCGACTTCTGTCATTACCAGCCCTGCAGCCACCCTACAGCCCGAGTTAAGTGCAGAAAACTGACTCGAATAATACGAATAGTTTCGCGGACCTAGTTCGGGCAGCAGACAGAATTCAGAGCTCTGGATTCGACAGGCGGACGCGCCTGATGTCTTCAAATCGATTCCTGTGACCACCAGCACCGCAGCCCCCCTCAGCGCGAGCTGAGTGAAGAAAACGGAGAGCACTTCTCAAGATGACTCGACCAATACGAATAGTTTCGCGATTCTAGATCGGGCAGCAGACCGAGTTCAGAGCTCTGGATTCGACAGACAAACGCAACTGATGATTCTAAATCGGTTTCTGTGGATATTAGCTCTGTAGCTGTCAAGCTCGATTTAAGTGGAGAAAACCGAGAGCACTTCTCAAGATGACTCGACCAGTAGGAATAGTTTCGCGATTCGAGATCGGGCAGCAGACCGAGTTCAGAGCTCTGGATTCGACAGACAAACGCAACTAATGATTCTGAATCGGTTTCTGTAAATCGCAGCTCTGTAGCTGTCCTACAGCTCGAGTTAAGTACAGAGAACGGAGAGTTCCCGTCAAGATGCCTCGAATAATACGAATAGGTTTGCGGACCTAGCTAGGCTAACAGACCGAGTTCAGACCTCTGGATTCAACAGGCGAACGCGCCTAATCATTCTACATCGATTAGCTGTGCTTACCAGCTCTGTAGCTGTCCTAAAGCTCGAGTTATGTTCAGAAAACCGTCAGCGCGTATCAAGATGACTCGAAACGCCGATCCCGCCACAGTGCTTTTCGATAGTATATTCACCCGATCGAGCTGAGATCAAGATGGCGAGCGGGAATAAGATCGAATATCACGGGAAAAAATACTAGAGCTCTAACGAATGTTGAATTTCGAGAACAAAATTTTCAACCGACCAAAAGTCAGCAAAAGTTCCGTCGAGATTTTTCTTGCCAACTAGCTCTCCAGCGCGCCGGAATTACTCTTAAGCTTCCAGCAATAACTTGCTAAGGGAAGCTCTACGAGTTATTACTGGGCGCCGGCGGTAAACCGTCAACCTTGGTTTTGTTTGTTTGTTTGGACTCGCGTTCCCAGCTGGGTGCAGCTGGGCGAGGACCGGTCCCGCAGCAACACACGGGCAGCGCTGAGCAGCGCTTCGGCTGCCGACAATTCACATTCTGTGACTGTAGCTCCTTCGAGGAGCCACGCGGCCTCGGCCACATCCCTCCAAACGAGGGGCACGGCACTAGAAACAGCAAACTCATGCCCAGCAGGGAAGGGGCCCACGGTTCTCGCGGAAGCGATGCCTATCTCACTGGGATTGCACTGAGTATTGATTAAGCCGATCTGAAGCCAGAAACCACATCCTGATCCTTGCTGGTCAACCCCGCCATCAAAGCCTCCCCTGATAGCGAACGGTACGAGATAAGTTTCGAATGGATATAGATAACAATGAGTTCTGTAGAATGTGCGGCCATATCTGGCCTCATGCGTCAATTCATCCGCTCGTGTATTGTCCTCCCTGAATTCGTGTCTCCATATCTCACGTCCCAAGGCAGCAGGCCTCAGATTGAAACACGCAGCGAGCTCAAAGGTACAATCAATCATGGCAGCTGTCCTCTTGCAGTAGCCCCGATTCTCACATCTCCATTTACCCTGGAGCCAGGAGCAGATAAGTAGTGAGTCACCCTTGAACTCAGCAGCAAAACCCTCTGACGATATATCCCACACAGTCGCACGCTCCTGGATCATAGCATAACGTATTGCAAGCTTGGCGGACTCTTTGGGGTCATACTTGGGGTGTAGAGGGTTGGTCGCGGTGTCGACCATCTCAGCATCGGCCTTCTCTCGAGCCTCAGGGGGGCCTCGAGGTCCATTAGGAGAGCCCTTCCAAGACACCACAAAGTAATCATAGACCTTAGTTTTGTTGTATTGCATAAGGAGTTGCTTCCATACCTCCAAGAACTGAACCCAATCACCCCGCACAGACTCCCACCACTTTTCCCCAAAGAACTGAATGTATGGGAACTGCCAAGACCGTCCGCCCACAGACACAGGGCCTCCACGAAGCCGTTTGCCCGAACTAGATAAGGCCCTGTTGCCGTGTTGTCGTAGAACCTCTGTTATTGTGTCGCGAGCCGTGATCCAGCCCACATTGTACATCATAAGTGCACGTCGGGAGTCGCGAAAGGCCCTCCTCCCTCTTGAGACGGCAAGTGGCTCGTCTCTGAGAGCATGGGCTGCTCCCTCTCCAGAGGGCATCGGCTGTGAGCGGGCAATGGAACAGGCGACCTGCGTGCATAGATCCTCCAGCCGTCTCTCCATATCCGTAATCCTCCCCTCCACCTCCATCATAGTCGTAGCAGGAACATCCTCCCCCCGTCCCTCCGCAAAGCGAACACGTTTAGCACGTTGAGTCGTTGATCCCTCCACCTCAACCTCCGTCCTTGCCGTCCTGTCCTCCTCCAAAGATAGTAAATATTGCCTCGTGGAGCGCATCATGCCCCAGCTCTTCCAGCACAGCATCTGCACAGCCGATGGGAAACCCCCATCGCAGAAGATTGTCCTGACTCGTGTCAGTGCAGCTGGCCGCCATACCTCCCACCCCACATCTCCTGGCTTCCTCCTCCCTGACATTCTCAGAAGACACATACCCTCGAACGCATGGATAACCCTCACACACTCACTGTCAATCGTGATGGCCTCTGCTGCATATAAAAGGCGGCTCTGCACAGTCGATTGATATCGACGAAACTTCTTCACCAGAGGCAGCGCCCTGCACGTAAAATACTGCACCTGCGCAAAGAATGCCCTTCGGGCCTGCTGGACGCGCTCCTGCACATCCGTGTGGATAGCAGTGAAACTTCTGGGAATCTGATACCCCAGCACATTCAAACTCTCAACATGCTTGAAAGGTACAATCCGCGAGCCAATCTGAACCGTGACCGTATCAGTGTACTGAGTACCACACACCATCATTTCTAAACTCTCCTCCTTCCACTCCATCCCCCAATCCCTGAGAGCAGTAGTGAAGGCAGCGGCTGCTACCTGCGCCTCCGATGCTGACTTGGCGGCCAGAAAAATATTGTCAGCCCAGAGAGCATGATTCCATCGTGCATACCGACAGTGATCATCATGGCATGGCATCTCGACTCCGACACCGCGCTGGTCCAGGCGAGCAATCACATCACGCCACATAGCAATAGTGACAATAGTAAACGCGATAGGTGATTCGGTACCCCCAGTCCGGAGCGACCTATCCCACTGCACATTTGGGATTGTCACTCCTTCAAACAGCACCGTGCATGAGGTAGATGAGAGAGGCTCCAATAACGCATACTGTAACCGTGCACTGATCCCCAGGGCCGTCATCGCTCTCGAGACTGTCGGCAGCGTCACAGCATCGAACGCCCGCTCGATGTCACAGCTGAGGAGCCACGCCGTTTGATCTCGCCCCCATGTGGAAGCATGCTGTGCAATACATTTCATGGCCGATGAAATCTCCCAGCAACGCCGTCCGCTGGTAAAACCGTAAACCGCCATATCACTCATGAAGGGTTCCACACATCTTTCCAGTAAAATCGTCACGCACGTGAGATACCACTTGGCCAAGGTATTTCCAACAAGCAGGTTCCTTGTTTGTCGCAATGTTTCCAGTTTACTCGTTTTCGGCATAAGTGTTAGGTATACTTCCTGCCATTCCCTTGGCGTCGGGCGAAGCCCGTTGAATATATCAGAGAAAACCTTACCAATAGAACGCACTGACCTCCACGAAAGAGCCTTGAGAAGTTCAACCGAGATGCCGTCGGGCCCACAGGCCCGTCCTGTTCGGAGCCTGCTCCGCGCCTGCAGAATAGTAGAGTATGTGATCGTAAGTGTGTTGTCCGAAGAGGCTGTTGATTGAGATGCATGGCGACGCAATGTGGACACAAGCTCCCGATTGCGGGCTCTGGAGTCATCACAAGTCATACTCTGCACAGCATATCGCTCCACCTCCTCCGCCCACAGTTCCCTGTCCTCCGTCATCATAGTCGTAGGTCCCATATCCCCTCCCCCAGTGTCCGTCACCCTCAACTCCGTCACACGTGTCCTCCTCCCCTTCCTAGATGGTAGTGCCTCCCACTCCACCTTCCGTCGGCGATATTCCCGCGCCAGCGGTCTGATGCGACGTCGAAGGTCTCGAGCCAACGCTCTGTCCTTCCTAGCACGTGCCTCTCTGAGTTGTACCTCCAGCTCGGCATGTTGAGGAGTCCTACTTGGTGGGAGCCCTCTGGAGTACCTGGGGGCCCTCACCGTGAGGAGTGGTAACGCATGTCCAGCAATCGTTCCAGCAATACGTTGCGGGGGCACCGTCGGGATCTGTACGTCCGCCAGGACCTGGAATTGAGCCTCCTCCCGATACGATTGGAACTCTTTGTGGCTTGTGTGGTGGCTAGGGGGGCCTTGATATTTCGTGACCTGAGGGTTCTGCATCTGGAACTCGGCGTAGACACAGGCGTGATCCGAGAAGTTGGTAGTCGGGGTCTCTGGGATCCAATCCGTTCGGCATTCAACCAAGTCACCCTCCCAGGATTGTGGGACCATGAGATAGTCAAGCACTTTTGGCGCAATAGTCTTCGCCCCAGACTTGCGTCGAGCATTGTTCGCACGATGCACGAAGGTCGGCTGCCGAGAGTACGGCGAGCCAAGAGAATTGACTGCCAGCAAGCGCATCCGACATAGCCACTCCTGCAGCTGAGATCGCCACATGTCCTCCTCCCACCGTCTATCCTCCGTATCATTCCCATATCCCCTCCCGTCGAGAATCTGCACAGCGCCTCCAGTCACCGTGCCTCCTGAACAGGTGATGTCGGGCGCAAGCTCAACATTAAAATCCCCTGCAATCACAAGCTCACATGTGTATCTGCACTCCTCCTTCCACCTCCGATAAGTTGTTTCGATTGTTTTCAGCATCTCAAAAGCCACCTCCAATGAACGATTCTCCGATCTATTCGGAAAGTACGCAGAGACAAGAAAATACACGGATGACGCAAGCACACAATAGCAAGACGAGCATGATTATTCCAAGAACGAACTATGTTGTGACAAGACTTCCCCCTCAAAGCTATGGAAGCCTTCCTGTCACTTGAGTAAACTAGGTGCCAGCCAAGCAGCTGAATTGAATTGGACGGTAAGTGTTCACACTCCTGTAAACAGAACACTTCACAGCCGTGAGAAAGAAGTGCCCTCATGCAAGCAAATCCCCGATCTGCTGTAGCCCCTTGTTTCATAAGATTCTGGGTGCCTAGCCTATGCTGGGCTGTGGGGCCACCAGCCCGACTGGCACCTCTGCACCGTCACACCCTGCCGGCAAGACTCGCAACAAATGTGTCGTATGTAGTCGTCACACCGCTGCGCATAAGTACACCCTCCCAGATCTCGCGGTCCACTGTCCACCCCGTATTGATACGAAAGGATGCCAGTTCCACAGGTCGATGCTGAGGATCCTGCGGCTTGGTCCACATTGTGCTCCGTCCGTTGGGTCCCGATCCTGTCTCCCCCCTGATCTCCATGGCCTCACTGTTGGTACACTCGCGGTATGTCCCGTAGAAGCGTCCCACAGCTCCGATATGATCACGTTTCCATGGTGGAGCTTCTATACGTACGCGGACCCGACTGGGTCGTTGTAACATGCCCTGGAACATGCTGTCATAGTCTGGAGGTGACCTCGAAACCTGAGCCGCATTCCTCTGGGGATTCGGAGTTAAAGCATCATCAAAAGCACGCTTCACGTTGTATAGTGTCGAAGAGTCGGTTCCTACAATGAATTTGATTTTGATCGTACTCAACATCATTCTACTTCCATTCATACGTAATGTGCCCTCGTAATCGATCCTAGCTTCATCCTCTGCAGCGATGGCCGTCTTCAAATTAGTGATGAATTGTGCAGCGTCCGTGTCTCTCATCATACTGGCCGAACGTGTAACCGCTGTCCCGTTCCAGTCAGTCCAGCCTGTGAGCTCCACATAGCTGGGATTGAAGCTGGATGGTCCCGAGAGTCCTGGTGGGCCTCCTCCATAGGAAGGTGCCGTGGTCGAGGCAGCACCTGATATCACACTGGGGTTCTTCTTGAGGTCCTGCATTTGTCGTTCCAAGTTGCTCATCCTGATGTCGGAGGCCTCCTGACGGTTCGAGATGCTCTGAATATCGGCCCTAATTTCGACGTTTTCTTGTTGCCTAACTTTGCTCTCAAGTACGTTGAGCTCCGCGAAGGCCTTGAACCAGGATGGGGCCTCGTCCGAGACCACACTGAGTTTCTTTCGCTTCTCCTCGAGTTCCCCCAAGAGTGCCTCCTGAGGACCGTTGGCACGATGTTTGACATTTCGTTGGGCATCGTCGCTAACACCCTGCATACCCTGACGCTCTCCAGCACCTTCAGGGACAACAGCCGCTTGGGCCGCCGCTTGTTGTGCCTCCGTGGGCATACCTGGGGGTCCCCCTAGAGCACCTTGTGGAGCTGGGCCTCTAGGAACAACAGGAGCGCCTCCAGATCCTTGACCTCCAGGACTGACCTGACCTGCTGGAGCCCCTCCCACACGCCCTCCGTTGATTGTATTTCCCGCCACAGCTGCGTTGGAAGGAGTCTGCATCATATTCATGAGTCCTGTATTCATATTCACAAATGAAGATGGGACAACACAATGACTATCACTATCTGGTGTGGAGTCGGCAGTATTCAATCTCCCGTCCAGTGGAAGGTCACGTACAATTTGCTCGGTATCCTGAATTTGCCTCTTCCGAGACGCCCTCTCAACAGCAGAATCTGGTCTCTGTCCGTAATCCTGTGAGTACTGCAAATAAGGTACAGTCGGGGAAATATCCTCCAGCTGGAAACGTCTAGCAAGTATTGAAAAGTCGTACCCGTCCGTCGTTGCACACACGACAAGCAAAACAACAACAATTACAGCACACAAAGCAGGCGGCCTGGCTTGCCTGGAAGATGCCGTACTCGTCGATGGCAGCGATGGCCGCCGCGCCGCTCCCCCGCGACGCCGACACCCCCTGAGCTCCTGTGGGATCCAGGAGCCCTAGAGCCGAGATGCCTTGAGCCGGGGAACTCGTAGAGCTTCCTACCTCGACTTAAGTTGAGAAAACCGACAGCATCCAACATTCCGACTTATAGTGAATATTTGTTGACCTCTGAATGCGACAGGCGGACGCGTCTGATGTCTGCGAATCGACTTCTGTCATTACCAGCCCTGCAGCCCCCCTACAGGCCCGAGTTAGGTGCAGAAAGCCGACAGCACTTCTGAGAATGACTCGAACAATATAGAAGTTTTGCAGATCTAATTTGGGCAGCAGACCGAGTTCCGAGCTCTGGATTCAACAGGCGGACGCGCCTGATGTCTTCAAATCGATTCCTGTGACCACCAGCACTGTAGCCCCCTCAGCGCGAGTTGGGTGAAGAAAACCGAGAGCACTTCTCAAGATGACTCGACCAATCCAAATTCTAGATCGGGCAGCAGACCGAGTTCAGAGCTCTGGATTCGACAGAAAAACGCAACTGAGGATTCTGAATCGGTTTCTGTAAATATCAGCTCTGCAGCTGTCCTACAGCTCGAGTTAAGTGTAGAAAACCGAGAGTTCCTGTCAAGATGACTCGAATAATACGAACAGGTTTGCGGACCTAGCTCGGCTGACAGACCGAGTTCAGACCTCTCGATTGAACAGCCGAACGCGCCTAATCATTCTACATCGATTAGCTGTGCTTACGAGCTCTGTAGCTGTCCTAAAGCTCGAGTTATGTTCAGAAAACCGTCAGCACGTATCAAGATGACTCAAAACAGCCGATCCCGCCATGACGCTTTTCGATAGTAACATTCACCCGATCGAGCTGAGATCAAGATGGCGAGCGGGAATAAGATCGAATATCACGGGAAAAAATACTAGAGCTCAAACGAGTTGTCAAATTTCGATAACAAAATTTTCAACCGAGCAAAAGTTGTGAAAATTTCAGTCGAGATTTTTCGAGCCAACTAGCCTGCCAGCGTTTTCGAATTACTCTTAAGCTTCGCCGCTGCGCTCTCAGGGAAGCTCTACGAGTCACTAGCTCCACCCCGCGCCGGAACTGGGCGCCGGCGGTAAACCGTCAACCTTTGTTACCGCCGGGGGACTCCTAGAGCTTCCTGACAACGCGCGTAAATCGACAGCACCTCTCAAGATGACTCGAACAATACGAATAGTTTGGCAAACCTAGTTCGAGTATCAGACCGAGTTCAGACCTCTGCATGCGATGGGCGGACGCGTCTGATGTCTCTGAATCGATCCCTGTGATTATCAGCCCTGCAGCCCCCCCTGCAGCCGAGTTAAGTGCAGGAAACCGATAGCACCTCTCAGGATGACTCGAACAATTCGAATAGTTTCGCGGACCTAGTTCGGGCAACAAACCGAGTTCAGAGCTCTGGATTCCGCAGGCGAACGCGCCTGATGTCTCCGAATCGATTCCAGTGATTACCAGCCATGCAGCCCCCTACAGCCCGAGTTAATTGCAGAGAACCGACAGCATCTCGCAAGCGACTCGAACAATACGAATAGTTTCGCGATTCTAGATCGGGCAGCAGACCGAGTTCAGAGCTCTGGATTCAACAGAGAACGGCCACTGATGATTATGAATCAGATTCTGTACGCATCAGCTCTTTAGCTGTCCTGTAGCTCGAGTTAAGTACAGAAAACCGAGAGCGCCTGTCAAGATGACTCGAATAATACGAATAGGTTTGCGCACCTAGCTCGGCTAGCAGACCGAATTCAGACCTCTGGCTTCAACAGGCGAACGCGCCTGATCATTCTGAATCGATTAGCTGTGCTTACCAGCTCTTTAGCTGTCCTGAAGCTCGAGTTATCTTAAGAAAACCGACATCGCGTGACAAGATGACTCGAAACAGCCGATCCCGCCATGACGCTTTTCGATAGTAATACCCACCCGATCGAGCTGATATCAAGATGGCGAGCGGGAATAAGATCGAATATCACGGGAAAAAATACTAGAGCTCAAACGAATTGTTAAATTTCGAGAACAAAATTTTCAACCGAGCCAAAGTTGTGAAAAGTTCAGTCGAGATTTTTCGAGCCAACTAGCCTGCCAGCGTTTTCGAACTGGGATCGGGCGGTAAACCGTCAACCAGGTAACCGCCGGGAGCCTCGTAGAGCTCTAGGCGCGGCGCTGCTCGAAGCACACGAAAGAAGCTTTCTCAAGCGTGAAGAAGAAATATCGGAAAAAATGTTTTTTAAAATTTTGCATCTTCGCTTCGTGGACCTAGCTGCCAGACCGAGTTCGGACCTCTCGATGCGAGAAAAATCGCGCCGGGTGATACTCGGTCGGTTTATATGCGTGCCAGCTCTGTAGCTCTCCTAAATCTTCAGTTAAGGGAAACCGACAACACTCGTCAAAATGATCGTATATTACAAATAATTTGGCGGGCCTAGCTCGAGCAACAGACCGAGTTCAGACCTCTCGATGGGACAGAAGAACACGCCTGATGATTCTGAATCGGTTTCTGTAAGTATCAGCTCTGTAGCTGTCCTAAATCTCGAGTTAAGTACAGAAAACCGTCAACGCGTGTCAAGATGACTCGAAACGGCCGACGGTTCCCTCAAGTCTTTTGATAGTAATATTACAGCTACAGACCTGGAAATTTAACTGGCAGACGCGGCATAACCCGCTACAGGTGGGAAAAATACTTGTTTGTAAAAGGAATTTTAAAATTTAGCACAAAGATAGAACTTGGTAGCGTCCAAAACCCGGAGAGTAAAGAGACACACACTGGAAAACCTTCCTGCAAGCCCACGGAAGCTCGCGTGAAGCTCTTCTGGGGCTCTGGGGGGTTCCCCGGCAGCGCTTCCGAAGCGCTGCCAGGGACGCTTCCACGCGTGCCTGCACGCGTGCGGGCACGCGCGGAAGCTTGCCGAAAGCTCTCCCGGACGCGCTGCCGGGTCGAACGAGCTGCTGCGAGGACTGGGCGCCGGCGGTAAACCGTCAACCTTTCTTACCGCCGGGGGGCTCGTAGAGCTTCCTGACAACATATAATGTCGAAAGAAATTACACAGAAAGAATAATTTTGCAGCCCAGGCAATTTGAGACCTCTCGGATGCAAAAGACGAACGCCGCCGATGCTTCTAGATCGTCTTCTGTACGAGCTCTGTAGCTCTCCTACAGCCCGAGTTACGTGCGTAAATCGACAGCACCTCTCGAGATGACTCGAACAATATGAATAGTTCGAGCATCAGACCGAGTTCAGACCTCTGCATGCGACAGACGGACGCGTCTGATGTCTCTGAATCGATCCCTGTGATTACCAGCCCTGCAGCCCCCCCTGCAGCCGAGTTAAGTGCAGGAAACCGACAGCATCTCTCAGGATGACTCGAACAATACGAATAGTTTCTAGTTCGGGCAACAGACCGAGGTCGGAGCTCTGGATTCCGCAGGCAAACGCGCCTGATGTCTCCGAATCGATTCCAGTGATTACCAGCCATGCAGCCCCCCTACAGCCCGAGTTAAGTGCAGAAAACCGACAGTATCTCGCAAGTGACTCGAACAATACGAATAGTTTCGCGATTCTAGATCGGGCAGCAGACCGAGTTCAGAGCTCTGCATTCAACAGACAACGGCAACTGATGATTCTGAATCAGATTCTGTACGTAGCGGCTCTGTAGCTGTCCTGTAGATCGAGTTAAGTACAGAAAACCGAGAGCGCCTGTCAAGATGACTCGAATAATACGAATAGGTTTGCGCACCTAGCTCGGCTAGCAGACCGAATTCAGACCTCTGGCTTCAACAGGCGAACGCGCCTGATCATTCTGAATCGATTAGCTGTGCTTACCAGCTCTTTAGCTGTCCTGAAGCTCGAGTTATCTTGAGAAAACCGACACCGCGTGACAAGATGACTCGAAACGGCCGATCCCGCCCGTGTGCTTTTTGGCAGTAAAAGGTACCCGATCGAGCTGAGATCAAGATGGCGAGCGGGAATAAGATCGAATATCACGGGAAAAAATACTAGAGCTCAAACGAATTGTTGAATTTTGAGAACCAAATTTTCAACCGACCAAAAGTCAGCAAAACTGGGCACCGGCGGTAAACCGTCAACCTTTCTTACCGCCGGGGGACTCGTAGTGCTTCCTGACAGTATATAATGAGGGAAAAAAATCAAGAGAAGAAATAGTTTTTCAGCCCAACCGATTTCAGACCTCTCAAGACGACTCTAACGAAAAAACAAAAAGTTTGGCAACCCAGCTCGAGTATCAAACCAAGTTCAGACCTTTGAATGCGACAGGCTGACGCGTCTGATGTCTGCGAATCAACCCATGTGATTACCAGCCCTGCAGCCCCCCTACAGCCCGAGTTAAGTGCAGAAAACCGACAACATCTCTCAGGATGACTCGAATAATATAGTAGTTTCGCAGACCTAGTTCGAGCAGCAGACCGAGTTCCGAGCTCTGGGTTCGACAGACGGGCGCGCCTAAGGTCTCCAAATCGATGTCTGTGCCCAGGAGCGCTGTAGCTCTCCCCAGCACGAGTTAAGTGCAGACAACCGAGAGCACTTCTCAAGATGACTCGAACAATACGAATAGTTTCGCAAACCTAGCTCAGGCAGCAGGCCGAGTTAATAGCTCTCGATTCAACAGATGAACGCGCCGGATGATTTCCAATCGATTTCTGTGACAATGAGCTCTGTAGCTGCCCTAGAGCTCGAGTTAAGTACAAAAACCGAGAGCATCTGCTAATATAACTCGAATAGTACGAATAGGTTTGCGGACCTAGCTCGGCTAGCAGACCGAATTCAGACCTCTGGCTTCAACAGGCGAACGCGCCTGATCATTCTGGATGGATTAGCTGTGCTTAACAGCTCTGTAGCTGTCCTAAAGCTCGAGTTATCTTCAGAAAACCGCCATCGCGTATTAAGATGACTTGAAACGGATCCCGCCTGCCTGCTTTTTGGCAATAAAAGGTACCCGATCGAGCTGAGATCAAGATGGCGAGCGGGAATAAGATCGAATATCACGGGAAAAATACTAGAGCTCTAACGAATGGTTCAATTTCGAGAACAAAATTTTCAACCGACCAAAAGTCACCAAAAGGTCCGTCGAGGTTTTTCTTGCCAACTAGCTCTCCGGCGCCCCGGAATTACTAAGCTTCCAGCAATAACTTGCTACGGGAAGCTCTACGAGTTAGGTCCGTCGAGATTTTCCTTGCCAACTAGCTCTCCAGCGCCCCGGAACTGGACGCCGGCGGTAAACCGTCAACCTTGGTTACCGCCGGGGGACTCGTAGAGCTTCCTAGCTCGACTTCAGTTGAGACAACCGACAGCACCTACCAACATTCCGCCTCATAGTGAATATTTTTTGACCTCTGAATGCGACAGGCGGACGCGTCTGATGTCTGCGAATCGACTTCTCATTACCACCCCTACAGCCCGAGTTAAGTGCGGAAAACCGACAGCACCTCTCAGGATGACTCGAACAATACAATAATTATGCGGACCTAGTTCGGGCGGCAGACCGAGTTCCGAGCTCTGGATTCGACAGGCGGACACGCATGATCTCTTTAAATCGATTCCTGTGACAACAAGCACTGTAGCCCCCCTCAGCGCGAGTGAAGTGAAGAAAACCGATAGCACTTCTCAAGATGACTCGACCAATACGAATAATTTTGTGATTCTAGATCGGGCAGCAAACCGAGTTCAGAGCTCTGGATTCGACTGACAAACACACCTGATGATTCTGAATCCGTTCCTGTAAATATCAGCTCTGTAGCTGTCCTACAGCTCGAGTTAAGTACAGAAAACCGAGAGTGCCTCTCAAGATGACTCGAATACTACGAATAGGTTTGCGCACCTAGCTCGGCTAACAGACCGAGTTCAGGCCTCTGGATTCGACAGGCGAACGCGCCTTTTCATTCTACATCGATTAGCTGTGCCTACCAGCTCTGTAGCTGTCCTACAGCTCGAGTTATGTTCGGAAAACCGTCAGCGTGCATCAAGATGACTCGAATCGGCCGATCCCGCCACAGTGCTTTTCGATAGTAATATTCACCCGATCGAGCTGAGATCAAGATGGCGAGCGGAAATAAGATCGAATATCACAGGAAAAAATACTAGAGCTCTAACGAATTGTCAAATTTCGAGAACAAAAGTTTCAACCGACCAAAAGTTGTGAAAAGTTCAGTTCTTTTTTTTCGAGCCAACTAGCCTGCCAGCGTTTTCGAATTACTGGGCGCCGGCGGTAAACCGTCAACCTTTGTTACCGCCGGGGGACTCGTAGAGCTTCCTGACAACGTATAATGTCGAAGAAAATTACACACAAAAAAAGTTTTTCAGCCCAAGCAATTTCAGACCTCTCGGATGCAACAGCCGGACGCCCCCCTCTGAATGCGACTGTGAATCGACTTCTGTCATTATCAGGCCTGCAGCCCCCCTACAGCCCGAGTTAAGTGCAGAAACCGACAGCACCTCTCAGGATGGTTTTAATACAATAGCTTCGCGGAGCTAGTTCGAGCAGCAGACCGAGTTCCGAGCCCTCAATTCGAAAGGCGGACGCGCCTGATGTCTCCAAATCGATTTCTGTGACCGCAGCACTCTAGCCCTCCCCCAGCACGAGTTAAGTGGAGAAAACCGAAAGGACTTCTCGATGACTCGAACAATACGAATAGTTTCGCGCACCTAGCTCGAGCAGCAGGCCGAGTTCAGAGCTTTCGATTGGACAGACGAAGGCGCCTGATGATTCCAAATCGATTCCTGTGACTATGAGCTCTGTAGCTGCCCTACAGCTCGAGTTGACTACAGAAAACCGAGAGCGTACGCTACTATGACTCGAATAATACGAATAGGTTTACGGACCTAGCTGACTTAACAGACCGAGTTCAGACCTCTGGATTCAACAGGCGAACGCGCCTAATCATTCTGCATCGATTAGCTGTGCTTACCAGCTCTGTAGCAGGCCTAATAAAGCTCGAGTAATGTTAAGATAACCGTCAGTGCGTATCAAGATGACTCAAAACGGCCGATCCCGCCAGAGTGCTGTTTGGCAGTAAAAGGTACCCGATCGAGCTGAGATCGAGATTGCGAGCGGGAATAAGATCGAATATCACGGGAAAAAATACTAGAGCTCAAACGAATTGTTTAATTTCGAGAACGAAATTTTCAACCGACCGAAAGTCACCAAACTGGGCGCCGGCGCTAAACCGTCAACCTTTCTTACCGCCGGGGAACTCGTAGAGCTTCCTAAGATGACTTTAACAAAACAAACAAACAGTTTCGCAATCCAGTTCGAGTATCGAACCGAGTTCAGACCTCTGAAAGCGACAGGCGGGCGCGTCTGATGTCTGTGAATACTCTCGTGTAATTCCCAGCCCTGCAGCTCCCCTACAGCCCGAGCAAAGTGCAGAAAACCGACAGTACCGACGCGAATAATACAATAGTTTCGCGGACCTAGTTCGAGCAGCAGACCGAGTTCCGAGCTCTGGAATCGACCAACAGACGCGCCTGATCTGTGCAAATCGATATCTGTGACCCGCAGCACTGTAGCCCTCCCCCAGCACGAGTTGAGTGCAGAAAATTGAGAGCACTTCTCAAGATGATTCGGACAATACGAATAATTTCGCGACCCTAGCTCGGGCAGCAGGCCGAGTTCAGAGCTCTCGGTTCAATAGACGAACGCGACTTGATTCCCCATCGATATCTGTGAGAATGAGCCCTGTAGCTTCCCTAGAGCTCGAGTTGAGTACAGAAATCCGAGAGCGTCTGTCAAGACGACTCGAATAATACGAATAGGTTTGCGGATCTAGCTCGGCTAGCAGACCGAGTTCAGGCCTCTGGATTCAACAGGCGAATGCGCCTGATAATTCTGAATGCGATATGTGTGCTTACCAGCTCTGTAGCTGCCTTGCAGCTCGAGTTAGTACAGAAAACCGAGAGCGAACGCGTATCAAGATGACTCGGAACGGTCGTTCCCGCCGGGACGCTTTTTGGCAGTGTACCCGATCGAGCTGAGATCAAGATGGCGAGCGGGCATAAGATCAAATATCACGGGAAAAAATACTAGAGCTCTAACGAATGGTTCAATTTCGAGAACAAAATTTTCAACCGACCAAAAGTCACCAAAAGGTCCGTCGAGGTTTTTCTTGCCAACTCGCTCTCCAGCGCTCCGGAATTGCTCTCAAGCTTCCAGCAATAACTTGTTAAAGGAAGCTCTACGAGTTAAGTTCCGTCGAGATTTTTCTTGCTAACTAGCTCTGTGGCGCGTCGGAACTGCCGCCAGCGGTGGACCGTCAACCGGCTCACACCGGGAACCTTGTAGAGCTTATCTCATGCGTAACAGCGCTCGGAGTCGGAAGAGAGAGCTTCTGGAAGCATTTCTCGAAACAGCGAAAAAATCATTTTTTCGTGTTGACATGAAGATGGTTCCTTCAAGTGTTTTAATAGTAAAAATGCGCCTGAAGATCTCATACTGAGACAGAGAGGCCCTTATAGTCGTTTACAGGTGCGAAAAATCTACTTTCTCAAAATGAATTGTCAAATATCTTTCAAAAAATCGCACTTCTAAGCGTCCAAAAACCGGATAGCGAAGCGAAGCGCGCAACGCCGCACGGGGACCTCTGCCAGGCCGCCTGAAACGATGCGCGGGACGCTGGAAACCTCGCAGGAGACGCTTGCAGGGGCGCCGTTTACGATGCGTGGGGCCCTGCACAGCGCGCAAGGAAGATCTGCTCAGGCGCCTGGAAGAACTGCCGAAGCTCTTCCGAAGCTCTGCCGAAGCGCTTCGCGCACCCTGGAGCCACGCGTATTGGGAAACGCTAGGAAGCCACGCTCCCGGACACGCTGCGAACTCCGGCGAGTTGCTCCGGCAAGCGTGGACCGGCGAGCGTGGGCGCGTCCTCCTCACCACCCACAGCCGGCTTCTAATCTGGAACCCTCAGCTCTCCAAGGAGCTATCCGGGAAAAACCTCCCAAAAGTTACCACTTTGTCCTTTCTGGCCGGGTCGGCTAACCAGCTCCACCCCGCGCCGGAATTCCTCTAGCTCATCGATGACGAAGAGCTCTACGACGTATTACTCTTAGCTTCCAGTACTGGCGCCTGCGGTGAACCGTCAACCTGGTCACCGCCGGGAACCTCGTAGAGCTCATTTCACGCGAAAGAGTGCTCGGAGTCGAAAGAGAGAGCTTCTGGAAGCATTTCTCGAAAAAGAGAAAAATTGTTTTTTTTTCGTGTCGACATGAAGATGCTTGCGCCAAGTCTTTTGATAGTAAACGTACGCCTACAAAGCTCATACTAAGACAGAGAGGCCCTTATAGTCGTTTACAGGTGCGAAAAATCTGGTTTCTCAAAATGAATTGTCAAATATCTTTCAAAAAATCGCAAAAGCACCCAAAAGTTGCCACATTTTCCGCCTCGGCCGGGTGGGCCAACTGGGCGCCGGCGGTAAACCGTCAACCTGGTTACCGCCGGGGGCCTCGTAGAGCTCTTTTCTTGCCCAGCTCCTCGGAACACGTGAAGCAAGCTTAAGCGAGAACCAAAAAACTCTAAAAAATCGATCGCATACAAATAGTTTTGCGGACTTAGCTCGAGAAGCAGACTCTGTTCAGAGCTCTAGATGCTTCAGCCAAACGCCCTTGATGATTCTGTATCGGTTTCTGTGCGTACCACCTCTGCAGCTGTGCTACAGCTAGAGTTAAGTGCAGAATACCGACAGCGTCTCTAAAGAGAACTTGAGAAATACGAATAGTGTTGTGGACCTAACTCGACTAGCAGAACAAGTTCAGGCCTCTCGATGCAACAGACGCAAGCGCCTGGTGATACTGAATCAGTTTATGTGCGTACCAGCTCTGTAGCTCCTCTGAATCTTGAGTTGAGTACAGAAAACCGGCATTACTGGTGAAGATGACTTTTACGGACCTAGCTCGAGTAGCAGACCGAGTTCAGGCCTCTGGATGCAACAGGCGAACGCGCCTGATCATTGTGAATCGGTTTCTGCAAGTATCAGCTCTGTAGCTCTCGAAATCTCGAGTTAAGTACAGAAAACCGTGAACGCGTGTCAAGATGACTCGGAACGCAATTGGTTCCAGCGAGTCTTTTGATAGTAATACTGCAGCAACGGACCTGAGAAGTTAACTGGCAGACGCGGCATAACCCACTACACGTGAGAAAAATACCGGTTCTCGAAATGAATTGTCAAATATCTTTCAAATCAAAGCAAAACCGACCCAAGGTTATCACATTGTCTCTTTTGGTCGGGTCGGCCAACTAGCTCCACCCCGCGCCGGAATTCCTCTAGCTCATCGATGCCGAAGAGCTCTACGATGTATGTTTGGACTGCCAACGCGAAGTCGGCCCCTGGCTTCGCTCGGAAAATTTTTCGACGGAATGAACTAAGAATTTGTGAGGTAACTTCTGTAATGCCAAGCTTCGCTCTGCGCGAATAGCAGCCCAAACGAATTGTTAGAACTGCAAAATCGGCTGAGCCAGGCCGCGGAAGGTATGATCGCGTCCCTTTTCGACACTGGGCGCCGGCGGTAAACCGTCAACCTTTCTCACCGCCGGGGGACTCGTAGAGCTTCCTGACAATATATAATGTGGAAAAGAATTTCAGCGAACGACTAGTTTTTCAGCCAAAGCGATTATAGACCTCTCAAGATGACTCTAGCAAAACAAACGAACAGTTTCCAATCGAGCTCGAGTATGAAACCGAGTTCAGACCTCTGAATGCGACAGGCGGACGCGTCTGACGTCTGCGAATCGATTGCTTTGATTACAGCTCTGCAGCCCCCCATACAGCCTGAGGTAAGTGCAGAAAACCGAGAGTACCTCTGAGAATGACTCGAATAATACAACAGTTTCGCGGATCTCGTTCGAGTAGCAAACCGAGTTCCAAGCGCTCGGTTGAACGAACGGACGCGCCTGATGTCTCGAAATCGATTTCTCTGACAAGCAGCACTGCATCCCTCCCCCAGCACGATTTAAGTACAGAAAACCGAGAGCACTTCTCAAGATAACTCGAACAATACCAATAGGTCGCGAACCTAGCTCGGGGAGCAGGCCGAGTTCAGAGCTCTTGATTCAACAGACGGACGCGCCTGATAATTCTCAATCGATGTCTGTGCTTATCAGCTCTGTGGCTGCCCTACAGATCGAGTTAAGTACGAAAAACCGGGAGCGTCTGCTAGAATGACTCGAATAATACGAATAGGTTTGCGACCCTAGCTCGGCTAGCAGACCGAGTTCAGACCTCTGGATTCAACAGGCAAACGCGCCTGATCATTCTGGATGCATTAGCTGTGCTTACCAGCTCTGTAGTTGTTCTGAAGCTCGAGTTATCTTGAGAAAACCGATAGCGCGTACCAAAATGACTCGAAACGGCCGTTCCCGCCTGCCTGCTTTTTGGCCTTCAAAGTTACCCGATCGAGCTGAGATCAAGATGGCGAGCGGAAATAAGATCAGATATCATGGGAAAAAATACTAGAGCTCTAACGAATGGTCAAATTTCGAGAACAAAATTTTCAACCGACCAAAAGTCATCAAAAGGTCCGTCGAGATGTTTCTTGCCAACTAGCTCTCCAGCTCCCTCGAATTACTCTTAAGCTTCCAGCAATAACTTGCTAAGGGAAGCTCTACGAGTTACTTCGCCAACTAGCTTCACCCTGTCGCCAAATTCCTCTAGCTCTTCTACCATCAGAGCTCTACGAGGCACTAGCTCCACCCCGCACCGGAATTCCTCTAGCTCATCGATGACGAAGAGCTCTACGAGGTATTAGCTCGCTAAGGGAAGCTCCACGAGTTACTCTCAAGTTTCGCCGCTGCGCTCTCAGGGAAGCTCCACAAGTTACTTGGTAGCGTCCAACTGGCGCCGGCGGTGAACCGTCAAGCTAGTCACCGCCGGGAACCTCGTAGAGCTCCTCTCACTGTTGAAGAATCGACACATAATCAAAAAATGGAGATTGTTCGAAAATCTTGAAATTCGATATTTTCGATGTTCATATTCGCTCAGTTCCTGGAAGTCAACTCATGCAAAAATGCATCGAGAGAGCTGAGCTGCTCTTAGAGAGAAGTTTATATGCCAACGCTCGGCGTAAAAATCTGCTTTCTCAAAATGAATGATCAAATATCTTTCAAATTTTCGCAAAACCACCCAAAAGTTATCACATTGTCCGCCTCGGCCGGCTGGACCAACTGGGCGCCGGCGGTAAACCGTCAACCTTTGTTACCGCCGGGGACTCGTAGAGCTTCCTGACAACATATAATGTAAAAAAAAAAAAAAAAAAAAAAAAAAAAAAAAAAAAAAAAAAAAAAAAAAAAAAAAAAAAAAAAAAAAAAAAAAAAAAAAAAAAAAAAAATCCAGCCTAGGCAATACCAAACCTCTCGGATGCAACAGCCGAAGGCCCCCGATGCTTCTCGATTCTCTTCTATACGAGCTCTGTAGCTCTCCTACAGCCCGAGTTACGTGCGAAAATCGACAGCACCTCTCAAGATGACTCGAATAATACGAATAGTTTGGCAAACCTAGCTCGAGTATCAGACCGAGTTCAGACCTCTGCATGCGAGAGGTGGACGCGTCTGATGTCTGCGAATCGACTTCTCTGATTCCCAGCCCAACAGCCCACCTACAGCCCCAGTTAAGGAAACCGACAGCACCTGTCAGGATGACTCGAATAATGCAAATATTTTCGCAGACCCAGTTCGGGCAGCAGACGGAATTCGAAGCTCTGGATTCGGAAGGCTGACGCGCCTGATGTCTCCGAATCGATTCTAGTGATTACCAGCCATGCAGCTGCCCTACAGCCCGAGTTAAGTGCAGAGAACCAACAGCATCTCTCAAGATAACCCAAACGATACAAATCGTTTTTACGATTCTAGATCGGGCACAGACCGAGTTCAGAGCTCTGGAGTCAACAGACAAGGGCCACTGATGATTCTGAATCAGATTCAGTACGTATCAACTCTGTACTGTCCTTTAGCTCGACTTAAGTACTGAAAAGCCCGAGCGACTCATGTGATTACCGGCCCTGCAGCCCCCCCTACAGCCCGAGTTAAGTCCGACAGCATCTCTCAGGATAACTCGAATTATATAATAGTTTCGCAGACCTCTTTCGAGCAGCAGACCAAGTTCTGAGCTCTCGAATCGACCAACGAACGCGCCTGATGTGTGCAAATCGATTTCTATGACCCGCAGCACTGTAGCCCTCCCCCAGCACGAGTTGAGTGCAGAAAATTGAGAGCACGTTTCACGATGATTCGGACAATACGAACAGTTTCAAACCTAGCTCGGGCAGCAGGCCGAGTTCAGAGCTCTCGATACAACAGACAAACGCGCCCGATAATTCTCAATCGATGTCTGTGACTCTAGACTCTGTAGCTGCCTGCAGCTCGAGTTTAGTACAGAAAATACCGAGAGCGGTTGTCAAGATGACTCGAATAATACGAATAGGTTTGCGGACCTAGCTCGGCTAGCAGACCGAGTTCAGACCTATAGATTCAACAGGCGAACGCGCCTGATGATTCTGAGTACAATAGCTGTGCTTACCAGCACTGTAGCTGCCCTACAGCTCGAGTTACGTAGAAAATACCGGCAACGCGTATGAAGTTGGCCCGAATAATACGAATAAGTTTGCAGACCCAGCTCGGCTAGCAGACCGAGTTCAGGCCTATGGATTCAACAGGCGAACGCGCCTGATGATTCTGAGTGCGATAGGTGTGCTTACCACTGTAGCTGCCCTACACTTCGAGTTACGTAGGAAATACCGACAACACGTATCAAGTTGACTCGAATAATACGAATAGGTTTGCGAACCTAGCTCGGCTAGCAGACCGAGTTCAAACCTATGGATTCAACAGGAGAACGCGCCTGATGATTCTGAGTGCGATAGCTGTGCTTACAGCTCTGTAGCTGTTCTAGAGCTCGAGTTAAGTACAAAATACCGACAACGCGTATCAAGATGACTCGAAACAGCCGTTCCCGCCAGTGTGCTTTTTGGCAGTAAATAAAAGGTACCCGATCAAGCTGAGATCAAGATGACGAGCGGGAATAAGATCAAATATCACGGGAAAAAATACTAGAGCTCTAACGAATGGTCAAATTTAGAGAACATAACTGGGCGCCGGCGGTAAACCGTCAACCTTTCTTACCGCCGGGGGACTCGTAGAGCTTCCTGACAATATATAATGTGGAAAAGGATTTCAGAGAACGACTAGTTTTTCAGCCCATAGACCCCTCAAGATGACAGTTTTCCAATCGAGCTCGAGTATGAGACCGAGTTCAGATCTCTGAATGCGACAGGCGGACGCGTCTGATGTCTGCAGATCGATTCCTGTGATTACCAGCTCTGCAGCCACCAATACGGCCTGAGTTAAGTGTAGAAAACCGAGAGTACCTCTCAGAATGACTCGAATAATACAACAGTTTTGCGGATCTCGTTCGAGCAGCAGACCGAGTTCCGAGCTCTCGGTTCGGCGAACGGGCGCGCCTGATGTCTCGAAATCGGTTTCTCTGACCAGCAGCACTGTAGCCCCCCCAGCACGATTTAAGTACAGAAAACCGAGAGCACTTCTCAAGATGACTCGAACAATACCAATAGGTTCGCGAACCTAGCTCGGACAGCAGGCCGAGTTCAGAGCTCTTGATTCAACAGACGAACGCGCCTGATAATTCTCAATCGATTTCTGTGATTATCAGCTCTGTGCCTGCCCTACGGATCGAGTTAAGTACGAAAAACCAAGAGCGTCTACTACAATAATTCGATTAATACGAATAGGTTTGCGACCCTAGCTCGGCTAGCAGACTGAGTTCAGACCTCTGAATTCAACAGGCGAACGCGCCTGATCATTCTGAATGCATTAACTGTGCTCACCAGCTCTGTAGTTGTCCTGAAGCTCGAGTTATCTTGAGAAAACCGACAGCGCGTATTAAGATGACTCGAAACGGCCGTTCCCGCCAGGACGCTTTTTGGCCTTCAAAGTTACCCGATCGAGCTGAGATCAAGATCGCGAGCGGGAATAAGATCGAATATCATGGGAAAAAATACCTAACGAATGGTCAAATTTCGAGAACAAAATTTTTAACCGACCAAAAGTCAGCTCAGCATCAAAGCGGGAGCTTCTGGGAGCTTTTCTACAAAAACTTCAAGTTGAGATTTTTTCGGAGTCAACATGAAGTCGGTTCCTTCAAGTGAACTGGCACTGAAAATGACTCTAGATGGCCGAGCTGATCAGGGAACGAAGTTTATATCTCAATGCTCGGAGTAAAAATCTGCTTTTTCAAAATGAATTGTCAAATATCTTTCAAAAAATTGCAAAACCACCCAAAAGTTGTCACATTGTCCGCCTCGGCCGGCTGGACCAAAGTTCTCACTCCCAGCGAAGCTATTCATATGAAGTCTCGCGCTCTCAGTGAGAGCGCGAGACCATTCTGCGTCGACAAACATGCACCAGAACTCTCTAGGTCACCCATAGATCGATATAAATTAGAAAAAAAAAAAAATCATCCGACACAAAAAATACAAAATTGTACAAATCGATATTTTTCATTGATTTTGAAAATTCTAATCAATTTGGGCACTCTCGAGGCTCCCATTCGATGTCTCGCATGTCGCTACTTCGATTGGAATGTACCTGGCATGCATAGCATGCACTCAGCTCGAGTTATCATCGAAACACCGTTCGCAACACGCATACATAGACACAGTATTTCGAGCATAACTCCTGACTCAGCCATGTCTAGGAACTCTCGAGCTTCCAGTGTGACGCGCCAGATCATTCTGCATCGACTGGTGTGCGTGAGAGGTCTGTAGCTCGCTGACAGCTCGAGTTAAGTAAAGTCAACCACCGTCACCTGCCAAACTGCACTGCAGGCAAAGTCGGTTCCTGCAAGTTTTTTGACAGTAATATTGCCCCTAGAGCCCTGAAAATTTTACCAGCAGGTGCGCCATAGCTTACTGTATGTGAGAAAAATCCGTTTTCTGAAAACGAATTGTCAAATATTGCACAAAACTTCAAAAACAGACCCCAGGTTAACACATTGTCTCTTTTGGTCGGGTCGGCCAACTAGCTCCACCCTGCGTCCGAATTCATCTTAGCTCATCTCGTCGAAGAGCTCTACGAGGTATTACTCTTAAGCTTCCAGCAATAACTTGCTAAGGGAAGCTTTACGAGTTATTTTGAACCGACCAAAAGTTGTGAAAAGTTCAGTTCTTTTTTTTCGAGCCAACTGGCTCTCCAGCGGGCCAAACTTGCTGCGTCCAAAGCCCGGATAGCGGGGGCAGATCAACAGCATAAGACCACTGACACAAACACGCCCACGCATACACGCACGCACGCACAGACACACACGCAAACACACAAACACCCGGGCCGCGCGCGCACGTAAA
>CAUYUJ010020243.1:0-2500 GCA_963575745.1 Prorocentrum cordatum
ACGACGGCGAGGAGGAGTTTCCCCGCGGCGCGCCTGGCCGCTGCTCCGCGCCGGCCTCCAGCAGATGCCTGGAGCGCCTGGACGCCGGGGGCGCGGCCGGCGGCCGTGGCGCGGGCACGCCCTGCGCCCTGACCACTGGGCGCGGGGGCCCGGCCACCGCGGGTCCGCAGCTGGCAGCCGCCCTCGAGCTCGTCCCTGTCCCTAAGATTATTGTAGACGACTTCGCCGGAGGGAAGGGAAGGAGTAATGCCACTGTTTCACAGAGAGCTTTTTTTCCAGCAATGCGCACATCTACGCTGCGGACCGCACCCCGAGTTTTCTGGTCAAATCACAATGTTACGGATGTAGTCGCAGCCTTGCGTACATCGTGTGTGGAAGTTGGTGCCATGCGAACAAAAAAAGATTATTGTAGACGACGTTCAACGTCGGAAACTGGAACATGTACATTACCAGTGGCAGGCTGTTTTGAGTCGGGGGTGGACAGGCCTCCTACCCTGACACGTCGATTAAGGAGTTGGCCGTTTCCGGTTCGCGAGAGGGCGTCGCGGCCGTCACTTTTGCGGGTCCAGGTCCGTCGGTTTCGGTCCCAGGCCGTTTTCACTAAGGGGAGGTCTACTAAAGGGAGGTTTGTCCACCGCCGATTGAGGGTCGGGGACGACGTCGGGGTGGTGTGGTGTATACTTTTTCCCCCGTTTTCCCGGGGAAACAGCGAAGAATGTATACACCAGGATCCCGTGTACACCAGGATCCGCTCTCCTGTGCGAGTTTCGGTGCGGAGCCGGAGAAAGCTTCGGTCTGTAGAGTTCTTTTCCCTACAACGGAGAGGAACCGGCGTCACCCTAACCTGCTAATGCTATGTGTGCGTCGCCCCCTCCACCGGCGACGCGCGCACCGAGAAATCTTCTAGTGCATGCGTCGTGGCGGGCGCCTTCTGGCCAACACCGCTCTGGAAACGACATACTACGAGATGGGCATAGTATATGTTCGGGTCGGACGCGCGCCTCCCAGGATGACATATAGTATTAGTACGTCTCTGTGCGTCCCAAGGAAGCGCTCTCCCAAAATAATTGTCATATGTGTAAAAATGGTGTAGGCATGTCTTGAACATGTAAGAGACATGTCTGAAGCATGACTAGAGCATTGGCAAACATGGTAAACACATTTCTAATTCAATGGTCGGACTGTTAGTGTGTCCATTGTCGTGGTATCCGCAATCCGATTAAGTCGGGCGTGTCTCTCTACAGGAGGAATATTCAAAAATAGTCAAAAATACTATGGGGACGAGTTTCTGAGTTTTTTTGTTGAGTATTGTTAATGTTTCGTCCAGAAGCCGCCTGTAAGGGGACATGCCCGACCTAACCCTCAGATCGACAGGCCCAAGGCGACGGCAATCTCAGGGATGTGCCCGCAGAGCCTGGGCGAGTCCTCAAACATCGGAGCCGAAAGAAGGCGACGCCAATCTCAGGGACAGGGATCTGCTGCAGGCTGGTCAGTTGGTCGGCGCGCCAGCCCTCGCGGTAAATGCCGCGGCGAGGCGCCGCCGCAGGAAGCCGCACCCGGCGGGAGCAGTGCGCCCACTGCGTCGCATCGCCCCTGCCCGGGGAGAAGAGGGGGCACGGCTTCGGCGGATGGTGGCGATGATGCTGATGTGGTGGTGATGCTGGTGGTGGTGGTCGTGGTGATGATGAAGGTAATGATGATGACGATGCTGTTGATGATGCTGCTGCTGATGATGATGATAATCATGATGATGATGGTGGTGATGATGATGATGATGGTGAAGGTGGTGGTGGTGATTGCGACAATGGGATTGACGGAAGCGATGATGGTGATGGTAGTGATGTGGGCGAGGGGGCAAGGAAATCCAGGAGGGGAGATGGAGGCGGCGAAGGAGGATAGGGATAATGGTGATGATGCTGGTGATGATGATGATGAAGATGATGATGATGATGATGATGATGATGATGATGAAGATAATCACAATGATCATGCTGTCGATGAGGACGATGCTCGGGATGATGGTGATGATGATTCTTCCAGGTGAGAAAGGAGGCAGGACCTTGAGGATGGTGACAGCGATGCTGGTGTGGTGGTGATGATGGTGCTGGTGTTTGTGATGATGATGCTGATGCTGCCGATGATGATGATGATGATGATGATGATGATGATGATGATGATGATGGTGATAATGATGCTGATGATGATGATGGTGGTGGTGGTGGTGATTGTGATACTGGGGTTGACGGTGGTGGTGATGGTGCTGGTGGTTGTTGTGGTGGTGACGTGGGCGAGGGGGCGGGTAAGATGAGGAGGGGAGAAGAAGGCGGCGACGGAAGATAGGTTTGATATGATGATGGTGATGTTGGTGATGCTGCTGCTGATGATGATGCTGCTGATGATGATGAGATGATACTGATGATGAAGCTGATGGTGATGATGATGATGGTGAGTGTGATGGTGATGATGATCATGTTGATGATGATGATGATGCTAATAATGA
>CAUYUJ010020243.1:5000-7500 GCA_963575745.1 Prorocentrum cordatum
GAGGAGGAGGAGGAGGAGGAGGAGCGCGAGGAGGAGAGGGAGAGCATGAGAAGTCGTGCGTGAGACGAAGGGAGGGAGGACCCCCCCCTTCCTTTCCCCTCCCCTCTTCCCTCCTCTTCCTGCTCCCTACCTATGTCATCATCCGTCCTGGTCTCTCCTCCCCACTCCTTCCTCCTCCCCTGTCCCTCCCTCCTCTCTCATCCATCCCTTCTACCTCCTTCTCCCCCTCCTCCTTACCTCCCTTTCTTCTCCTTCGCTTCCGCTCATACTCTTGCCTCTCGCCCCCTCGTCTCCGCAGCCTTGTGGACCAGAACATATCTCCCCCCATGCCGCTGTCTCCTCCCCCTTCTCCTTCTGCCCCATCCTCATATTCCTCCCACCTTTTTTCCCGCCCCCATTTCCCCCATCCCACTTCCCCCTCCACCTCTAATCCCCGTCCTCCTGCTCCCACTCCTCCAACTCGCCCATCCTCCGTCTCCTCCTCCCCCGCTCTGTCCACTCTGCCCTTCCTCCCCCTCCCCCTTCTCCCCCTCCTCGCACCCTCTTCCGCTTCTCCCCCGCCACCGCTCCTCCTCTCCCCCGCGCCCTCTTGCCACTTCCCCACGGCCCGTCCCCCTCCTCCTCCTCCTCCTCCTCCTCGATGCTCTTTCCTATCTCTGCTCTCCCCTTGTTGCTCCCGCCGCTGCAGGCTACCTGGCCGAGGCGGCAGTCTCCCTGCCCCCCCCCCCCCCCAGGCAGGGGAAGTGCAAGAAGTGCGCCGTGGACGTGGATGTAGGCTCGCGCGCGAGGAGGAGGGGGGTGGTGAGGAGGGGGGTGGGTCGAGGCTTAGTGGGCCCTGGAAACGACAGGGCCGTTTTTTTTACCGATTCATTGGCAGATTTTTTACATGCTCCGACGCCATCCTGTTACCAGTTCCGTCGCCGTTGTCTTTTACTGGTCCGGGCTCCGGTTCTAATCCTTGATCCGTTTTTTGCTGTTTCCAGTCGTCGTTTTTCTGCTGTTTCCATTTTCAAGAGACACTTTGTTGGAAACGGTGTACAAACGGCCATGCCGTTTCCAGGGCCCACTCACGGTGGAGGAGGATGAGGATATTCGAAGAAAAAACGGCATACACACCAATTTGTGGCGCTCCGCGCGGACTTCTCGCATCCGCGCTGGAGCCCTCTGGCGGCGCGCGCGAGGGGGCCAGGGCAGATCCAAGATACCCATGCGGATCGCCACAAGTTTGTGTGTTATGCCGTTTTATTTTCTCTAGGTATGAGGGTTGTAGTTCATCTTGCCGTGTGCTGGATGGTTTCTGGATGCTCTGGGGGTCTTGTACGGGGTCCTTCCTGCTCCCTTCTCCCTCCTGACCGTCAAGCCTTGTTTCCCGCCCTGACGGGCTCTTGAGGCCCAGGAGTTTTTGGAGGCAGGAGCTTTCCTGAGTCCCCTGCCCTTCCTGGTTCGTTCTGCCGCCTCCGCGGCTCCGCAGGGTTTCCTCGCTTTCTTCCTGGGGTGTGCTCCGCCTGTGAACGCACTCTTGGAGGTCTCGTCTCCCTCTCTCTCTCTCTCTCTTTTTTTGGTTCTCTCTCTCTCTCTCTCTCCCTCTCTCTCTCTCTTTTGTTCTCTCTCTCTCTCTCTCCATTTCTCTCTCTCTCTCTATTTCTCTCTCTCTCTCTCTGTGCTTCTCTCTCTCGTCTCTCTCCCTCTCTATCCATGCTGCCGTGCTGCCGTGCTGCTGCTGCTGCTGCCCATGGCCTTGTAGGCACAAGGAGCGCGCTCGCGTCCCCAGGCCGTGCTCATCAGGGCGCGTGCGGGACGGCCCGGCGCCCGTCGCGACGTCTCCAGCAGAAAGGTGCATACATCCTTGTTTGTTGTTGTCTCAGCTTCAGGATCTCTCCTCCTCCTCCTCCTCCTCCTCCTCCTCCTCCTCCACCCTCCTCCTCCACCCTCCTCTCTCTCTCTCTCTCTCCTGCTTCTCCTTCCTCCACGCGCGCCGCCCCTGCAGGCGGCGAGGTCATCCAGGTGCTGAGCTGCCAGGAGAAGGCCGCGCTGCCCGCGAGCCGCGCGCGCGCTCGGTCGACGCGCGCGCGGGGGGGAGGCGAGAAGGGGAGGAGGAGTGAAGCCTCGTCTGCGCCCCTTCCCCCTCGCCCTTGCCCTCGCGCTCCCCTCCTCCCCTCCCCTCCCCTCCTCCTCCTCCTCCTCCCTCATCCTCCTCCTCCTCCTCCTCCAACTCCTCTCCTCCTCCTCCTCCTTCCTTCCTCCTCCCCTCCAACCTCCTCCTCCTCCTCCTCCTCCTCCTCCTCCTCCTCCTCCTCCTCCTCCTCCTCCTCCTCCTCCCTCCTTGCCGCACCCGCGCCGTGCTCCCCAGGCTGCCAAGGGCCCAGACTCTGCTGCCTGACCCCGTCTGAAAGCTCCCCAGGCCCCCCGGTTCTGACCATGTGGCTGGGGTTGCCGAGAGAGGGTGCGATGTGGCGCTGCCGCGCCGCGTATTGCACGCAATCCCCCCCCCCCCCCCTGG
>CAUYUJ010020243.1:10000-40000 GCA_963575745.1 Prorocentrum cordatum
CTGCTGGACGAGGACGGCCGCCTCTCGCTACGCTCGGCCGGAGGAACGGGGGCGGGGTCCTTCCTGCTGCCCCGACACGCCGGCGACGCCGCGCAGCCAGACAAACACTTCCTCACGAACCTGAAGATGCGGCTGGACATGCCCGTCTGCCCTGAGGGGGCCCTGTGCCAGCACAAGAACAAGACCACTGGGCAACTCTGCAACAAGCCGCTCGATCGGAAAGGGTGGCACGCCAGGACGTGCGAAGTGGGGGAGTCTCGGAACGACCGACACAACCGGCTGCGGGACTGGCACTCCAAGCGGCACTCGGCGCTCACTGGATACGCTGCCCCCGCCGAGCAACGCGTGCCCGGGTGGTATCGTCGCCTCCCCAATGGCCGCCTCGAAGAGGCCAAGCTCGACGTGGCCACCGTCGACCACAACACCGGGCGCCACATCTTTGTGGACTGGGCCGTGACCTGCGCACACTCAACCTATGCCCCGCGCAGGCAGGCCCGGTCCCACAGGAGCGGCCTGGCAGCGGCCCAAGAGGCCGACAGCAAGAGGGATCGGTATCCTCCGCGGCAGGGCCTCGAGCTGGTCCCCATGGTCTTCGAGGCCGGGGGGCGGCCCTCCGAGGAGGCGGCGGCCTTCGTGCGCAGCTACGGCGCCGACCTCGGGGAAGACGGGCGGGGGGAACTCCTCGGCCGCTTGTGGCGGGATATCTCGGTGACCCTTCACAAGGGGAACGCCGAGATGGTGCTGAGCGCCCTCGGGCAGTAGTCCGCCACGGCCGCCACCGACGCGACCAACGCCAGAACGGCTAGCTGCTAACCATCACGAAGACCACGACCACCAGCGCGTCCACCACCTGCCCGACCAGCAGGCCCGCCGGCTCCACCAGCAGACCAGCCACTGGCACGGCCACCAGCGACCACCGCCAGCAGACCACCCCCAGCCCCGCCAGCAGCCTGGCCACCAGCAGACCCACCACCCAGCCCGACCATCACCTGCACGGCCGCCCGGCAGCACGACCACCGCCAGCACGGCCACCGCTACGACCACCCAGCACGACCCCCACGACCATCACCGCCCCCCGTCCCCCGTCCCCCTCCCGCCCCCGCCCTTCCCTTGCCCTCTCCTGCCTCCCCTTCCCCGCCGGGCCGCCCCTGCTGCAGCCTGTTCCCCTTCCTCCTCCTCCTCCTCCTCCTCCTCCTCCTCCTCCTCCTCCTCCTGCTCTAGTGTCGTGTCGGCTTTGTAGTCCCCGCCCTAGGTGTAATTCATGCTGGTTAATTCAAAGCCCCCCGCTGTGTCCCCGCGGGTCCCCTTGGCGAAGGGGGAGGGGGGCCAACTCTGGCGCCCGTGGGTCTTTCCGCCGGGAGGGAGGGAGGGAGGGAGGGAGGGAGGGAGGGAGGAGGAGGTGGAGGACTGTCCGTTCCTGAGCTTTCAGGAGCGCTCTCAAAGCGTTCCGGAACGCACCGAGAAGGCCGCAGCGCCCGATGCATCCCCCAGATCCGCCAGATCTCAGAGGTTCTCGACTTATCCGTGCCCGATTTTGGGGTCGACCACGACAGGTGTGGTCGAGGGAAGTGCTGAGGCACGCTCAGCATGCATGTGCACAAGGTAGCATCAATTCGTCAGATATTGCTGCCGTTCGGGTAGATGCCTGGAGAGGAGCAGCGCGGCAGTACAGCCGAACGCTCTGATTTGTCCTCTGTGCTCATGCGCGTGCGCACGCGTCTGATTATTACACTTACCCAGCATTGTCTCAAAAGCTGTGCTGATTTTCGGTGGCCCGAGCTCGCCCTCGTGCTTTGCCCCTGTGCTCGCTGGACTCCGCCGTGGAACCCCCGAGCCCAGCCCCCCTTTGCGTCGTTTTTTTTTTTTTTTTTTTTTTTTTTTTTTGTTGTCACGACGTGACCCTCCGAAAAGTTTGGACCTCTCTCTTCCCCGGGCACCAGCTTCTCATCCCGAGTCGTCTTTTCTCTGGGCCTCCCAGATGGGCTCCGAGCAGATGGGGTCGGAGGATCGCACCGCGTCGACGATGCCTCGGCGATGCGGCTCGGTGTGGAGCCCGCTTCTCCCCACGCCGACGTCGCCGGTGCATCGCGGACGTTGCCGATGCAGCGGCTATGCGGTGCAATCCTCCGAACCCATCTGCTCGGACGCCATCTGGAAGGCCTCTATTTTCACGGCCCCGAGGCCCGGGGTCACCACCTACCAAACCACCCCAACCCAACCCGAAGGCCTCAATTTGCCCTCCATTTCCAGTGGGGGGGTTGGGTTGGGGTGGTTTGGTAGGTAGTCACGGGGAGGGCCCCCGGAGGCCAGAAACATAACCAGCGAAAAACCTGCCGTCGTCGTGATTTTTGCGCATCGCGAGGGGGTCTGGGATCTATCCGTGCCCGATTGGGTCCTCGTCCTGGCCTCGTCGCAGAAACTGTGCTGATGTTTCGTGGCCCGAGCTCGCCCTCGTGTCTATGGCCCCCGACGTCCGCGCCGAGGGGCCGCCCCCTGCGACGCTTGTCCTCGCCCGGGCTCCGTCTCTCACACAGGCCGTGCTGCTGCTGATTCTCTCGTGGCCCGAGCTCGCCCTCGACGTCGCTTTGTCGCCCCCTGCGCTCTCTGGAATCCGCCTCTGCAGCGCCCCCGAGCCGCGCGCCATGGCCCCGGCGCCGCGCGCCCTCGCCCTCCTCGCCCTGGCCGCGCCGCGGGCGGCCGCGCTCCTGCGGGCCCGCGGCGCCGCGCCCGGCGCCCCCGCCGCGGGCGGGGCGGCCCCGGGCGCCGGGCCGCCCGCGCAGAACGGCAGCCTCCAGGCCCATGGGGGAGCTCGGCCCCGCGCAGCCCGGCCGGGCCCCTCGCAGCCGGGCCCGGCCGGGCCCCAGAGCCCCCCATCGAGGTCCGAGAGAGGATCATCGCGCCGGGAGGTTTGTTTTCTGCCATCTTTTCGGCCCTCGGGGGGCCCTCACCGGCCCTCGGGGGGCCCTGAGACTAGGACTCAGGACGAAAGCCCGGTCCTACAGGGCCCAGAGCTCGGCCACGCGCAGCCCTACGGGGCCCCTTGCGGTCCTCGCTCGGTGCGATTCGAGAGATCGC
This sequence comes from Prorocentrum cordatum, assembly GCA_963575745.1. Taxonomy (NCBI): domain Eukaryota; class Dinophyceae; order Prorocentrales; family Prorocentraceae; genus Prorocentrum; species Prorocentrum cordatum. Next base: position 13,076 of record CAUYUJ010020243.1, read on the forward strand.
GCCACGAACATGCGGCACCGGAGAGCGCGGCCACGCGCAGCCCAGACCAAGGGCCCCCTTGCCGAGCCTCGAGCGGTGCGGTGCGAGGGACGGTCCACCCGCAGGAGCCTCCCAAAATGTGCCCTTGCATCCCTGCCGACCTCGACTCTCCGTGCCGACGTGCGGCCCGAGGCGGCGCAGATGCCGCTGCGATCGGTGCACTCCTCTGCACTCCTCTGCACATTCGATGCTGGCAGAGGGGGTCAGGGGCGGGTTCGGTCGGGCGTGTCCCTCTACGGGGGAATTTTCAAAAGTAGCAAAACAAAATAGTCAGGGGACGATTTTTCTAGCATTTTTGGGCACTTTTTGACCACTTCGCACCAAATCCGCACGTAGGGGGACATGCCCGACTTTCTGGCAGGGCGGGGGGGAAGGCGTCTCAAGCAGCACCCCTGCTCCTTCGAAGGCCTGGGCCCCTGTCTGTAGCTGCAGGGCCGGCGCCCTCCAAGAAGCAGCCTCCTTCCGAGAGGCCTTCCCCCCCCTCCCCCTACAACCCCCTCGTGCGCGCCGCCAAAGAGACCCTCGAGGTTCCAAGCAAAACAACATGTGGAGCGGCCGGTTCCTGCCGTTCTTCGGCCTCCGCCCGCCACGACGTCTGCATACGTAGCCAATGCGTTAACACATCACGAGAATCTGTTACACTTAGAAAGGATCCGGCAATCTTTTCTACATCCGGATGTCCTCTCAGCAGAAACGCGACACAAAAAGTTTGGTGGTTGCGTTGGACACGAGGTCTTTTACGTGTCTTCAAAGAGCCTTCGGGCCCCGGGACCGTCCGAGATCGGCGCAGGACGAAAAAGCGGCCATTGGGGTGGCTCTCCGGAGCCCGCGCAACGAAAAGATCAGGATGGGGAACAAAACCACACAGACACAAGCACATGCCGATGCCCAAGAGTATATGTGGGAAACTATGGAGACTGGGGGGGGGGAAGGGCAACTCCCAGAACACATGGGAATAGGGAGTCCTGCGATTCGTGTCCAATATTGGTTTTGCGTGTCCCAGGGCCCCTTCAGATTGGGGCGGTCAGATGTCTGGGAGCCCAGGGCCTGCTCGACGGCCTGTCGAGGGCCAGCGCAGGGTTAGGGCGACCCGGGCGTTTAGAAGCTGTTCGAGCTCGTGCCTGGCCTCGAGGGCGCGCTCCAGGTGATGGGCCAATCTCCCACCACCACTACCATAGGTAGGACGGGGGAGAAAGGAGGATGGGCAGGACCTCCTTCTCACCCTCATTCTCCCCCTCCTCCTCCTCCTCCTCCTCCTCCTCCTCCTCCTCCTCCTCCTCCTCCTCCTCCCCCTCCCTCTCCCCTCCCCCTCCCCCTCCTCCTCCCCCCCCTCCTCCTCCTCCTCTCTCCTCCCCTCTCCTCCTTCTCCTCCTCCTTCTCCTCCCCCCCCCTCCTCCTCCTCCTCCGCCTCCTCCTCCTCCTCCTCCTCCTCCTCCTCCTACTCCTTCCTCTTCCTCGTCCTCCTCCTTCCTCTTCCTCCGCCTACTCCTCCTCCTCCTCCTCCGCCTTTTCCCCCCCCCCCCTCCCCCCCCCCCCACCTCCGCCCTCTCCTACCGTGGTAGCGGTGGGGAAATCGGCGGCCCATCCCAGGGGGCCGACGCGGATGGGGCGCCTCCTCAGCGTTTGCAAACGCGCCCTGGGCCGGCCAAGCTTATCAGAGGCGCGGACGGCAGCGACGGCGCGGGCGGGCCGGCGACCGCAGCCGAGCCTCAACGCGGTCCGTCGATAGACGCGGAGGCCACGAGAAGGTGCGGCGGCGAGCGAGTGAGAAGGATAGGGGCCTTCTCAAAGGGCGGCGGGGCTTCTCAGAAGCCCTCGCGCCTTCTGTGTCCCCGGGACGAGGCCAGAGGCCGAACCGTGGGAGAAGCCCTCTGCCGTGGTCCTGCTCGTGGCTCGAGGGGGCCTGGGCTCCCCGAGCTGCCCCGGTCCGAGTGTGTCCCGGGCGTGGCTGCGTCGCATGTCGCCGACACTCGGGGGCGGCAAAGGGGGGGGGTGATGACTAAGGGGGGGGGGGGATATCATGGCGGGGCTCCGAAAGCTTCTCAGGAGGCCGGGGGACTTCCGAGCACTTCTGCGAAGGCCCGCCCCTTCTCCCTCCCCCCCGGGGCTCGCCGCCGAAAGGTGGACCTCGGAGACGGGCTGGTCCTCACGCGCCTCGAGCCAGGGGACAACCGGACCTCCCCCGTGGACGGCGACCAGGTCTCCCTGGAGTACGCCGCCTACTCGAACTTCGGGACCCCCGTCGCCCTGGAGCGCGACGACGACATCGTCTCGCTGGAGTTCGACACGCGCGCCCTCGAGCCTCTGAACTTCACGCTGGGGGACCAGGCCGCGGCCACCCGCCCCAGCCTGGCGGCCCCCGAGGGGGGGGGCCCCGAGCCTGCGCCTGGCCGGCGGCCCACCGAAGGGCCCCGGGGCCGAGCCCGAGTGGCAGCCAGAGGCTCGCGCGGGCCCCCTTGGTGCCCATCTGCTTGGGGCCCTCGCGGAACCGCCCCCGTGTTTATAGCCGGAGCTCCGACGCAGCAAACAGGGTGCTCGGCGTCGCGATAAGAGCCACGGCGGGAGCCCCCGACCCCACCTTCTTGCTGCGGCATGCTCCGAGAGCCGCGCCGATCTGTGGTATAGTCGGCCACGCGCAGAGGGGGGGGGGTACCAGGTGAGGGGGGGAAGGCTTCTTGGAAGCACCCCTGCCTCTTAGAAGGCGCGGACCTTCTCTCTGTATAGATGCAGGGCCAGCGCCTTCTGAGAGGCAGCCTCCTTCGAACAAGCCTCAGCCTCCTCCTCCTCCTCCTCCTCCTCCTCCTCCTCCTCCTCCTCCTCCTTCGCGCGGCCCTTGGCGCGGCCCCCCTTCGCGCGGCCCCTCGGGCAACCAGCGCGGGCCCGCCCCCTCGGCGCGGCCCTCGGCGCGGCGTGGGTGCGCCGTCGGGGCCGAGGCCGCCATCCCGGGGCTCGCCCGGGCGGCGAGGCGCATGACCCTCGGGGAGCGCGCGCTCGTCTCGCTGCCGGAGCAGCTCCTCTACCCCGTCGCGCCCACCGGGGACCTGCCGCGGGGAGGGGGGAACCACAAACGTGAGTCGGCGGCGAACCCAGCGGGGAAGGCTCGGCCTCCTCCTCCTCCTCCTCCTCCTCCTCCTCCTCCACTTCCTCCTCCTCCTCCTGCCCACTCATACCTCCTCCTTCTACTCCTCATCCTCCTCATCCTCCTCGCTCGCGCCACCGGAGGACCTGCGGGGGATGGGGAACGAAAAACGTGGTCGGCGGCGAACCCAAGGGAAGGCTCGGCTCCTCCCTCTCCTCCTCCTCCTCCTCCTCCTCCTCCTCTCCCTCTTCTCATCCTCCTTTCTCCTCCTCTCCTCTCCTCTCCTCCTCCTCCTCCTCCCCTCTTCCTCCTCCTCCTCCTCCTGCTCCTCCATACCTCTTCTCCTCTCCCCCTCCTCCTCCTCTCTTCTCCTCCTCCTCCTCTCCCCTTCCTCTTCTCCTCCTCCTCTCCTCCTCTCCTCGGAAGGCTCGCGCCAACCGGGACCTGCCGCGGGGATTGAGGAACGAAAAAACGTGAGTCGGCGCGAACCTAGCGGGAAGGCTCGCCTCCTCGCCCTCCTTCCTCCTCCTCTCCTCCTCCTCACGCCTCCTCCTCCCTCCACCTTGCTCCTCTCCTCCTCCTCCTCCTCCTCCTCCTCCTCCTCCTTCCTCCTCCTACTCCTCTCCTCCTCTCCACCTTCCTCCTCTCTCCTCCTCCTCCTCCTCCCATCCTCCTCCTCCTCTTCCTCCCCCTCCTCCTCCTCCTGCTCCTCCGCCTTCTCCTCCTGCTGCTCCTCCTCCTCCTCCTCCTCCTCCTCCTCCTGCTGTTCCTCCTCCTCCTTCTCCTCGGAAGGCTTGGGGGTCCTCTGGGCTTCTGAGAGGTTCTCTAAGCCTTCTCCGAAGACAGAGGCGGCTTCTCAGAGGGCCAGAGGGCTTCTGAGAAGCCCCGCTGCCTTCTGAGAGGGCCTGCTCCCCCTCACCTTCCCCTCGGGCCCGCCGCCGAGCAAGACTCGAGTTTTGCCAGTCCCGGCACGAGTTCTGCCGGTCCAAGCCCCGTGAGACGTGAGCAGCGAGAGCCCGCGTCAGATTTCAGACCACGGCGCGCCAGTTTCCTGACGGCCCCGTCGGGCCATCTCGAGTCCCCCAAGCCCGAGTCTTTGGTCGGACCGAGGTGTAAGATCGAGCTCGGTGCGGGGAGGGTACCCTCATGTTCTTCGTGCTCGTTGGGTGTCCTTGTGCCTCCTGGGGGAGGGCGCCTTCGAAGGCTCTTCAGTCTGGCCGGCGGAGGGCCTCATGTTCTGGAGGGATGTTCGTCTGTCCTATGAAAGTCCGGCCGTGCGTCTCCCCGGGCACAGGGCTCCGCGTGCACCACATCCCACGCCTGGCCGGGGCCCACCCTGGGCCCCAGTGGCCCCCAGCTGTGGGCGCTGCACTCTCTTCACGCCGCGCGGTTTCGCGGGGCTGGGCCCCGGGGCCAGCGCAGGTCGATGCGGCTCGGAACAAGCAGCAGGACGATGGGGTCCAGTGGAGGGCTCCCGTCGCGATCTCTCGTGCGGCTGCACTTTGCCTCCGCCCCGTCGGATCTCAGGGCATAGCAGGGTGAAGATGCCCTCCTGGCGTGGGCCACCGGGGGCATACCCGCACCCCGCCAGGGCCCAGGATGGCCCTGGCCAGCTGCAGGGCGGTGCATGGCGGTGCCTGGCGGTGGTGGTGCCAAGGGGCCCTGCTGCCTCTATGTATAGGAGTTCCCTCCGGACGACGTGCTGCTCTTCAACGTGACCCTGCGCCGGGTCGGCTCCGCGGAGGCCCCCTGGGCGGGCGGCGCCGCCCAGTGAGCTCCGCCCCGGGCCTGCCGGAGTCCGGGGCGCCCGCACGCCCGGCGCCGGTGGGCCCGCCAGCTCCTCCCTTCGGGCCGGCCACGGGAGTCCCTTGGGCGGCCCCTTCCGTGGGCCGACGGGGGGGGGGGGTTCTTCTTGCCCCTGGCGCGAGAGCGGTGCAGATGTTGTGGCCTCGTGAGGGAGGGGCCTGTTGTGAGGCAAGGGGCCCAGTGCTTCCCTTCCTGGGTGCTGGGCGCGCTTCTGCTGCTTCCCCGGAATGGCTGCCAGGGCTGCTTCGGGCCCGGCTGGGTACGTGGGATTCTTGCCTGGAAGCCAGGCCCGCGCCCACGGAACGGAGGCTGCACACTTCCCAGGCATGCCCGGAAGCCGGATATACACATGAGCGACGCGCACAGAAGCGGGGTGGTCTGCGCCGACAGGGGCGCGTCAGCTGCCCGCGGGAGGTCGCGCGCGAGCGCCCTCGTCTTCCATGCAGCGTGCCGCGCTGGCCCATCCGCGCAAGCCGCCGAGTAAGCTCTTCTTGCGCGTATCTCACATGGTGCGGCCTGCCTGGGTGCGAGGTGGACGCGACGTGTGGCCGCGAGTCTCTCCAGCGCCCGGCCTCGTGTGGCCGCGGCCGCCCGTCCCGGCCGCCGCACGCGCGCACGCGGGCTCCGCGGGCTCCGCGCGCCTCGCAGGCGTGAAGCCAGCCGCGTGCGTCTCCAGCCTCCTGTCGGCGGCGGGCGTAGGGGGGGGGGGCAAGCGAGAAGGAGAAGGCCTCCCCGGAAGGCGGCGGGGCCTCTCGGGAGGCGGCGGGGCCTCTCGGAAGCCCCCCGGCCTTCTCTGAGAGGAGCTTGCCGTGCCTTCGGGGCAGGCTCGGACAACTCCTCACAAGGCCGCGGGACTCTCCGAGAGCCTTCTGAGCAGGCCCGCCCCTCCTCGCCTCCTCCCCCGGCGCGCCGCCTATCCTGGAGCAGCGCTGAGGGGCCGCCGCTCCGGGCGCGCCAGGGGCCCGCCATGCCACGTGAGCGGCGGGCACAGGCGCGGCCGGCCTCGCGCAGGCGGCCCGCGTGAGGTCGCGCGCGGGCGCCCTCCTCTCCTCACGGTGTGCTGCGCGGGCGGCCTTCGTAAGCCGCCGCGCGAGGCCGCCCTCTCTCGGCGGCGAGCCCCGCTCCGAAGGCTCGGACGTCCCCGGGCCTTCCGAGCAGTGCTCTGGGCCTTCCTTCCCCCGTGGAGTCGCAGCACACTTCTCTCAGAGAAGGCGCGAGGGCTGCCAGATGGGGTCCGAGCAGATGGGGTCGGAGGATCGCTCCGCATCGCCGATGCATCGCCGACGCGGCTCGATGTGGAGACCGTCCCCGCGCCGACGGCGCCGGTGCGTTGCCGCCGTCGCCGCCGAGGGGTCCCCCCCCCTCGTCGCCCCCTGCGGCTCTCCCCCCCCCCCCCACGCACGGCCGCCCCCCTCCCCCCTTTTCGGAGGACGCTTTCTGGCTGGCGAGGAGCAGGAGGAGGAGGAGCAGGAGCAGGAGGAGGAGGATGAGGAAGAGGAGGAGGAGGAGGAGGAGGAGGAGGAGGAGGAGGAGGAGGAGGAGGAGGAGGAGGAGGAGGAGGAGGAGGAGGAGAGGAGGAGGAGGAGGAGGAGGAGGAGGAGGAGGAGGAGGAGGAGGAGCAGGGGGCTCCCTGGCCGGCCAGCTCTCCCCCGCCCCTCCCGCGCAGCGCTTCTGACCCGCGCCGGCGGCCCGCGCGGCGGGGGGCCCGCGCCCCAGGTGGCGCGCCGCCACATCGGCCACAGGTCGAGCGGTCCGGGGGGCCGGCGTCTCGAGAGTCAAGAGAAGAGAGAGAAGAAAAGGAGGCAGCGCTGCCAGGAAGGAGAAGGACGGCACCTCCGAGGAGCGGGCAGAGTTCTGGGCCTCCTCGATGGGGCCCGAGTATAGATGGGGTCGGCGGCTCGGACCAAAAAAGGAGAACAGAACAACGGCATCGCTGCGAGGAAGGCACAGGACGGCATCTCCGAGGAGCGTGCAAGTTTCTAGGCCTCCTCGATGGGGCCCGAGTAGATGGGGTCGGAGGATCGCGCCGCATCGCCGGTGCATCGGCGATGCATCGGGGATGCGGCTCGACGTGGAGCTCGATTCGCTCCGCGCCGACGTCGCCGATGCATCGCCCACGTCTTGCCCGGAAGGAAAAGAAGGCATCTCCGAGGCGGCTCCAGAACCCGCAAAAAGAAAAAAGGGAAAAGGCATCGCTGCCAGGAAGGAACATATCACTGCCCACCAAACCACCCCCAACCCAACCCAGAGGCCCCGATTTGCCCTCCATTTCCAGTGCGGGGCTGGGGGGGGTCGGAGAGCATGGAAAAACACATACGAAGCCCGTACCCCCCCAACCCGAGATTCGGGTCTTCGGGTTGGGTTGGGGTGGTCTGGTACAAGGCACCTCCCAGGAACGGGCACAGTAACATTCCGAGGCACCAACCTTCAACCAAGTAGGAACCCCTCAGGCAAGCCGATTTGGGGAAAATGAGAAAATGAAGGCATCGCTGCCAGGAAGAAAAGGACGGCATGTGCGAGGAACGGGCAACGTAGCATCGCGAGGCACCAACCTTTTAACCAAGTAAGAACCCCCCAGGCAAACCCAATTCGGGAAATTGAAAAAGGAAGGTATCGCTGGCAGGAAGGAAAGGAAGGCATCTCCGAGGAACGGGCAAAGTAACATCCCGAGGTGCTAACTTTAAACCAAAAGCAAGAACCCCTCAGGCAAGCCGTTTTGTGGAACGAGAGCAAAAGACGGCCTCGCCGTCGGGAAGAAAAAGGGGTCCTGAGGAGCAGGCGTCCTGACGTCGTGCGCTGTCCTCGACCTCCTGGGGCCCTTCCTGGGCCCCGGGACTGTCAGCAAAAACGCCTCAGGAGGAACGCTTCGAGCTGGCCCCCCCCCCTCTCCCCCAGGGTCCTCATGGCCCTTCACACTCCGCATGCCAACATCGGAGATCTGGATTGGTTCTCGTCGGACGGGGCTAAGACGATGATGAATCCGTTCCAGAGCGCTCTGAGAAGGCTCTGAGAAGGCCGCGGCGCCCGATACATCCCCCAGATCCTCCGGACCTCAGAGAGTCTGGGATCTATCCGTGCCCGAGTGGGTCCTCGTCCTGGCCTCGTCGCAGAAGCTGTGCTGCTGTTTCGTGGCCCGAGCTCGCCCTCGTGTCTATATAGCCCCCGACGTCCGCGCCGAGGGGCCGCCCCCTGCCACGCTTGTCCTCGCCCGGGCTCCCCGTCTCTCACACAGGCCGTGCTGCTGCTGATTCTCTCGTGGCCCGAGCTCGCCCTCGACGTCGCTTTGTCGCCCCCTGCGCTCGCTGGAATCCGCCTCTGCAGCGCCCCCGAGCCGCGCGCCATGGCCCCGGCGCCGCGCGCCCTCGCCCTCCTCGCCCTGGCGGCGCCGCGGGCGGCCGCGCTCCTGCGGGACCGCGGCGCCGCGCCCGGCGCCCCCGCCGCGGGCGGGGCGGCCCCGGGCGCCGGGCCGCCCGCGCAGAACGGCAGCCTCCAGGCCCATGGGGGAGCTCGGCCCCGCGCGCAGCCCCTGACGGGCCCCTCGCGGCCCAGACCCCCTTATCGCGGTCCGAGAGAGGATCATCGCGCCGGGAGGTTTGTTTCGCCATCTTTGTCGGCCCTCGGGGGGCCCTCAGCGGCCCTCGGGAGGCCCTTAAAAACTACGACTCAGGACGAAAGCCCGGTCCTACAGGGCCCAGAGCTCGGCCACGCGCAGCCCTACGGGGCCCCTTTCGGCTTTCGCTCGGTGCGGTTCGAGAGATCGCCTTCGGCCACTTGTCTCTTTCAGAGTCGGGCACGCCCCTCTACGGGAGGAGTGCTCAAGGACGGTCACAAACGTGCGGCGGCCTCCAGAGCCCAGGCGAGCGCGGCCACGCGCAGCCCTGACCAAGGGCCCCCTTGCCGAGCCTCGAGCGGTGCGGTGCGAGAGACGGTCCACCCGCAGGGCGAGGAGGGGCAGCCCTCTCAAAAGTGCCCTTGCATCCCTGCCGACGTGCGGCGCAGATGCCGATGCGATCTGGTGTTCCCGTTCGATGCCGATCGATCCTGGCAGAGGGGGGCAGGGGCGGGGTAAATCGGGCGTGTCCCTCTACAGCGGGAATATTCAAACATAGCAAAAAAATAGTTTGGGGACGAAATTGTACCATTTTTGATTATTTTTGGTCACTTTTTGACCGCTTCGCCCGAAATCCGCATGTAGGGGGACATGCCCGACTTACTGGCAGGGTGGGGGGGAAGGCGTCTCACGAAGCACCCCTGCTCCTTCGAAGGCCTGGGCCCCTGTCTGTAGCTGCAGGGCCGGCGCCCTCCAAGAAGCAGCCTCCTTCCGAGAGGCCTTTCCCCCCCCCCCTCTCCCCCCTTCCCCCCCCTCTCTCCCCCTACAACCCCCTCGTGCGCGCCGCCAAAGAGACCCTCGAGGCTCCGAGCAAGACAACATGTGGAGTGGCCGGTTTCCGCCTTTCTTCGGCCTCCGCCCGCCACGACGTCTGCATACGTAGCCAATGCGTTAACACATCACGAGAATCTGTTACACTTAGAAAGGATCCGGCAATCTTTTCTACATCCGGATGTCCTCTCAGCAGAAACGCGTCACAAAAAGTTTGGTGGTTGCGTTGGACACGAGGTCTTTTACGTGTCTTCAAAGAGCCTTCGGGCCCCGGGACCGTCCGAGATCGGCGCAGGACGAAAAAGCGGCCATTGGGGTGGCTCTCCGGAGCCCGCGCAACGAAAAGATCAGGATGGGGAACAAAACCACACAGACACAAGCACATGCCGATGCCCAAGAGTATATGTGGGAAACTATGGAGACGGGGGGGGGAAGGGCAACTCCCAGAACACATGGGAATAGGGAGTCCTGCGATTCGTGTCCAATATTGGTTTTGCGTGTCCCAGGGCCCCTTCAGATTGGGGCGGTCAGATGTCTGGGAGCCCAGGGCCTGCTCGACGGCCTGCAGCACGCCGCGCAGGGCCAGGGCGACCCGGGCGTCCAGAAGCTGTTCGAGCTCGTGCCTGGCCTCGAGGGCGCGCTCCAGGTGATGGGCCAATCTCCCACCACCACTACCATAGGTAGGACGGGGGAGAAAGGAGGATGGGCAGGACCTCCTTCTCACCCTCATTCTCCCCCTCCTCCTCCTCCTCCTCCTCCTCCTCCTCCTCCTCCTCCTCCTCCTCCTCCTCCTCCTCCCTCCTCCTCCTCCCCTCCCCCTCCTCCCCCTCCCCCTCCCCCTCCCCCTCCTCCTCCTCCTCCTCCTCCTCCCCCCCCTCCTCCTCCCTCCTCCTCTCCTCCCCTCCTACTCCTCCTCCTCTCCTCCTCCTCCTCCTCCTCCTCCTCCTCCTCCTCCTCCTCTCCTCCTCCTCCTCCTCCTCCTCCTCCTCGCTCCTCCTCCTCCTCCTCCTCCTCCTCCTCCTCCTCCCCTCCTCCCCCTCCTCCTCCTCCCCCCCCCTCCTCCCTCCCCCCTCCTCCTCCTCCCTCCCTCCTCCTCCTCCTCCTCCTCCCTCCTCCTCCTCCTCCTCCTCCTCCTCCTCCTCCTCGTCCTCCTCCTCCTCCTCCTCCTCCTCCTCTTCCTCCTCCTCCTCCTCCTCCTCCTCCTCCTCCTCCTCCGCCCTCTCCTACCCGTGGTAGCGGTGGAGGAAAATCGGCCCATCACCAGGGGCCGGACGCGGGCTGGGGCGCCCTCCTCGCCCTGGCAGACGCGCCCTGGGCGGCCAAGCTTAATGCCGAGGGCGCGGACGGCGCGGACGGCGCGGGCGGCGCGACCGGCAGCGAGCCTCACGCGGGTCCGTCGAGAGACGCGGACGGCCACGAGAAGGTGCGGCGGCGAGCGAGTGAGAAGGAGAGGAGGCCTTCTCAAAGGGCGGCGGGGCTTCTCAGAAGCCCTCGCGCCTTCTGTGTCCCCGGGACGAGGCCAGAGGCCGAACCGTGGGAGAAGCCCTCTGCCGTGGTCCTGCTCGTGGCTCGAGGGGGCCTGGGCTCCCCGAGCTGCCCCGGTCCGAGTGTGTCCCGGGCGTGGCTGCGTCGCATGTCGCCGACACTCGGGGGCGGCAAAGGGGGGGGGTGATGACTAAGGGGGGGGGGTGGATATCATGGCGGGGCTCCGAAAGCTTCTCAGGAGGCCGGGGGACTTCCGAGCACTTCTGCGAAGGCCCGCCCCTTCTCCCTCCCCCCCGGGGCTCGCCGCCGAAAGGTGGACCTCGGAGACGGGCTGGTCCTCACGCGCCTCGAGCCAGGGGACAACCGGACCTCCCCCGTGGACGGCGACCAGGTCTCCCTGGAGTACGCCGCCTACTCGAACTTCGGGACCCCCGTCGCCCTGGAGCGCGACGACGACATCGTCTCGCTGGAGTTCGACACGCGCGCCCTCGAGCCTCTGAACTTCACGCTGGGGGACCAGGCCGCGGCCACCCGCCCCAGCCTGGCGGCCCCGAGGGGGGTGCCCCAGCCTGCGCCTGGCCAGCGGCCCACCGCGGGCCCCGGGGCCGAGCCCGAGTGGCAGCCAGAGGCTCGCGCGGGCCCCCTCGGTGCCCATCTGCTTGGGGCCCTCGCGGAACCGCCCCCGTGTTTACAGCCGGAGCTCCGACGCAGCAAACAGGGTGCTCGGCGTCGCGATAAGAGCCACGGCGGGAGCCCCCGACCCCACCTTCTTGCTGCGGCATGCTCCGAGAGCCGCGCCGATCTGTGGTATAGTCGGCCACGCGCAGAGGGGGGGGGGGGTACCAGGTGAGGGGGGGAAGGCTTCTTGGAAGCACCCCTGCCTCTTAGAAGGCGCGGACCTTCTCTCTGTATAGATATAGGGCCAGCGCCTTCTGAGAGGCAGCCTCCTTCGAACAAGCCTCCTCCTCCTCCTCCTCCTCCTCCTCCTCCTCCTCCTCCTCCTTCGCGCGGCCCTTGGCGCGGCCCCCCTTCGCGCGGCCCCTCGGGCAACCAGCGCGGGCCCGCCCCCTCGGCGCGGCCCTCGGCGCGGCGTGGGTGCGCCGTCGGGGCCGAGGCCGCCATCCCGGGGCTCGCCCGGGCGGCGAGGCGCATGACCCTCGGGGAGCGCGCGCTCGTCTCGCTGCCGGAGCAGCTCCTCTACCCCGTCGCGCCCACCGGGGACCTGCCGCGGGGAGGGGGGAACCACAAACGTGAGTCGGCGGCGAACCCAGCGGGGAAGGCTCGGCCTCCTCCTCCTCCTCCTCCTCCTCCTCCTCCTCCTCCTCCTCCTCCACTTCCTCCTCCTCCTCCTGCTCCACCTCCTCCTCCTCCTCCTCCTCCTCCTCCTCCTCCTCCGCTCGCGCCCACCGGGGACCTGCCGCGGGGATGGGGAACGAAAAACGTGTGTCGGCGGCGAACCCAGCGGGGAAGGCTCGGCCTCCTCCTCCTCCTCCTCCTCCTCCTCCTCCTCCTTCTCCACCTCTTCTCCTCCACCTCTTCTCCTCCTCCTCCTCCTCCTCTCCCTCCTCCTCCTCCTCCTCCTCCTCTCCTCCTCCTCTTCCCTCCTCCTCTTCCTCCTCCTCCTCCTCCTGCTCCTCCCACCTCCTCCTCCTCCTCCTCCTCCTCCTCCTCCTCCTCCTCTGCTCCCTCTCTCCTCCTCCTCGGAAGGCTCGCGCCCACCGGGACCTGCGCGCGGGATGAGGAACGAAAAACGTGAGTCGGGGCGAACCTAGCGAGGAAGGCTCGGCCTCCTCCTCCTCCTCCCTCTCCTCCTCCTCCTCCTCCCTCCTCCTCCTCTGCTCCTCCTTCTCCTCCTGCTCCTCCTCCTCCTCCTCCTCCACCTCTCCTCCTCCTCCTCCTCCTCCTCCTCCTCCTCCTCCTCCTCCTCCTCCTCCTCCTCCTCCTCTTCCTCCCCCTCCTCCTTCTCCTCCTGCTCCTCCGCCTTCTCCTCCTCCTGCTGCTCCTCGTCCTCCTCCTCCTCCTGCTGTTCCTCCTCCTCCTTCTCCTCGGAAGGCTTGGGGGTCCTCTGGGCTTCTGAGAGGTTCTCTAAGCCTTCTCCGAAGACAGAGGCGGCTTCTCAGAGGGCCAGAGGGCTTCTGAGAAGCCCCGCTGCCTTCTGAGAGGGCCTGCTCCCCCTCACCTTCCCCTCGGGCGCGCCGCCGAGCAAGACTCGAGTTTTGCCAGTCCCGGCACGAGTTCTGCCGGTCCAAGCCTCGTGAGACGTGAGCAGCGAGAGCCCAGATTTCAGACCATGGCGCGCCAGTTTTCTGACGGCCCCCGTCAGGCCATCTCGAGTCCCCCAAGCCCGAGTCTTCTGGTCGGACCGAGGTGTAAGATCGAGGTCGGTGCGGGGAGGGTACCCTCATGTTCTTCGTGCTCGTTGGGTGTCCTTGTGCCTCCTGGGGGAGGGCGCCTTCGCAGGCTCTTCAGTCTGGCCGGCGGAGGGCCTCATGTTCTGGAGGGATGTTCGTCTGTCCTATAAAGGTCCGGCCCTACGTCTCCCCGGGCACAGGGCTCCGCGTGCACCCCATCCCACGCCTGGCCAGGGCCCACCCTGGGCCCCAGTGGCCCCCAGCTGTGGGCGCTGCACTCTCTTCACGCCGCGCGGTGTCGCGGGGCTGGGCCCCGGGGCCAGCGCAGGTCGATGCGGCTCGGAACAAGCAGCAGGACGATGGGGTCCAGTGGAGGGCTCCCGTCGCGATCTCTCGTGCGGCTGCACTTTGCCTCCGCCCCGTCGGATCTCAGGGCATAGCAGGGTGAAGATGCCCTCCTGGCGTGGGCCACCGGGGGCATACCCGCACCCCGCCAGGGCCCAGGATGGCCCTGGCCAGGCAGGGCGGTGCCTGGCGGTGGTGGTGCCAAGGGGCCCTGCTGCCTCTATGTATAGGAGTTCCCTCCGGACGACGTGCTGCTCTTCAACGTGACCCTGCGCCGGGTCGGCTCCGCGGAGGCCCCCCGGGCGGGCGGCGCCGCCCAGTGAGCTCCGCCCCGGGCCTGCCGGAGTCCGGGGCGCCCGCGCGCCCGGCGCCGGTGGGCCCGCCAGCTCCTCCCTTCGGGCCGGCCACGGGAGTCCCTTGGGCGGCCCCTTCCGTGGGCCGACGGGGGGGGGGGTTCTTCGTGCAGGCGGCCAGCTATTGTGGCCTCGTGAGGGAGGTGAGGGAGGGGCCTGTTGTGAGGCAAGGGGCCCAGTGCTTCCCTTCCTGGGTGCTGGGCGCGCTTCTGCTGCTTCCCCGGAATGGCTGCCGGGGCTGCTTCGGGCCCGGCTGGGTACGTGGGATTCTTGCCTGGAAGCCAGGCCCGCGCCCACGGAACGGAGGCTGCACACGGGCCCCATCTGGATCTCACTTCCCAGGCATGCCCGGAAGCCGGATATACACATGAGCGACGCGCACAGAAGCGGGGTGGTCTGCGCCGACAGGGGCGCGTCAGCTGCCCGCGGGAGGTCGCGCGCGAGCGCCCTCGCCTTCCATGGAGCGTGCCGCGCTGGCCCATCCGCGCGTATCTCACATGGTGCGGCCTGCCTGGGTGCGAGGTGGACGCGACGTGTGGCCGCGAGTCTCTCCAGCGCCCGGCCTCGTGTGGCCGCGGCCGCCCGTCCCGGCCGCCGCACGCGCGCGCGCGGGCTCCGCGGGCTCCGCGTGCCTCGCAGGTGTGAATCCAGCCGCGTGCGTCTCCAGCCTCCTGTCGGCGGCGGGCGCAGGGGGGGGGCAAGCGAGAAGGAGAAGGCCTCCCCGGAAGGCGGCGGGGCTTCTCGGGAGGCGGCGGGGCCTCTCGGAGGCCCCCCGGCCTTCTCTGGGAGGAGTTTGCCGTGCCTTCGGGGCAGGCTCAGACAACTCCTCACAAGGCCGCGGGACTCTCCGAGAGCCTTCTGAGCAGGGCCCGCCCCTTCTCGCCTCCTCCCCGGGCGCGCCGCCTATCCGCTGAGGGGCCCCCGCTCCGTGCGCGCCAGGGGCCCGCCATGCCACGTGAGCGGCGTGCACAGGCGCGGCCGGCCTCGCACAGGCGGCCCGCGTGAGGTCGCGCGCGGGCGCCCTCTTCTCCACGCGGTGTGCCGCGCGGGCGGCCTTCGGAAGCCGCCGCGCGAGGCCGCCCTCTCTCGGCGGCGAGCCCCGCTCCGAAGGCGCAGTGCTCTGGGCCTTCCCCCGTGCAGTCGCAGCACACTTCTCTCAGAGAAGGCGCGAGGGCTCCCAGATGGGGTCCGAGCAGATGGGGTCGGAGGATCGCGCCGCATCGCCGATGCATCGCCGACGCGGCTCGATGTGGAGACCGTGTTTCCCCGCGGCGACGGCGCCGGTGCGTTGCCGCCGTCGCCGCCGAGGGGTTCCCCCCCCCCCCCCCCCCCTCGTCGCCCCCTGCGGCTCTCCCCCCCCCACCCCCACGCACGGCCCCCCCCCCCCTTTCGGAGGACGCTTTCTGGCTGGCGAGGAGGAGGAGGAGAGGAGGAGAGGAGGAGGAGGAGGAGGAGGAGGAGGAGGAGGAGGAGGAGGAGGAGGAGAGAGGAGGAGGAGGAGAGGAGGAGGAGGAGGAGGAGGAGGAGAGGAGGAGGAGGAGGAGAGAGGAGGAGGAGGAGAGGAGGAGGAGGAGGGAGGAGGAGGAGGGAGGAGGAGGAGAGGAGGATGAGGAGGAGAGGAGGAGGAGGAGAGGAGGAGGAGGAGAGGAGGAGGAGGAGGAGGGAGGAGAGGAGGAGGAGGAGGAGGAGGAGGAGAGGAGGAGGAGGAGGAGGAGGAGAGGAGGAGGAGGGGAGGAGGAGGGGAGGAGGAGGAGGAGGAGAGAGGAGGAGAGAGGAGGAGGAGGAGGAGGAGAGAGGAGGAGGAGGAGAGAGGAGGAGGAGGAGGAGGAGGAGGGAGGAGAGAGAGAGGAGGAGAGGAGGAGGAGGAGGAGAGGAGGAGTGAGGAGGAGGAGGAGGGGGAGCCGGGGGCTCCCTGGCCGGCCAGCTCTCCCCCGCCCCTCCCGCGCAGCGCTTCTGACCCGCGCCGGCGGCCCGCGCGGCGGGGGGGCCGCGCCCCAGGTGGCGCGCCGCCACATCGGCCACATAAGTCGAGCGGTCCGGGGGGCCGGCGGCTCGAGAGTCAAGAGAAGAGAGAGAAGAAAAGGAGGCAGCGCTGCCAGGAAGGAGAAGGACGGCACCTCCGAGGAGCGGGCAGAGTTCTTGGCCTCCTCGATGGGGCCCGAGTAGGTGGGGTCGGCGGCTCGGACCGAAAAACGGCATCGCTGCGAGGAAGGCCAAGGACGGCACCTCCGAGGAGCGTGCAAAATTCTAGGCCTCCTCGATGGCGCCCGATTAGATGGGGTCGGAGGATCGCGCCGCATCGCCGATGCATCGGCGACGCATCGGCGATGCGGCTCGACGTGGAGCCCGATTCTCTTCGCGCCGACGTCGCCGATGCATCGCCCACGTCGACGATGCATCGCCGACGCAGCCGACCCCATCCACTCGGACCCCGTCTAGGAGGCCTCCAAAAAAGAAGACATCTCCGAGGAATGGGCAAAGTACCGTTCCGAGGCACCAACCTTGACCGAGTAAGAACCCCTTACCGTCGGCCCGGATTAGTAGGTCGACCCTGACAGCTCAAGGGTACCCTTGTGTCCTGTGCCTCGCGACACGTGCCTTCTTACACTCCTATGGCTATGTGGCCCTCGGAAGGGTCTTGTGTCCTCTCGCGTGTCCTGTCCAATCAAGGCCGACTGTAGGCAAGCCGAATTGGGGAAAGAGAGAAAAAGAAGGCCTCGACGCCAGGAAGAACATGGGGTCCTGGGAAGCAGGCGTCATGAGGTCTTGCACTGTCCTCGACTTCCTGGGGCCGTCCCTGCGGGGCCCTGGGACTGTCAACAAAAACGCTTCAGGAGGAACGCTCCGACTCCCCCCCATGGGGTCCTCATGGCCTTCTTTCCACGTGCCAACTTCGGAGGTCTGGATTGGTTCTCGTCGGACGGGGCTAGGACGAGGATAAATCCGTTCCAGAGCGTTCCGGAACGCTCTGAGAAGGCCGCAGCGCCCGAGACATCCTCCAGAGCCGCCAGATCTCAGAGATTCCCGCTATACCTCCACCCGATGTTATCCTCGCCTTGGCTTCGTCATATCTCGAGCATCGCATCTTCCTTGAATCTTCGAAGATGCGGTGGACTCCAGATTTTTGGGTGTGCGCGGGACAGGCGCATCTCGTGTCCCTCTCCGATCCTTGACGCTTCGCGCATCCCCACCAACCCATCCAGCAGCCATTCCCAGGCGGAGGGGCGAGGGGCGGAGGGGGAGGAGGAGCAGGAGCAGGAGCAGGAGGAGGAGGAGGAGGAGAAGGAGGAGGAGGAGGAGGAGGAGGACCAGTGCAGACCCAAGACTCATCAACGATATTGCAAAAAACCCTCTCTCCAAGTTCCCTTTACATAGGCCCCTATAAGGGTTCATTTTCACTCAGGAAAATGCCCGGTCGGAAGACAACCGTTCGAAATCTGGAACTATGCCAGAACACCAGCCCTGGGATTTCAGCGCCGCGAAACGCCGTTACTGTTGCGTCTTGACCATCCTGAATCTTGCTAGAACACCATTCCTGGGACTTCTACGCCACCGCGAATCAAACGTGACTGTTGCGCCCTGACGTTCCAACATGCTGCCAAAGCACAAATTCTGGGATGTCAGCCATGTGAACCCTTGAAACGGTTGCAAACTCTTGAACCGAATGTGGACGGCGCTAGGACGAGAGACCACATTCTCAAGACCACCCGCCCTCCATCCGTGAAACTGTTGCAGACTTTTAGGGCGAATGCGTGCCGCGCCAAGGCGAGAACCGCATTGTGAAAACGACCCACCCTCTATCCGTGAAATTGCTGCGATCCTTTATCACGAAAGCTCGCAGTGCTAATGCGAGAGCCAAATTTTGAAAACCACCCTTCTTCCATCCGTGCAACTGTTGCAGACTTTTATGATGATTGCGCGCGGTGCTAAGGCGAGATCCACATGTTGAAGACCACCCGCCCTCCATCGGTGCAACTTTGGTTGCAACATTTCAGCTCTACGATCACACGTTGTGGTGAAGTCTCAGGCGAAACGTCATGTCCGCCCCTTCTACCGGCCTCAAGGTGCGACAGGGAGGAGATTCATTAGGAAAAGGGGTGGAGGAGGAGGAGGAGGAGGAGGAGGAGGAGGAGGAGGAGGAGGAGGAGGAGGAGGGGAAGAGGAGGAGGAGGAGGCGGAGGAGGAGGAGGAGGAGGCCGAGGAGGAGGAGGAGGCCGAGGAGGATAAGATGGATGAGGGGGACCTGTAGCTGGAGGAGGGGTGAGGGCCAGCAGCGTGAGGAGGGGGAGAGGCAGGAGGAGGGGGCGGAGGGCGAGCACCAGCGCTGTGCGGCGGCCAGGTGGGCGGACCCGCACCCAGAGAAGCAGCGCGTGACCACACGGGAACTCAAGTCCAAGGCCGTCGTCGCCGCTGCGTCGTCGTCGCCGCCGTCGTCGTCGTCGTCGTCGTCGTCGTCGTCGTCGTCGTCGCCGCCGTCGTCGTCGTCGTCGTCGTCGTCGCCGCCGAAGTCGTCGCTGCCGCCGTTGTTGTCGTTGCCGCCGCCGCCGCGACCATCGCCGCCGCCGCCGCCGCCGCCGCCGCCGCCGCCGTCGTCGTCGTCGTCGTCGTCGTCGTCGTCGTCGTCGTCGTCGTCGTCGTCGTCGTCGTCGTCGTCGTCTGCCGAGTCGGCCACGAGGCAGAGATCGGCGTTCCGACCCATTCCTCGCGCCGTTCCTCCGTGTGGGGGGGGTGCTCCCTCCCGACGGGCGATGCGGGGCCACCCGTCACGCCCGTCCGTCCCTCCAGAGTTCTTCGTCCCCTGAGGGGGGGCCCTCCCGAGGTTGGCCGTCCCTCCGTCCCTCCGTCCCCTGGAACGCTCTGAGAAGGCCGCAGCGCCCGAGACATCCTCCAGAGCCGCCAGATCTCAGAGATTCCCGCTATACCTCCACCCGATGTTATCCTCGCCTTGGCTTCGTCATATCTCGAGCATCGCATCTTCCTTGAATCTTCGAAGATGCGGTGGACTCCAGATTTTTGGGTGTGCGCGGGACAGGCGCATCTCGTGTCCCTCTCCGATCCTTGACGCTTCGCGCATCCCCACCAACCCATCCAGCAGCCATTCCCAGGCGGAGGGGCGAGGGGCGGAGGGGGAGGAGGAGCAGGAGCAGGAGCAGGAGGAGGAGGAGGAGAAGGAGGAGGAGGAGGAGGAGGAGGTGGGAGGGAGGAGGAGGAGGAGGAGGAGGAGAGGAGGAGGAGGAGGAGGGAGATGAGGAGAGAGGAGGAAGGAGGAGGAGGAGGGAGGAGGAGGAGGCGGGGAGAAGAGGAGGAGGAGGAGGAGGAGGAGTAGGAGGAGGAAGCGGAGGAGGAGGAGAACGGAAAGGGACCAGGGAGGAGCACGGAAAGAGATCGTGTCGGGGGCGCCTGTCTTTCTTTCCCTCCTTTGCTCCCCTCTCTGGGTCTTCCTTCTTCTCCCTGTGCGCTCCCATGGTCCCTGGGCCCTGGAGACTTTTTGCCCCCCTGTCCCGAGAATGGACTTGTGGACTCATGCGTGCACCCGATCGGCCACAGGCACATGGGGGGAGGGGGTTGGGGGCAGGAGGGAAGGCTTCTCGGAAGCACCCTTGCTTCTTGGAAGGCGCGGGTCTCGTCCGGGGATGTGGGGCCGGCGCTTTCTAAAAAGGGGCCTCCTTCTAAGAAGCCTCTTCCCCCATCCCCCGTACCCCCCTTGTGCGCGCGGCCAGCCCGTGCACCGAGGCCTTCGGCGGATTGTCCTGTTCAATCCCAGTGCCCTTTTTCCGTTTATGGGCTCTGGCGGCCCAGGGATCGTTTTCGGGCCCCAGGGCCACACCAGACCCTCTGGGGTGCGGAACCGCCTCCCTTTTCTCCTCCTGCTCGTCCTCCTCCTCCTCCTCCTGCTCCTCCTCCTGCTCCTCCTCCTTCTCCTGCTCCTCCTCCTCCTCCTGCGCCTCCTCCTCCTGCTCCTCCTGCTCCTCCTGCTCCTCCTGCTCCTCCTGCTCCTGCTCCTGCTCCTCCCTCCTCCTCCTCCTCCTCCTCCTCCTCCTCCTCCTCCTCCTCCTCCTCCCCCTCCTCCTCTGGGGCTTGCTGGGAGCCCGCGGGAGGGAGTCACAAGTCCGGGGGGTCCAGGGAGAGGGAGAGCGGGAAGGGCATGAACGGAAGGGGGGGGGGGGGAGCGGCCACGCGCAGAGGGTGGGCAGGGGGCAGGCGGGAGGGGGGGAGAGTTTCATAGAATTACGGGGAGAAACATTTTCAAACCTCGAAGCGTAGTCAGGGGACGATGTTTCGACGATTTAGTTTTCGTCCAGAATCCGCCTGTAGGGGGACATGCCGGACCTAAAGGCAGGAGGGAGGGGGGAATGCTTCGAAGAAGGAGGCTGCTGCCTAGAGGGCTCGGGCCTGGTGTATAGATGTCAAGTCGGCGCCTTCTAAAAAGCAGCCTCCTTCTAAGAAGCCTCTTCCCCTCCCCTACCCCCCTCTGCGCGCCGCCAAGTGGAGGTCCCTTCCCCTCATCCGCCGTCTCGGGAGGAAGGGGTGGAGAGGAGATGCGGGCGCAGATGTATACAGCAGCGCGAGATGCAGCCGCCAGAGATTTGTGTTAGGCGGTGTGGCAGGGGAGGATGCTTGCAGACTTGACGAGGAGATACAGTTTGCTGGGTGCACAGGGAGGAGGGCGTCAGGGGAGGGGGTGAACCAGACCCAAACCTCCGACGCCACGTTCTGTCCACGAGGGGAGCCCCGAGCTCCCGATTCTGACCGCGGCTTTCTGCCGCGACTCACTGACGTTGCCAACCAGCGCTCCTCGTGGCTTGTCCGCGATGCCTTTTGGACTGGGGAGGCAGTGGTAGGCAGTGTCGCCCACGATGCGATTCGCTGCGATTCGATTCGCGGGCTGGGGCCACGATTCCGATTCCATTCGATTCGATTTGACTCGATTCGGATTCGATTCGGGACGATTCTCTGGCGATCCAATCCGTTCCCGATCTGATCCAACTGCGCGATTCGATCCGGCTCAGGCCAGGAAGGGGCAGAGGGGTCTTGGCGAGTGGTCGGTTGGCCACCCGAAGGGCCAGTGGGGAGCAGAAGCCACCAATCAGAATCTCCAGATGTTCTCGAGAGCCTGCTTGCTTTTCTCCCGCCCCCCCCCACCAGCCTTCATCAGGGTGGCCGACCGACCGACCATGCGTCTCGATCCGAATCGGCCCATCAACGCGCACGCCGAGGACAACCTCCGAGCGGCCCCCGCGTGCGGGCGGCAGCTGAAGGACGTGGCTGCGCCGCGCGCTGCCCGGCGCCAGCGCCGCCGCCGCCGTCGTCGTCGTTATCGTCGTTATCGTCGTCGTCGTCGCCGTCGTCGTCGTCGTCGTCGTCGTCGTCGTTGTCGTCGTCGTGGCGGTGGTTGTCGTCGTCGTTGTTGTCTTGACCTGTTGTGTGCTACTGTTGTGTTTTGGTGGCCTTCGCTGCGCCCACCCATCCATCCACTTCCCGCCCTCGTGGGCACGAGGGAGGTGGAGGGAGGGAGGGACTGCACTGGTGGCCGTAGCGACGGTTTCTGCGTGAAGTTCTCTTGCTTCGGCCAGCTTTCTTGTTGTGGGACTGTGACTGTGATCTCCCGATTTTTCTTGGCTCGGTCCGGGCTTCCCGTATGTTTGCTTTTGGGCTTCAACAGGAAAATTAATATAATGATGAGGATGATGCTGATGATGAGCCTGATGATGGTGAGGACCGGAAGGACGAGGACGAGGACGAGGACTGGGACAGTGATGATGCTGATCTTGAAGATTTAGGATGAGGATGATGCTGATGACGATGACTATATTGTTGATGGTGATGATGATGATGGTTATGCTGGTTGTGATGTCGATGATGATGATGATGATGATGATGATGATGATGATGATGATGATGATGATGATGATGGTGATGATGATGATGATGATGATGGTGGTGGTTATGATGCTGATGATGACTGATTGTGGTTATGATCATGATCAAGCTTATGATGTTGATGCTGATGATGATGATGCTGCTAATGATAATGCTGATGCTGATGCTGATGATGTTGATGATGATGCTGCTGATGACAATGCTGATGATGCTGATGATTTTGCTGATGGTGCTGATGATGACGATGATGGACGGCGGAGGACAACGACGAGGAGGATGACGATGAGGTGGACGAGTAGGAGGTGGACGAGGAGGAGGAGGAGAAGGAGGAGGACGATGACGAGGACGAGGACGAGGACCAGGACGGAGGAGGAGGAGGAGGAGGAGGAGGAGGAGGAGGAGGAGGTGATGGACGAGTCGGACGACAGACGGAGGAGGACGATTTGTTATGACGATATGATGATCATATTGATAATGATGCTGATGATGACGATGCTGTGATGGAGATGCTGATGATTACGATAATGACGACGATGCTGATGACGATGCTGATGATGCTGGTGGTGGTATTTGTGATTTTGATGATGATGATGGCGACGTGGATGCTGATTATTATGATGACGCTGCTGATGCTGATGATGACGATGCTGATGATGGTGATGATTCCGATGATGCCGATGACGATGCTGCTGATGAGGTTGATGACGATGATGCTGATGATGATGACGACGATGACGACGATGCTGATGATGATGATGATGATGATGATGATGATGATTATGGTGATGATGCTGGTGATGATGATGTTGATGATGCTAATTGTGATGATGTCGATGATGTTGGTGATGATAGTGCTGCTCCTGATATCGATGACAATGGCGATGACGATGGCGATGCCGATGACGACGATCCTGATGATGCTTATGATGCCGATGGTGGGGAACAGGATGATGATGCTGCTGATGCTGATGATGCTGATGATGGTGATGATGACGATGATGACGATGACGTCGATGACGATGCCGATGGTGATGCTGATGATGATGATGATGATGATGATGATGATGATGATGATGACGATGATGATGATGATGCTGATTATGCTGATGATGATGACGATACAGATGATGATGTTGATGCTGATGATGCTGATTCTGCTGATGTTGATGGTTATGATGATGATTATGATGATGATGATGATGATGACGATCATGATGATGATGATGATGATGATGATGATGATGATGTTCAAGATGCTGATGATGATCATGATGATGACGATGGCGAGGGTGATGATGATGGGGATGCTGATGCTTCTGCTGCTGATGACGACGATGATGATGAAGATGCTGCTGCTGCTGATGAGGATGATGACGATGATGACGATGACGATGACGATCACGATGCCGATGACGATGACGTTGACGATGACGATGACGATGATGATGATGAGGATGAGGATGAGGATGATGACGATGATGCTGATGCTGATGCTGATGCTGATGCTGACGATGCTGATGATGATAATGGTGATGATGATGATGATGATGATGATGATGATGATGATGTTGTTGTTGTTGTTGTTGTTGTTTTATGATGGTGATGATGATGATGATGATGATGTTGTTGTTGTTGCTGCTGTTGTTTTATGATGATGCTGATGATGCTGATGATGATGAAGATGATGATGATGATGATGATGATGATGATGATGATGATGATGATGATGATGATGATGATGATGATGATGATGATGATTGGGATGCTGATGGTGATGATGATGATGATGCTGCTGCTGCTGATGATGATGATGATGATGATGATGATGCTGCTGCTGCTGCTGCTGATGATGATGATGATGATTATGATGATGATGATGAGGGGCGGATGATGATGAGGAGGAGGAGGAGGAGGAGGAGGAGGAGGAGGACGAGCAGGAGGTGGACGAGGAGGACGAGGAGGAGGAGGAGGAGGAGGAGGAGGAGGAGGAGGAGGAGGAGGAGAAGGAGTAAGTCAGACGTGGTACCGTCCTGTGCTGTAGCCCCTCCTTGCTCGCCTCTCTTCTTCCCCCCCGTGGCCCCCTTCCCCCCCCGTCTTCCTCCCTCGTCCTCGTGGTGCCTCGAGCCCCCTCGGCCAACCCTGGGGAGGGGTTGCGGGCTGCGACGCGGGGGCGGAGCGGGACTGGGGCGGGGCCCTGGCAAGGGGGGAAGGGCAGGGGGCCGCGGAGCAGCCGCCGAGGAGCGGGAGCCGCCCACTAGCTCCGCCCACCAGCCCCCTCGCGCAGGGGGGATCGGTTCCGGCTGGGGCCCGGCGCCACGCTGTGTCCGCGAGCCCCGCATGCTTGGCGACCGCGCGCTCGCCGCGTTGACGCCCCAGCTGGGCCCAGGCCAGCACAGCTGCAAGCCACGGCAGCAGCTGGTGCAAGGTGGGCGACACAGGCCAGGCCACGGGGCCGATCGAGATCTTATCTCTCCCTCTCCTCGCCCCTCCTCTCTCCTCCTCCCTCTCCCCCTTCCACCTTCTCGCTTCCTCTCTACTCCTCTCTCCTCTCCATGCTCCTCTTTCTCCCCCCCCGTCCCCTCCTCCGCCTTCTCCTCCACCTCCTCCTCCCCCTTCCCCGTCTCGTCTGCCCCCCCCTTCCGCCTTCGCCCTGGCGGAGGAGGGGGAGCAAGAGGACGATGTCCATGTCGTTGTCCTCGTCGACGTGGCCGTTGCCGCCGCAGCCGCCGTCGGCGTCGGCAGCAGCGCCCCCCCCCCTTCCCGGTCCGCGCGCCAGGAGATAGTCCGCAAAGGGACCCCCGCTGCGCCCGCCGGCCGGTCGCTGCCTCGGGCGCGCCTCCGCCTGGCCCTCCTCGGCTCGGGCAGGTGCGCCGCGGGGCCCGCCTGCGGGGTCGCCGCTCGGGAGGTGACTGGCTCCTCCCGACCTCCGGAGTTCCAGGATCGAAGCTCGAGGACGTGTTTTGACGATTGGGCCTTTTTCTTGGGGTGGGGGGGGCTCTGGAGAGAGGAGGAGAGGAGGGAGGAAGGGAGGGAGGAAGGGAGGGAGGATGAGGAGGAGGGGGGGGGAGGAGGGTGGAGGGAGGAGGGAGGTCCCTCCTCCTTGGTGCGTTCTGGGTGGGTCACCTCCTTGAGGAGCTGGCGCTTCTTCGAGGGCGTGGCGGCCCCTCCCGAGTGGTGACGCCCTTGGCATTGCCTGGTCGCCGCGCTTCCCTCCCGCGCCCTCGTCGCCCCCCTCCCGCCAGGGAAGGATCGGGGAGAGGGATGGTGGTAGGCTTAAGTCGGGCCTGTCCCCCTCTACAGGGAGATTTTCGAAGAAAAATAGAAAATACACAAAAAATACACCGAACATGTAAAATAAATAGAAAGATAGTCCCCAGACTATTTTTGGATTATGTATGAGGTATTCGCTCAGAGCGAGGCTTCGCTCAGTGGTCGACGCGCCCCCCGCGCCCCCCGCGCGCTCATCGTCCCCCTCTCGCCCTCCTCCTCCTCCTCCTCCTCCTCCTCCTCCTCCTCCTCCTCCTCCTCCTCTTCATTATTGTCCTCTCTCCTCCTCCTCCTACTCCGCCTCCTCCTCCTCCTCCTCCTCCTCCTTCCTCTCCTCCTCCTCCTCCTCCTCCACCTCTCCATCTCCTCCTCCTCCTCCTCCTCTCCTCCTCCTCCCTCCTCCTCCTCCTCCTCCTCCTCCTCTCTCCTCCTCCTCTCTTGCTCTCTCCCTCTCTCCTCTCTCCTCTCTCCTCTCTCCTCTCTCTCCTCCTCTCTCCTCCTCCTCCTCTCCTCCTCCTCCTCCTCCTCTCCTCCTCCTCCTCCTCCCCTCCTCCTCCTCCTCCTCCCCTCCTCCTCCCTCCTCCTCCACCCTCCTCCTCCTCCTCCTCCTCCCCCTCCTCCGCCTCCTCCTCCTCCTCCTCCTCCTCCTCCTCCTCCTCTCCTCCTCCTCCTCATCCTCCCCCTGCCCCGACGCCGCCCTGCGCTCGCCCCCCGCGCCGAGGGCGCGCGAGGCCCCGCTCGGGGCCGTGGCGCTGGGGCAGCACGCCGAGCTCCGTGCGCGGCCCCCGTGCCCCCCACCCTCCCCCCCGAGCTCTTCTCGAAGCTCTCTGGCCCCGAGTGGTCGTGTTTGCTCACTGTTTTGCGGATCGGCGCGGGCCCTCGCACCCCCCCTCCCCTCCCCCATGGAGTACATCTTGGCCAGTCTGGCGCTTGTTGCAGGCTCTGTAGCCCCGAGTGGTCGTTTTGTTATGCGCGATTTGCCGATCGGCGCGGGCCCTCGCCCCCCCCCCCCCCCGTCCCCCCCTTCCCCCAAGGACAGATCTTGGCCTGTCTGGCGCCTGTTTCGGGCAGGCGGGGTCCCTCCCCCACGGACGCACTGCTGCAAACGGCCGCGGCAAGCAGAGGTCCAGCGCCAGACCCCCTCCCCGCCCCCTCCCCCCCCCGCCCCCCCCCAAGGTCGAAGCGCCGAATCAGAAGACGCTCACCGCGGGGTGGCTTTTTTGGCGGGGGGAGGCCCTGCCTCACGTGCCCGTGCGGGCTTTTTTTCTGCCCCCCCCTGCAGGGGGCGCCCATTGAGAACAAACGGCAAGCGCCTCGAGGGCCCCCGCCCTTCCGCCGAGGGCCCGCCTTGGAGAGCAGCTGCCTCGCAGCCGCGCGGCGAGTCCAGTGTCCAGTGAGAGGCCAAGTGACCACGGAAGTCTTCGGAGCACCAAGTGTCCAGCGGAGTGTCCAGTGAGAGGCCCCGTCTTTGAAAAGGAGCCGCCCGCCCATCGATGTGATGTGTTGCGCAAAGGCTGCACTTTTGGCCATGCAGTCGAGGACGTTTCCGGCGAGAGCCCGATCCTCAGAGGAGGAAAAGGTACCCATACCTCTACATCTACCTTCGCTTTCCCCTTTTTTGGGGCCTCCTGGGCCTCCGTCGTCGCCACCGCTGGATTCGCCTCGAAATCGTGGTCAGAACGCGCTCCAGGAGAGGTCCGGGGAGCAGCGGCATCGGTACCCCTCTGGTCTCCCCGGATTCTGAGCAGGAGCGGGCCTCCGTCCGTGCATCGTGAGTGCCGACGAGGCCTCCAGCGCGAGTTCCGCCCTGAAAACGACCCGCCCTCCGTCCCTACCTCGGGCTCCCTCCTCGGGGCCCGCCTCGGGGCCGTCCCGCGGGCACCCCTGGGCCCCCCCATTGGAGCTTTGGATTCCGTCCCGGGGAGATGTTCGAGGCCG
>CAUYUJ010020243.1:45000-57500 GCA_963575745.1 Prorocentrum cordatum
GGGCCTCTTGGAGGAGGCTCTGCTGGGCCCCTTGGGGATGGCCTGGGGTGCCGGCTCGGGGGCATCGGGCCCCTCGGGGGGGAGAGCGAGAGGCGGCGCGGGGCGAGAGCGCGGTGGACACGCAGGTGATCAATCGACGGGCGAGCGAACTCGAAGGGCCATCTATCCGACGTTGTGCTTTCTTTGACGTGGCTCCGCCACGACAAAATATACACATGCACCCTCCAACGAATTGGTCCTGGGCCTCCGGGGGAGGGTGGCGGTGTACGTGACTCACCACTGAGAACCAGCGATCTTCTGCACCGCCGCCCGCCCTGAAGGCACACACGATGTTCCTCGGAGGGCGCCGCTGTGTGTACATATATATATATATATACATATTATACTGTACATATGTGTATATATGTATGTATATAGTATATACACATCTGTGCATACACACACACATATATATATATATATATATTTGGCGTAGTGACGTCCCACAGGCAGTTGTTCCCACGCCCGCCGCCCCACGGCTCGAGGCCGGCCTCTGGAGGCTGAAGGCGCGGGGGGGGGGACGCGTCGACCTGGCCTCGGCGATGCAGCGGAGACCCGTGCCAAGAGTTAAATCCTTCTCCAGGGGGGATATTCAAAAATGGTAAAAAATAGTCAGCTGACTATTTTTTGAGTACTTTTGGGCATCTTTTGTGTATTTAATGAATATTTTCATTTTTCGTCTAAAATCCCCCTGTAGGGGGACAGGCCCGACTTAAGCCAAGAGGCACCCCGCTTGCCTCCAGGGTGCCATGTGATCGTTTTCTTCTTCATTGTTGTGCCGATCGGCGCGGGCCCTCGCACCCCCTCCCCCCCCTTGGAGCAGATCTGGGTTGTTTTTGGCGCTCGTTTCGAGCAGGTGTGGTCTCCCCCACAGGACGCACTGTTGCGAACAGTGGCGTTATGCAGAGGTCCAGAGCCAGACCCCCCCTTCCCCCCCCCCCCCCCTTCCGCCCAATGTCACAATGGGTTTCCTGGTTTCCTAGGTTGCGATGGCTTTGCGATGGAACGCGTGACGGCCTCACACCAAGAGTCGACGGACGTTCTGAGGTCTCAGGGTTGGGTTTCTTGTGGAAGGTTTCCTGAGGTCGAGCTCCTACCATCTACCGCCGATCGACAGGCTCCCGATCGTGATCCTGGTCGGGGGTGGTCCATCGGGCCCCTTATCGGCGATCCATGGGCGACGGGGGGTCGCTGCGTCCTCCCCTATGCCCAGTCCCCCCCTGTCGTTGCCCCGGGGGCCCTCCTCCCACTGGGGCGAGGCTTCGCCACGTACAGGGACTTCGCGGCCGTGTCCACCCTGGCGCGCGACCTGGTGCCCGACTTCCTCGTGGCCCTGACGCTGTCGCCCCAGGCCTCCGCCCTCAGCGGCCCCCAGGGCCGTCGGAGCTCGATGCGGGACGGAAGTGCGCAGAATGGATCGTGGGAGGGGTCCAGGGGCCGATTCGGGGCGGAGCTGGGTCGGAGGGTGTTGTCGTCGTCGTCGTCGTCGTCGTCATCTTGTCGTCGTCTTGTCGTCGACTTGTCGTCGTCTTGTCGTCGTCGTCGTCGTCGTCGTCGTCGTCGTCGTCGTCTTGTCGTCGTCGTCGTCGGCGTTGGCGTCGGCGTCGGTGTCGTCGTCGTCGTCGTCGTCGTCGTTCATCGTCGTCGTCGTCGTCGTTCATCATCGTCGTCGTCGCCGTCGCCATCCACGTCCTCCTCCTTGCTCCTTTGCACCTCTACTCCCCCCCTGCACCTCTGCACCTCTCCCCCCCTCCCGTGCATCTCTGCTTCCCCCCTGCACCTCTACTCCCCTCTACGCCATCCTCGTCGCCTCCCCCCTGCACCTCTACTCCTCTTCCCCCAAAGGCTGGCATGGGCGACGTGCCCGAGGCCATCCCGCAGAAGGCGGAGGAGCGCCGAGTGAGTGCCACGCCCTCGCTGCCGTCGTGCTACCGTCCGTCGTCGTCGTCGTCGTCGTCGTCGTCGTCGCCGTGGTCTTCCTCGGAAGAGGCCGAGAGGAAGGCGGGAGCGGGAGTGGGATTGGGGAGGTGCGATGACGTATCCGCTGCAGGTATGTTGAGGATGAGGATGACCACGAGGAGGATGATGAGGACGAGGAAGGGGGCGGGAATGAGGGCGAGGAGGACAATGGTATTGACGACGACGATGCTGATGATGATGCCGATGATGACGATGATGATGCTGATGATGGTGATGATGATGTTGATGCTGATGCTGATGCTGATGCTGACGCTGGTGATGATGATGATGCTGATGATGATGATGATGATGATGATGTTGTTGATGATGATGATGATGACGGCATTGATGGTGATGATGATGTTGATGCTGATGATGATGACGATGCTGATTAGGATGAGTATACTGATACTGCTGCTGATGATGCTGGTGATGCTGCTGGTGACGATGCTGAACATGATGATGATGGTGCCGATGATGATGATGCTGCTGCTGATGATGATGATGATGATGATGATGATGAAGATGAAGATGATGATGATGACTACGCTCATGGTGCTGATGCTTATGATGCTGATGGTGGGGACGACGCTGATGATGCATGATGCTGCTAATGATGATGGTGATGCCGATGCTGTTGCTGATGATGCTGCTGCTTATGATGATGATGATGATGATGATGATGATGATGATGATGATGATGATGATGATGATGATGATGATGATGATGATGATGATGATGATGATGATGATAAGGTTGATGCTCATGTTGCTGGTAATTCTTTCCCACCAGCCCTCTGGGCTTAGGTGGTATAACGCGTTTTTGTTCCTTTTCTTTACCTCTCCCCCTACCCCCTCCCCTGGGCCTGGGAGGTGGGGGGGACGGAGGCGCAGCAGCGTCCAAGATGGCCCAGGAAGGCTCCAAGAGGGCTTTAAAGTCGCAAGATGGCCTCCACGATGGTCCATGCTACTTCAAGATGGGTCAAGATAGCCTCCGACATAACCCCAAGAGGCCTCACGACAGCCCCAAAACGGATCCAAGTGCCCTCCGAGCCCTCCACGGCGCCCTCCTAGATGCCAACACCCTTCAACAGCCTAGGGAAACTCACTGTTTTTGGCATTATCGCCTTTTCGCTTCCGATGGGCTTTGGAAGCCTCAAGATGGCCCCAAGATGACCCAAAAGAGGCCCAAGAGGGGCCCACGAAGGCCGAAGACGGCCCCACGATCGCCCAAGAGGCGCCCAAGAGCGCTCCAAGAGGGCCGCACGATGCCGTTTGATAGCCTCCGATGGGGGCGATGCTAATTGAGGGACCTCTTTTTGAGCCATGGGGCCCAAGATGACCCCAAGAGGCCTCCCAGCCTCTCCCCAACGACCGTCCACCCCGCCCAGTTTGGCCCAATATGGCTCCAAGAGAGCCCTAGATTGGCAACTATGGTTTTCAAAATGGCCTAAGTTAGCCAAGCATGGCTCACGATAGCCCCCGACAGATCTCCAAGAAACCTCAAGACAGCCTCAAGATGGCCCAAGATAGCCGAGCATGGCTCAAGACAGCCTCCGACAGCCAATAGCCGAGCATGGCTCACGATAGCCTCCAAAGAGGCCTCAAGAAACCAAACAATCAATTCTGGATGGGCTGGTGGGGACACGCGAAGCGTCAATACTGCCGATGCTGTTGCCGATGATGATGTTGCTTCTGATGGTGATGATGATGTTGATGCTCATGTTGCTGGTAATTTTTGATGATCATGGTGTTGACGATCATTACTGATTCTCATGTTGCTGGTAATTCTTGGTGTTGATGACGATGGTCAGCATGATGATCATGATGTTGATGACGACGAAGGTGACGCTGATGCTGATGTTGCGGATGGTGCTGATGTTGACGATGGCGCTGCTGATGATGATGATGGTGATGATGATCTTGATGGTGGTGAGGATGAGGATGATGATGATGATGATACTGATGCTGCCGCTAATGCTACTAATGCTGCTAATGCTACTGATGCTGATGCTGACGATGTGCTTATGCGGATGCTGCTGATGATGGTGATGATAGTGGTGGTGAAGCTGATGTCGATGATGAAGTGGAGGAAGACGACGAAACGAGGATGTTAATGCTGGGTTGCTGACGATGGCGACGGTGAGGGTGCTGATGATGATGATGATACTCATAATGATGGTGATGGTGACTATGACGATGATGATGGCTCTGATTCTGATAATGGTGCTGATGATGCTGTTGGTAATGGCGATGACGCTGATACTGATGATGCTGATGAGGATGATGATGGTGAGGATGACGATTATGATGATGATGAGGATCATGATGCTGATACTGGTAATGATGATGCTAAGTATGATGATTAGGTTGTTGATGACGATGATGATGACGACGGTGATGATGATGATTGTGTTGTGGATACTAGTGGGAACAATGATGATGCTGATGCTGATGATGACGGTAATGGTACTGAGTGTGAGGATGATGGTGGTCGTCATGGTGATACTGATGCTGATGTTGTTGATGATGGTAATAATACTGATGATAGTGGTGATGATGATGGTCATGATGATGATGGTGATGATGATGCCGACGATGAGGATGACAATACTTTTGTTGATGATGATGTTGATGCGGATGAGGACGATGCTGATGACGATGGTGGTGATGATGCTGACGCTGATGCTTCTTCCGATGATGAGGCTGCTGCTCATAATGTTGGTTGTGGTGGTGAGATGCTGTTGATGATGGTGCTTATGATGTTGATGATGCTGGTGATGACGATGATGATGATTATGATGATGATGATGATGATGATGATGATGATGATGATGATGATGCGGATGATGCTGATGATGATGATGATGATGATGCTGCTGCTGATGCTGCTGATGATGACGACGACGATGAGTGGAGGGAGGATGATGAGCGGGAGGATAAAGCAGGATTATGATGATGATGCTGATCATGCTGATGATGATGATGATGATGATGATGATGGTGATGATGATGATGATGATGATGATGATGATGATGATGATGATGATGATGATCATGATGATCATGATGATGATGATGATGATGATGACGCTGTCGCGGTTGTTGATGCTGATGATGGTGATGGCGTGGACACGGAGGATGGAGACATGTGATAATGTGGAGGACGGTGATGATGAGGGTTCACGATGATGTTGATAATGATGGTGATGATGGTGATGATGATAGTGCTGATAATGATGCTGATCGTGATGATGATGAGGAGGAGGAGAGGTGGAGGAGAACTGGGGCAATATGGACGAGGGAAAGCTTTGTGTTGCCTCCTCCCTCGCTTATCCTCATCGTCATCCTCCATTCTGCTTGTCCCTCCTCTACATCCTTCGCCTCCTCGTCCTCCTCCTTCTCAATCCCTCCCGGTCTACTCTTCTTTCCTTCCCTCCCCCCTCCCTCCCATCACCTACTGCTTCTCATCCCCTCGCCCTTCTCCCTCCTCCTCGCTCCCTCCCTCCCTCCCTCCCTCCTTTTGTACTGCCTTTTCCCTCCCCCTTCCCCGCCTGTTCCTTCCTCCTCCCTCCTGCCTCCTGCTCGAGGGCCCTCCGCCTTCTGAATCCTTGGCCCTTCCGCCGCTGCTCCCCCCCCCTCCGCCGCGTAGCCTCACAGCATCTTCATGGCCCCGCGGACAAGCGTCAGATCTGTCTTTCGATTCCTTGCGCTGTGCGGGGGGGCGGGGCTTGGCGCTGGTGTTCAATTGCGCTTGCCCACCGGTCGTTGAGAGCAGGCATTTTTGGAGTCCCAGGCTCCAATCCACTTTGAGCGCCTTCCTACTTCAATGATCGAGTGGCTTCACCTTTTCCGTCCTCTTTCGGGGGCGGGCGGGCACCCAGTCTACGTTCAACGCCTTCCCACTTCATGTGTCTACCGACTTCTTCCGACCGACGGGTAGTCTTCCATATTCTCTGTCCACGTGTGGCATCGTGCTTGCATGACTCCATTCTTTACGCTGTGTCTTGCGCCGTCCTCCTCTCGCCCGTGCTCCAGCTACCGCTAGCGCCGCCATTGCTGTTGGGTCAGCCCACCTTGCAATCGACGAACACGGAGGTGGACCACTTTACATGTCAAGACATATGCGTCGAACCCTAATGCGCCATGCCATGACGGTTGGTATGGTGCAGGCTCTTGAGTTGTCGTGAGTTTGGACGGGGTGCACGACGATGCGTTTCCCGAACATGGCACAGCGTGCACACCTTGTTGTTGTATGAATTTCTTCGCTTAGGTTGGCCGTTGCAAGCGTCATGAGGGAGGGATGGCCTGAAGAAAAACAGAGAACACATGAGGAGGATGAGGAGGAGGAGGAGAAGGAGGGGGAGGAGGAGGGGCAGCAGTTTGAAAATGAGGAGGGAGATGCCGTTGAGATGGGTGTCTGGGAGGCATGGGGTGACGACGAGATGAGATAGTTCTGAAATGTGGACGAACCGGATGACAACGAAGCGGAGGTAGAGGGGATGCAGGCGGAGGACAGAGGAGAGGGGGCTTGGCGGATGAGGAGCAAGAAGACGAGCAGGAGGAGGAGGCGGCGGAGGAGGAGGAGGACATGCAGCAGGATGGCTGGCAGGAAGGAATGATGGGATATTTGTCTGGGTATTCGGCGACTTGGCGCAGGCGGCCGACATCGGGACGTAGGGTTGATCATATGGACGACGAGGAAGAGAAGGATGAGGAGGAGAAGGTGGAGGAGGTACTGGTGGAGCAGGATGGGAGGAGGGACGGGCAGCAGAACAAGGGACACTATTCTGGTGGTGGTGATGCTGATGCCGACGATGCTGATGCTGATGATGATGATGCTGATGATGAGGATGATGATGATGATGATGATGATGATGATGACGATTACGGTGACGATTGGCAAGATGACGATGCTGATAACGATGACGACGATGTCGTTGCTTCTGATGGTGATGAGAACGAGGAGGATGATGATGAGGATGATACGGATTATACTGCTGACGCGACAATGCGGATGAAGATATGGATGCTGCTGTTGTTGATGATGACGCTTATTCTGATGATGATGCTGATGATGTTGGTGGTCATGATGCTGACCATGGTGATACTGCTGGTGGTGGTAATACTGATGGGGATGAGGATGGTGGTGATGATGCTGATGATGGGGATGATGATTCTGCTGATGCTGATGATGATGATGATGACGATGACGATTGCAATGGCGACGATGACGACGACGAAACTGATGATGATGTTGATATCGATGCTGCTGCCGCTGCCAACGACGAAGAGGATTGTGATGATGCTGCTGGCGACGATGATGGTTCTGATCATGATAGTGGTGATGCTGCTGATGCTGCGGATGCTGAAGATGGTGACGATGCTGATTGTGTTGATGATGCGGGTGATGTCGAGGATACTAGTGGTGATGCTGATGCTTGTGTTGTTGCTGACGGTGATGGTGAAGATGGCGCTGATGATGATGATGATGCTGATGCTGATAATCATGATGCTGCTTATGATGCTGACGTTGGTGATGATGCGGATGATGATGCTGCTGGTGATGTTGATTGTGACGCTGATGATGATGATGATGATGATGATGATGATGATGATGATGATGATGATGATGATGATGATGATGATGATGATGATGATGATGATGATGATGATGATGATGATGATGATGATGATGATGATGATGATGATGATGATGATGATGATGATGATGATGATGATGATGATGATGATGATGATGATGATGATGATGATGATGATGATGATGCTGATGATGATGATGATGATGATGATGATGATGATACTGGTGACGCTGACAATGCCAATACTGATGACTCCAGTGATGATGTTGATGCTGATGATGCTGATGACAATGATGAGGCTGATGATGATGACGATGCACATGATAATAATGCTGATGATGCTGATACCGATGCTACTGATGATGATGATGTTACTTGTGGTGTTGATGATGACAGTTACTGGTGCTGCTGATGCTGATGATGATGCTACTGGTGCTGATGATTATGGTGCTGATGATGATGCTGCTGGTTATGATGATGATGATGTTGATGATGATGATAATGATGGTGATGATGAGGATGATAATGATGATGATGATGGTGATGGTGATGACGATGCTGATGATGCTGATGATAATGATCATGATGACCTGTTGGTGGTGATGCTGATGCTGGTGGTAATGCTGTTGGTGATGCTGGTGATGATGATGATGACGCTGATGATACTGATGCTGATGACGACGGTGATGATGCTGATGGTGATGATTCTGATGACGATGACGATGATGATGATGATGATGATGATGATGATGATGATGATGCTGCTGCTGCTGCTGATGATGATGATGATGATGATGATGGTGATGGCGATGGTGATGATGCTGCTGCTGATGATGATGCTGATGATGCTGCTGATGATGATGAGGATGATAGCGGCGATGTCGACGACGCCAACGATTAGTTTGTTGATGATCTTGATGATGATAATGATGGTGATGATGATGATGATGGTGGTGACTAGGGTGATGATGATGCTGCTGCTGCTGATGGTGCTGATGATTATGACGAACTTTTGTGACGCTGACGCTGCTGATGATGAGGATGAGGATGAGGATGAAGACGAGGATGAGGTTGAGGATCAGGAGGGGGAAAGAGGATGACGAGGGCGAGGATGAGGATGAGGATGGTGATGGTGATGGATAGTACTCATGTTGATGACGAAAAAGAATAGGATTCACAATCATACCACTGAAAAGAAATATCCATATTATGAATTGACGAACCTTGTTCATAAGAGAAAGAGGCAGGAGGAGGAGGAGGAGGAGGAGGAGGACGAGGTCGAGGACGCGGAGGGAGAAGGAGGAGGAGTAGGAGGAGGAGGAGGAGGAGGAGGAGGATGAGGAGCGCCCGCGAGGAGCTCGCTGGCCATCTCCGGCGACGGCTGGAGGAGGGCTGCCTCCCGTCCGGGCGACGCCGCGAGCTCGCGAGCGCGCGTTTGTTGGGCCTGGGAGCGCCCCGCGAGGCTCCAGGAAGGCCTCCAAGCGGCCCCAGAGGCTCCCAAAAGGCCCCAGAGGCCCCAGAGGCCCCACGAGGCTTCCAAAAGGCCCCAGAGGCCCCCGGCGGCATCCAAGAGGTCTTTAGAGACGGTTCATGAGAGCCCCGTGGCCATCACCAAGCGGCCCCTTCCCCCACAGTACCTCGTTCTCCTTCCTCCTCCCCCTCTGTCCCCCTCTCTCCCTCCTGCGTTTTCATTGCGCTGGCCGCCCCGTACTCTTCCCCTCCTCCATCCGGGTCTTCTGCTGGAGCTGCTTTCAGGCTTTTTTTGGGGAGGGTCCCAGCGCCCAAGGCCCCCAAGGGCGGCCCCAAAGGACCCAGGAAGGCCAAGGGGGGGGGTCGGCTTGCGCTGCTCCCAGGCAGAGCTCCTCAGACTGAGGCCACCATGACCCCTCCCAGATGCCATAAGGGGACTCCAGGAGAATCCCAACATGTCCCATGATTGTCTCACGGTGCAGCACGAGGCCTCCAAGAACCCCGAAGACCGCACGATAGCCGAAGGCAGCCCAGACGAGCCCGTAGATGTTCCTGAGGTGGCCCTCGAGGCCCCCAGCTCGGGGCTCGAGCACGTGAACACGCAACACATAACTTAATCGATGTTGAGTTTTCGGGCCCCGAGGCTGCCCCGTACCCGTATCGTTTCTTGGCCAGACTTGGCAGCGCCCACCCGCCCCTGAAGCAAGGGCTCCCTCGAGGGCGCGAAGTTATTCGCGCTTCGCGCTTCGCGGTCCTCGTTCCTTCTCCCCCTCCTCCTCGTCCTCCTATTCTCCCTTTGGGAGGGCGGCGCGAGAGCGCGAAGTTATTCGCGCTTCGCGCTTCGCGCAGCGCGAAGCGCGAAGTTGGGAGCCCGCTGCTGAAGAAGCTCCCAGAGAGCCCCTGGAGGCCCCTGCACATAGCCTGAACATGCTCCCGAGGCGGCACGATTCGCCAGGGGGGAGGCGGGTCCCGAGGGACACGGGTCCCGAGGCGAGACGCCGTTTCCAGGGCCTCGGGCCCTCCACGGGCCCCTGAGCTGCCAGTTAACGGCCCAGGGGGAAGATCTCGTCCTGGGGGCCCCTGGGTCCAGGGCCCGTTTCCCGCAGGACCCGCTTCTCCCATGCTGAAACTATTATTTCCTGATCATGCGTGCTGTGAACCCTCGCCATCCCTTGCAACAAATATTATTTCCTGACGTTCATACACCTATGAGACTTTCCTTAACAAGGAAGTGCCCTCTAGGTCCCCGAAAGTTCTTTATGGTAGGGTGGTTTGCGGGTGGGACTGGCAGCCATCGCAGGTGGGCTCCTAGGCAGGAGGTGATCAGCTGCGGCAGAGCTTGTAGACCATAGTCTTAAACAAGCGCAAGACTGCCCCAAGATTCAGGAGGGGAGAAAGCACACAGACACAATCAATCTCCGACTCCCAGGCAAGGATGGGAAAATGTGGGAAGTGTGGGAGGGGGGGGGGGGGAAGACGAGAGCCCCGAACATACAGGAACATGTGCGGGACCCCTGGGATTTGTGCCTCTTTCTTCGTGTGCCCCTGAGCCCCTTCAAAGGATGGCCACCCGGCGAGCCCCAAGAGGACCCCAAGGGGTGGGTTCGTCGGCCTCGGCTGCGCCCCCGTGTGCTCCCCCCGCCAGACTGGTGGCCTACGGGCCCGCCCGGGGCCGCTCAGGAGAACCCCAAGAGAGGATTACAAGAGGGGCCTCCTCCTTCTCCTCCTCCTTCTTTTCCTTGCTCTCCTCGCTCTCCCACTCCTCCTCCTCCTCCTCCTCCTCGTCCGCGTCCGCGTCCTCCTCCTCCTCCTCCTCCTCCTCCTCCTCCTCCTCCTTCGCCTCCTCCTCCTCCTCCTCCTCCTCCTCCACCTCCTCGCCTCAAGATGGTTGCACCACAGTGGGGGCCCATGCCAAGAAACACCCTGCTTGCCTCCAGGGTGCCCTGGGTTTCTTTGGGCTTCGATGGTTTTGCGATGGAAGGCGTGACGTTCTCACGCCAAAAATCGATGGACGTCCCGGGGTCTCAGGGTCGGGTTTCTTGTGGAAGGTTTCTTGTGGACTGGCCTCCATTATATGTTTCAAGACGTTCCGAATAACCTCCCAAGAGCTGACATCGCTGGCCCATCGACGCATCAGAAGGGTCAGACTGTTCCGCGTTCTGCGAGCGGGCTACCGTGGGACTGGACTCATTGGAAGCGAGGCGTCGGGTGGCTGGTTCTCACAGGTGGGATCCGGAGGCAGCTGGGGGCGGAAGAGATTAAGGAGGCAGGAGGAGGGAATGGCAGGTAATAGTCAACGGGGAATATGGACACTGGGGGGGAGAATGGGGAGGGGAGAGACATGACAGGAATAGTGGAAAGGACTTCACGTAAGAGTGGAGGGAGAGGGAGCATGTGATGCGGATGCGGAGTAGATGGGAGGTGAGCAAGGAAGAGGACGGCACGTATGACAAGCAGACGTCCATTACACTATAACGGCGAGGAGTTGATGCAGCGGCAGGGGGAATTGGGGGAGGCAGCCTGGAGGTCGCTGTCAATGTGATCTGCGCGGCAGGGGCCATAACCTAATTGCATGCGACGCGCGTGAGTCTAGCGTGTATATTTAACTCTATGTATATACACTTACATGTGTAGTATACATCGTACTTCTCGTCCCCCTCATCCTCTCCGTCATCTTGCATGCCTCCCCTCCCCATCCTGTGCCTCCTCGCTTCGCATGTCGGAGCCACGGCGCCCGCCTGCGGCGCCGTCAAGGCGTTCACTTGCAGCCTGTGGCGTGCCCCTCCTTCTTCCTCCGTCCCTCTCCCTTCTCCATCCCCACCCCTTCTCTCGGCCTCCTCCCTGCTCCCTCCTCGCGCCTTACACTGCCTCCTCCTTGCCATCTCCCTCCTCGTCCCCCTCCCGCCCCTGGCCTCCCAGCACGGGCCTTGCTGCTGGGGCGGAGCGCGAGGTAGCTGTGGCTACCGCTCAGCCGTCAGCCAGCCGCTCGGCCGATTGCTTGCCCCACCCTTCTCCCTCCTTTCTCTCAAGTCCCGGGCGCTGTGCTGCGCAAATGCTCCAAATGCTCCTTCCTCCTCCTCCTCCTCCTCCTCCTCCTCCTCCTCCTCCTCCTCCTCCCGCCCCTTCTCTCGGCGGCGCGCCCAGGGAGGCAGTGAGAGGGGGCGCCTGCTTCTCAGAAGGCTCGGACGTCCCCCGGCCTTCTGAGAAGTTTCCCGAGGCTTCCCCGAGGACGCAGACAGCCTCGCAGAAGGCGCGAGGGCTTCTGAGAATCCCCGCCGCGTTCTGAGAGGGCCTCCTCCTTCACACTTCCCCCCCGTCGCGAAGCTCTGGGACACACCCCAAGGGACGGAGGACGCGCCACACATCGAGGATGGAGGCTCCCCCTCGTATGATGTCCCAGGGTCGGGCCCTAATTTCTGTCAGGAGGGG
>CAUYUJ010020243.1:61473-86473 GCA_963575745.1 Prorocentrum cordatum
ACGCCTCCTCCCTCCTCCTCCTCCTCCTCCTCCTCCTCCTCCTCCTCCTCCTCCTCCTCCTCCCCGGTTAAGGGGAGCCCCCTTTGTTCCCCTCGTCCTCGCCGGCCTCGTGTGACATTTCATCCTCGTCTTTGCCCATTGGAAAATGGTGCGCGAGCTCTGTGGTCGTCCAGCTTTGCTGGAGGACCACAGAGCTTACGCACTATCGTGTTGCCAGCGTCATGTCCTTCAAGGGCGTTCAGGTGTCGTCGCGTGCAATCGACGCCAGTCACATTTGGAAGCCCGCAAAGGAAATCTTAACCGGGTTCCCAAGCTTCGTGCACTCGGCAGCCCCCCCGCAGGCGGCCGTGATGTCGGGGAAAATCCGACCTGGCATGGGCCCCCCAGGGAGGGGACAGGTCACCCCAGAACGTGCGGCGACGGCAGTTCCGCGGAGTGATTCTGTCCTGGGACGCCGCCCGAGCCGGTGCGCGGTGTCCGCGGGGGTCCGGTACAAGACCGCGCCGGGATCGCCAAACCAAGTCTGCGGTAGCCTGTGCTTTATCGGATGTCTGCAAGTTCTGGTCAGTGGGTTGGGCTGGGTGCTCTCTCCGGTGCCGGGCCGCCGCTTGGCTCAAGTCGGGCATGTCCCTCTACAGGGGAACTATTCAAAAATAGTCGAAGAATAAATAGTCAAATGATATTGAACTGTTACGTCTGCCAGAGGTCTAGGCTTGTTGCGATCTCGTCGGTGAGAGGTGTAAGTCATGTGGCCCCCAAGGTGCCCCAGGGAAAGGGACTTTTGAGACGGGCGATGCCGATGTCTCAAGTCTGGCTTCGCCCGCAAGGTCCTCGCATGACGCTTTCACTCGCACTTCGAGGTCTCAGATGCAACGCCGCGGTCTCAGAAGTCCCTTTCGCTGGCGTCCCTCTGGGAAACGTATCAGTAAGGCGGATCCTTCGACCCGCAACCCCTCCCGTCAGGATGAAGGAGGAGGAGGAGGAGGAGGAGGAGGAGGAGGAGGAGGAGGAGGAGGAGGAGGAGGAGGAGGAGGAGGGGGGGGAGGAGGAACAGGAGGAGGAGGAGGAGGCGGAGGAGGAGGAGGAAGCGGCGGAGGAGGAGGAGGAGGAAGAGGAGGAGGTGGAGGAGGAGGAGGAGGAGGAGGAGGAGGAGGAGGAGGGAGCGGAGGAGGAGGGGGGGAGGAGGAGGAGGAGGAGGAGAGGAGGGAGAGAGGAAGGAGGAGGAGGAGGAGGAGGAGGAGGACGAGGAGGAGGAGGAGGAGGAGGAGGAGGAGGAGGAGGAGGAGGAGGAGGAGGAGGAGGAGGAGGAGGAGGGGGGAGGGGGAGGAGGAGGAGGAGTAGGAGGAGGAGGAGGAGGAGGAAGAGGAGGAGGAGGAGGAGGAGGAGGAGGAGGAGGAGGAGTCCCCGCGCACAGGCAGGACCACGACGTCAAGACGATCGACGGCGAGCTGCGTTTCAAGCGGCGGGGCCACAAGCCATCCCCCGCCGCTTCTTTCAGGTTTTTTTTTCTGGCGACCTCGTCGGATGGTTTTCTCTTTGATCTGCCTTCGCGGAGGTTCTTCGGAGGCTTTCGTGGGGTTTTGTCAGGCAGGCGTAGGATGAGGATCAATCGCCCAGGGACCCTCTCAGAGCATGCTGGAACGCTCTGGAACGGCTTCCCACCACTCGGGGCACCCATACTGCATCCCACCCCGCCAAACGCCTTCCTGGAGCCTTGGGGAGGAGAGAGGGGCCTGATGTGATTGATGATGATGATGATGATGATGATGATGATGATGATGATGATGATGATGCTGATGATGATGATGGTGATGATGGTGATGATGATGATGATGATGATGATGATGAGGATGATGATGATGATGACGATGATGATGATGCTGATGATGCTGATGATGATGATGATCTAGTGATGATGATACTGCTGCTGATGATTATGACGATGATGATGATGATGTTGCTGCCTATGGTGATGATGTTGCTGCCTATGGTGATGTTGCTGATGATGATGATGATGATGATGATTATGATGATAATGATAATGATGATGATGATGATGATGATGATGATGATGATGATGATGATGATGATCATGACGGTGATGATACTGATGCTGATGATGATGGTGATGAGGATGATGCTGCTGCTGATGATGATGATGATGATGATGCTGATGATGCTGATGCTGATGCTGATGCTGATGATGTTGTTGATGTTGATGCTAATGATCATGATCATGATCATGGTCAGGACGATCGTGCTGATCATTATGATGGTGATGATAATGGTGATGGTGATGATTTCGATGATAAGGATGATGCTGATGATGCTGTTGCTGATGCTGGCGCTGGTGACGCTGCTGCTGATGATGATGACTGTGATGATGGTGATGCTGATGCTGGTGATGACGATGACGATGATGATGACGACGATGACGATGGTGATGATGCTGCTGATGATGATGCTGATGATGATGATGATGATGAAGAAGCTGATGATGATGATGATGATGATGGTGATGCTGGTGACGATGGTGATGATGGTGATGCTGATGCTGATGCTGATGCTGATGATGATGATGATGATGATGATGATGATGATGATGATGATGATGATGATGATGACGATGGATGAGGATGAGGATGAGGATGATGCAGATGATGCAGATGATGCTCATGCTGATCATGACGACTGAGGATATGAGGAGGATGCTGATGATGATGATGATGATGATGATGATGAGGAGGAGGAGGAGGAGGAGGAGGAGGAGGAGGAGGAGGAGAAGGAGGAAGAGCAGGAGCAGAGGCAGGAAGAGGAGGAGGAAGAGGATGACGACTACGACTTTCCCTGCCTACCCCTGCCGCGGCGCGCGCCCGCGCGGATCTCGGGTCTTTCAAGCCTGACAAGAAGACACCATGGCACAACTTCAGCAGGCCCGCCTCCAAGCGCTACAAGGCGCAGCGGTCGCTCGCCTCCCCTCGGGGAAGGGAGGGGGGACCGGAGGAGGAGGAGGAGGAGGCGGAGGAGGGATCGCTGCATATCGTTACGCGGCGGAGGACGTGGATGAGAGAGAGCGACGGAGCAGGAGGCGGGGTGGGTAGAACAGACGGATGACGGTGATGATGATGTTGATGATGATGATGCTGATGATGATGATGATAATGATGCTGATGTTGTTGATGCTGATGATGATGCTGATGATGCTGATGCTGATCATGATGATGATGATGACGATGCTGCTGATGATGCTGATGCTGGTGGTGGTGATGGTGATGATGGCTGTGATGATGCCGATTATGCTGCTGCGGATGATGCTGATTGTGGGGAGTCTGATGTTGCTGATCATGATGCTGCTGACCTGTTGATACGGATGATGGTGACGGTGACGGTGACGGTGCCGAGGATGATGTTGATACCGATGTTGATGCTGCTGATGGTAATGAGATGTTGAGGTTGACTGTGGTAACAATGAAGATGATGATTATGATTATGTTGATGATGATGATGATGGTCGTGGTTCTGGTGGCGGTGTTGGTCATGCTGATGAGGATGATGATGTTGCGTATGCTGATTCTTGTGCTGGTGATGATGCTGCCG
The DNA here is from genome assembly GCA_963575745.1 of Prorocentrum cordatum. Classification (NCBI taxonomy): domain Eukaryota; class Dinophyceae; order Prorocentrales; family Prorocentraceae; genus Prorocentrum; species Prorocentrum cordatum. Next base: position 65,071 of record CAUYUJ010020243.1, read on the forward strand.
ATGATACGATGCATGCTGGTGATGATGATGATGATGATGCTGCTTGCGATGACGAGGGCGATGCGTATGATGATGATGATGGTAATGCGGATGCTGATGGTGCGGATGAGGATGAGGATGATGATGATAATGATGCTGATGCTAGTTATGATGGTGATGGTTGTGATGGTGTGGCGGTGGTGGTGGTGAGGATGGTGGTTGATGCTGATGACGATGATCATGATGGTGATGACGATGATGTTGATGATGGCCATGCTGATGCTGGTGATGAGTAGTGTTCATGATGATATGTAGTATGATGATGCTGTCGATGATGGTGACGCTGTCGATGAGAATGATGATGCTGATGTTTACAACGATTATGATGAGACGTCTCGCGACGGCGGTGATGATGAAGCTGATACTGATGATGCTGATGGTGATGATGATGATGGTGATGGTGCTATGATGATGGCGATGCTTATGATGCTGATGATGTTGATGTTGGTGGTGGTGATGATGATGGTGCTGGTGATGGGGGTGGTGGTGATGGCGGTGGTGTTTGATGATGATGATGACGACGATGACGTTGACGATGATCAAGTCGACGATGGAATTGATGATGACGATGCTGATGCTGCTGATGATGATGACGACGATGTTGCTGATGATGCTGATACTGATGATTCTGATTATGGTGAGGGGGAATTTTTCCGATGCGGGTGCTGTTGCTAATGATGATGGTAACGATGGTGATTCCGATGTTGATGATCAGAACAAAAACGATGCTGACGCTGATGCTGCTGCGGCTGATGATTATGATAATGCTGCTGATGATATGGTGTCGAGGAGGAAGAGGAGGAGGAGCAACAAAGGGATCACGATCTGTAAAAGTTACGAATCATGTGGAGGACGAGGAACAAAAGGATTATGACGAGGATGAGGTGGAAAAGACTACGTAGGAAGAGGAGGGTATTCTCTCGACATGATGTATGCTCATTCTCCGACTGCCCACTCTTCCGTCGCACGGCTATTCGTTCATACCGCCTTGTTCGCCGATATGGTTAATTCTGCACGCACAGACTCAGCGGTTTCTAATCGAGTGTCGCGCAAAGCAAAAAAAGACGCATGGCTATGCCGACGATGAAGGCGATGATGATGATGATGGTGATGATGATGATGATGATGATGATGATGATGATGATGATGATGATCATGGTGACCATGGTGATGGTGATGATGATGTTGTTTCTGATCTTGTTGAGTATACTTATGATTATGCTGATGGTGATGGTGATGATGCTGCTGCTGATGCTGATGATGATGACGATGTTGCTGTTTGTGATGATGATTATGCTGATAGTGATGATGCTGATGCTGATGTTGATGTTAATGCTGCTGCTGATGATGACGATGCTGCTGATGATGATGAGTTCAATAAAGGAGGAGGAGGAGGAGGAGGAGGAGGAGGAGGAGGAGGAGGAGGAGGACATTGCCCAGGAATGGGCGTCAGAAGTCCTGGGCAGGTGCCTCCTCCCCCGCCTATTTGTCCTTCTCCTCCATCTCCTCTCCCTCCCTCTTTCTCCTCCATTTTCTTCTTTCCTGTCCTCTTCGCTTCCCCTCAGCCTGCTGCATCTCTCCCCCATCCTCCCCCCCATTCTCCTCTTGTCTCTCCCCCCTCACCTCTTTTCTACTTTCGCTCTCCGTCCTCCTCTCTGTCCCTCCTCTCCGTGCTCTCTCTCTCTCTCGATTCCTTCTCTTGCTCCTCCTCCTCTCTTCGATTCCTTCTCCTGCTCCTCCTCCGCCCCCTCTTTGGTCTTCTCCCTGGGCAGCGCGCCGGCGTGACGCCGCACTCCGCGGCCGCACGCCGGGCTTGGGGCGCTGCCACCCTCGCCCGAGGGAGGAGAGGTGCTGGGGAGCGCACGCTGCCCTGAACCCGGAGGAGGAGGAGGGGGAGGAGGAGGAGGAGGAGGAGGAGAGGAGGAGGAGGAGGAGGAGGAGGAGGAGGAGGAACTGGAGGGGGAGGAGGAGGAACTGGAGGGAGGAGGAGGAGGAGGAGGAGGAGGAGAAGGAGGAGGAGGAGGAGGATACACTCGTGGGAGACGGGGTGGACGGTCCTCCCCTGGCCTGGGGGCGCCGCCCCCGGGGCCGAGAGGCATAGCTCCCGGGCCAAGGACTGACCCCCGGAGGGGTGTGGAGCAGAGCGGCCGGGCCACTCGGTCGTCGTGCTCCAGGGGAGGAGGCGGAGGCGGAGGAGGAGGAGGAGGAGGAGGAGGAGGAGGAGGAGGGGGATGGAGAGGAGGAGGAGGAGGAGGAGGAGGAGGAGGAGGAGGAGGAGGAGGAGGAGGAGGGGGGAAAGGAGGAGGAGGAGGAGGAGGAGGAGGAGGAGGAGGGAGGAGGAGGAGGAGGAGGAGGGGATGGGGGGAGGAGGAGGAGGAGGAGGAGGAGGAGGAGGAGGAGGAGGAGGAGGAGGAGGAGGAGGAGGAGGAGGAGGAGGAGGAGGAGGAGGAGAGGAGGAGGAGGAGGAGGGAGGAGGAGGGGAGGAGGAGGAGGAGGAGGAGGAGGAGGAGGAGGAGGAGGAGGAGGAGGAGGAGGAGGAGGAGGAGGAGGAGGAGGAGGAGGAGGAGGAGGAGGAGGAGGAGGAGGAGGAGGAGGGGGAAGGAGGAGGAGGAGGAGGAGGAGGAGGAGGAGGAGGAGGAGGAGGAGGAGGAGGAGGAGGAGGAGGAGGAGGAGGATGGACGCCCGAAATGGGCACGGAAAGAATGGGTACGATGCCCAGCAGCAATTCCTGTTCGTTGTGAACAGGACTCGCTGTCCGCGGTTGGTTTGGGACAACATTTGTTGTTGGGCATTGTACCCATTCTTTCCGTACCCATTTCGGGCGTCCGAACAGGTGGTTGATGCTGCAGTCGCGGTACCCTTGCAGTGCGGCATTCTCGATGCGGGGTGGCCGCGAGGTGGTAGTGCTTGTCATCCTCGTGCGTGTTGTCAGGTTTGCTCCGTTGAGAGATCGTCCTGGCGCAATGGCATCATCGTATGTGCCGAGAGAGTGGTTGTGCCAGTTGGTGGTCTTCAGCCTGACACTCGGCTCCCACTGCTGCCATGCGTGCAGTCGCGGACCGTTGCCAGGCCACTGCCCGCAGGCGAAGTAGTTGGCGCTGGCACGACCGTATCCGTCTCCTCCTCTTCGTCTGCCTTATCTCATGCAGTCTCCCCCTCATCTTCCTGCTCCCCTCCGCACGATCTCACTCGTCGCCACTCTCCTCTTCCCCCCCCTCCTTCCGCTGCCCCTCGCCTCCGTCTGAGTCTCTGTCTTCGCCCCCCCCTGCCGCCAAGCAGCAGCCTCCGGCGGCGCGCAGGACGACCCGCTCAAGCCCGTGACAGGGCCGTACGTGTGGCACGTGAAGGACCCTCGGACGGGGTGCCGTCACAACGACGACGATGACGACGACAATGATGACGACGGACGAGGATAAATCCTCCCCAGGGCGTCCGGGAACGCTCTCGGAGCGTTCCGGGACGCTCTGACAAGGCCGCAGCGCCCGAGACATTCTCCCGAACTGCCAGATCTCAGAGACTCCCGATTTATTCCCACCCGATGCTGTCCTCGTCCTGGCTTCGTCTTGGGCGGCCGCGGGGTGCCGCCCTGCGAGGGCCCCCGGGAGGCCCTCGGAGAGAGGCCCTCGCTCCCCGCCTCGCAGGCCCCTGGCGTGGCATCGCTCGGGCCGGACGGGCGAGGTGCCGTACGCCGGAGCGCGTGGGCAAAAGACACCGCCAGCTCGAAGTCGGGCCGGTGTCTCTACAGGAGGAGTATTCAAAAACAGGAAAAAAGTAGTCGGGGGACGATTTTTGGACTAATTTGGACCATTTGGGAGCATTTTTGCGGTATGTTTTTATTTGTCGTCCAAAATCCCCCTGTATGGGGGGCATGCCCGACCTATTGCCAGCCTTCTCTCACCGCTTTGCGGGAGTGGCCGCGAGTCGTCTGCCTCTGACTTTGCAACGTGACACGGCATGTCCTGGCCGCGTGGCCGATACGAGTTTGGCCCACGGAGATCGGACAGCGTGGCCGATGCGCCAGAGCATCGCTCGGACATGTGTTTTTTTTTCTCGGCGAGGACCGTCGAGGAGAATCTTGGATCATCGTGCGGAAAATAAGCGGAGAAACCGAAGCATGCACGGAGAATGGACGTCCGAGCGATGGCGATTCGGAGGGCCTCGGAGGGTCTCGGAGGGAATACTGCATGAGGAAGAAATGCACAGACACAAGGAATCGTCGAAACCCAGGGAAATAGGAGAAAACATGGGAGGTGGAGGGGAAGACGACCACCCAGAGAAAAATGGAAAAGCATAGGGAATCCTGGGATTTGTGTTCTTTTGCTTGTGTGTCCCCGGGCCCCTTTACGAATGGGGTCCGAGCAGACGGGCTGGGATGATTGCGCTGCATCGCTGATGCATCGGCGATGCGGCTCGATTTGGAGCCCGATTTCCTCCACGCCGACGTCGCCGAAGCTTCGGCCGACGTCGCTAATGCATCGTCGGTGCTCCGTGGATACGTGGACGAGACGGCGGGATCTTCCGACCCCATCTGCTCTGACCCCATCGGGGAGGCCCAGATTACCTCATTGGGGCTCCTTGGCTGGCAGCTTCCCCCCAAACCCAGGGGTCAGACCCTCTGGATGCCCGCCCGCTTCGGGCCCGCACGGAGCTCGCGGCGCGAGATCCGTAGGGATGCCTGGGTCGGGGGGTTCGGAGCCTTGGCACACGGAGAAAACTCAGGAGGGACAAAAAACACACAGACACAATTAATCGTCGATTCCCAAGAAAATATGGGAAAATATGGGGGGAAGTGGGGGGGGAGACAAAAACCCAGAAAATATAAAAAATATGGGGAATCCTACAGGAGGAATAGTCAGAACTAGTCAAAAAGTAGCCAGGGGACGATTTTTCTAGTATTTGTCTGACCATCTGGAAGTATGGTTCGACTATTTTTCATTGTTCGCCCAAAATCCGCCTGTAGGGGGGACATGCCCGACATAATGCTAGGGGAACGACCAATGACATAAACATAATAGCCCGGCCCTGGCGCGGATAGCAGGCGCGGCAATACATACGGGAACGAACAATGGCACAGACAATAATTCGGAGCTCCGCGCGGATCTCTCGGATCGGTGCTGGGGCCCCCTGGCGGCGCCTCCGGCGCCGCCCTTGGCGCGCCCCGCGCGCCAGGGAGGGGGTTCCAGCGCGGATCCAAGAAATCCGCGAGGACCTCTGAGTTTTTATGTTTATGCCATTTTTCGTTCCCCTAGATGTATTGCCGCGCCTGCTGTTCGGCAACGCCCCCATCGATACCGCTCTTTTGCCATCGAAGGACGAACAACTGCATACGGCAGGTTCGCGTCGTGTCGACCAGCGGTGACCCCGCCGCCGGCTATCCACGTTGAACGCTGACGGCGACCCACAATCTGTCGATGTTGAACGATCTGACCTTTCTGAAACGGCCGATCGTTCAAGGTTGAACGATCCCCGCAGTGTCAGAAGCTCGGGCCGGACGAACGGGGGGGATTGGGAAAGGGGGGGTTACGAAATCTGCTGCATGCAGCTGGTTTCGGCCCCACCGAGTGGCCCATTCCTCGATACATTGCCGCCTCCGGCGCAGGGAGGCGCCGGGAAAATCAGCTACGTGAGCTGATTCTCCCCCCCCCCTTTGCTATCCCCCGTTTTCGCCCGGCCCGAGAAACCAACTCGGGGGTCGTCACGACGCCAACCTGTCGTAAACAGAAGCCGTGTCGACGAAGCAAATCGGCATAAACAGTACACTTGCGCAGGTCCGCGCGGATTTCTGGGATCGGCGCTGGGCCCCCTGGCGCGAGGGTCCCCGCGCCGATTCCAGAAACCCGGTCGGCCGTCCGACAGTCTATATGCTCCTGCCGCTTTGTCTGCTTCGATGTGAGGGTCCTGTCCAGGACGAGCTCACGGCAGAGCAGAAGAAGCAGGTGCAGGCCCGCTTCGAGGCGCCCGCCTTCCTGAACGACCCGCTGAACAGGCCAGCGCCGCACCGGCCTCTCATGGGCACATGTTCCACCACCGCTACCATATGTAGGACGGGGGAGAAGGGAGGATGAGGAGGTCCTCCTCCTCCTCCTCCTCCTCTTCCTCCTCCTCCTCCTCCTCCTCCTCCTCCCTCCCTTGCTATCTGTGCCCATCATCTTCGGCAGTGCCGCGGGAGGGGGCAGGGCGGTTGGGTCGATGGGGTGGAGGAGCAGGAGGACGTGGCGGAGGAGGAGGAGGAGGAGGAGGAGGAGGAGGGGGAGGAGAAGGCTGAGAGGGATGAGGAGTAGGAGGAGGCAGATGGAGAGGGAGAGGGAGAGGGAGAGGGGGAGGGAGAGGGAGAGGGAGAGGGAGGAGGGAGGGAGAAGGGAGGAGAGAGGAGGGAGGATGCAGGAGGAAGGAGGGAGTAGGAGGAGGAGGAGGTTGAGGAAGAGGAGGAGGAGGACAAGGGAGGCGCTCGCTCTCCGGAGGGTTCCGCTGAGCAGGCTTGCGCCACGCTGGCCTCTTCGACGGCCTGCCCAGAGGAGGAGGAGGAGGACTAGGAGTAGTAGGAGGAGCAGGAGGAGGAGGAGGAGGAGGGGGAGGAGGAGGAGGAGGAGGAGGAGGAGGGGAAGGAGGGAAGGAGGAGGAGGAGGAGGAGGAGAGGAGGAGGAGGAGGAGGAGGGAGGAGGAGGAGGAGGAGGAGGAGGAGCAGGAGGAGGAGGACGAGGAGGAGGAGGAGGAGGAGGAGAAAGAGGAGGAGGAGGAGGAGGAGGAGGGGAAGGAGGGGAAGGAGGGGGAGGAGCAGGCTGAGGAGCAGCAAGATGAGGAGGAGAAAGGATGGAAGGGAACATGGAGGATGAGGATGAGGTTGAGGAAGCGGGCTAGGAGGAGAGAATTAGTTGGAGGAGGTCGAGGAGGTGGAGGAGGAGGAGGAGGAGGAGAACCAGGAATATTGATGAGCCTGAGGTGGAGACGGATTCGAAGGATTTGTCTGATTCAAATAAATCATACTATTCCGCCGACCCCCCCAAAGAGGAGATGTGCAGCTTCCGCTGTCGTATGTGTTGTTTGCCACGTCCTGCCGCGCTGCCTGCGTGTTAGGTGTTGCTGCTTCGTCCTGCTCTTCCTCTGCGTCTCTTGTGGGGCTTCTTGGGGGCCTCTTGGAGGCCTACAGGGCAGCCTCTTGGAACCTGTTCAGGGCTCCTGTAGGCGTCTGAGGGCTCTCTGCGTGACTGCTGCGCCCTGACGGTCGTGAATCGCTCCGCAACGCCATTTCTGGCACGTTAACCTGAAGTCGGGCCTGTCCCTCTGCAGGAGGAGTATCCGAAAATAGTAAAAAGATAGTCTGGGGACGATTTGTTGGCCATGTTTGGGCATTTTGGTGGGCATTTTTTGGGTATTTTTATTTTTCGCCCAAAATCCCCCTGTAGGGGGACAGGCCCAACCTAACTTTCACCTCGAGAATCAGTTGAACCCTTGAAATTTTCACACGAATCTACGCGGCGCGAAGGCGAGAGCCACATTCTGAAAAGGAGCCGCCTTCAATCTGTGCAGCTCGTGCAAATCTTTGAAGCGAATGTGCGCGGCGCCAAGGCGAGAGCCACATGTTGAGAACGACCTACCCTCAACTCTTGAAACCCTTGCAAATGTTGAAAACGAATGCGCGGGCGCCAAGGTGAGAGCCACATTTTGAAAACGAGCCGCTCTTCGCCCTCAATCCGCGAAACTCTTGCAAATGTTTAACACGAGTATGCGCGGCGCTAAAGCGACAGCCACATTTTTAAAACGAGCCGGCCTCACTCCGTGAAGCTCTTGCAAAGTTTCAAGACGAGTGTGCGCGGCGCTAAGGCGAGAGCCACACTGTGGAAAAACCTGTCCTCAATCCGTGAAGCTCTTGCGAATGTTTAAATCGAATGTGCGCGGCGCTGAGATGAGAGCCACATGTCAAAGCCACATGCCCTCCATCTGTGAACTGGTTGCCAATTTTCAAGCTCTCGGATCATACATGGTGAGGAAGTCGCAGGCGAAACCCCTGGCCCGCCCTTTCGACCAGCCTCGGGGTGCGACAGGGAGGAGTTAGCTGTAATGACAAAAGAAATGGAGGACGAGGATGCAGCGGATGAGGAGGATGTGAATGGTCAGGGTGATGGATGGGGAGGAGGATGAGAAGGTGGAAACGTGGAGGAGGAGTGACGAGGGGGATGAGAAAGGGGTGGGCAAATGATTCTGATGGTGGGGGTGATGATGACGATGATGATGATGAGCAGCAGCAACAGCAGGAATAAAGAGGACCAGGGTGAGGTGGACGGCAAGAATGAGGAGATGAGGAGGATGAGGACGAGGAGGTGGAACAGGAGCAGGAGGATAATGACGAGGAAGAGGAGGATGAGGAGACGGGGAATGGGGCGGAGGAAGGGCGGAGCTGGAGGAGTAGGTGGAAGAGGAGGAGGGGGATGAGGAGCCGCGCCGCCCCCCCCCCAAACAAAAAAATAGCGCCCGCGAAGCGCGTGGATGAACCGCACCTTCGAGCTCTGGTTCTCCCCGGGCAGCGGCGCCGGGGCCGGCGCCCACAACGACGGGTACTGTGAGAGCGTGGTGTCGCTCCAGGATGCCCCTTGGCTAGCCGGGCGGCCGGCGGACGCCGACGACGATACAGACGACGACGACAGACGACAGACGACGACGACGAGGACGGAGGACGACGGACGAACACGAGGAGGAGGACGAAGACGGCGACGGCGACGACGACGAAGGCGACGGCGACGGACGACCACGATGACGATCTCGATGACGATGACGATGATGCGAATGGTGATGATGATGATGATGATGATGATGATGATGACGATGATGATGATGATGATGATGATGATGATGATGATGATGGGGATGATGATGAGGAAGGACAGTATCAATGATAGTGGTAAGGCCAGTATCACGGTGGCGCGGATTGTTATGATGATTATGATGATGACGGTGGTGGGTATGGTGATGATGACCGTGATGATGACGACGGTAATGTTGATGTTGACTGCTGCAGACGGAGATCATGACGATGAGAATGTCGATGATGATGATAGTGATGATGATGATGATGATGATGATGATGATGATGATGATGATGATGAGATGAGGCTGATGCTATTAAACATGATGTGGCGACACTGATGACGATGATGGTGGTGATGACGATGACGATGATGATGCGGTTGATGATTAATATGATTGTGACGATGCTGCTCACTGTGATGATGATGATGATGATGATGATGATGATGATGATGATGATGGCGATGGTGATGATGATGATGATGATGATTCTGGTGACCGCTATGATACCGATTGTGGTGGTGATGGTGATGATGATGATGCTTATGACGATGATGATGCTGATGAATATGATGATGATTATGATGATGAACAGTACTAATGAATGTGCCAAGACGAGGATGGTGATGATGACGAGGATGGTAATGATTCTGATATTGATGATGATGACGACGCCGATGACGACGACGATGCTGATGATGACAATGGTGATGCTGCTGCTGATGATGATGACGACTATGATGGTTATACTGATGATGTTGTTGTTGTTGTTGGTGATGATGTTTTGTGGATTGATGGTGATGATGTCAGCACGGTTGATAACGATGGCGATGATGGTGATGGCGATGATTTTGATGCGGATGATGATCTGGATGTTGATGAGGATGTTGGTACTGATGCTGATGATGGTTCTGATGATGATTATGACGATGCTGACGAGGATGCTGATGATGATGATGATGATGATGATGATGATGATGATGATGATGATGATGATTGTGACGATGCTGGTTATTGTGGTGATGGTGATGATGATGATCTTGTCGGCGTCGGAGACGACGATGATGATGACGATGGTGGTGATGATGATGCTGAGCCTGAGGATGACGATGATCACGATGATGATGATGATGATGCTGATGCTGATGATGATGATGCTGATGATGATGACTATGGTGACGGTTATGCTGACGAAGGTGATGGAGATGGTGATGATGATGAGGATGAGGATGAGGACGACAGTGAGCACGCGCATGATGATGGGGATGAGGATGATGATGATGATGATGATCAGGATGATGGTGACGAGCATGCGGATGACGATGACCACGATGATGATGATGATGATACTGATGATGATGCTGATGGCGATGATGATGATCGTGATGATGACGATGATAAGGATGACGGTGATGATGCTGATGATGATGCTGCTACTGATGGTGATGATGCTGATGATGCTGACGATAATCATGCTGACGCTTATGATGATGATGATGATGATGATGATGATGATGATGATGATGATGATGATGATGATGATGATGATGATGCTGATGATGGTGATGATGATGATGATGATGATGATGATGATGATGATGCACATGCTGATGCTGGTGATGATGATGATGATGATGATGATGATGATGATGACGAGGAGGAGGATGAGGATGAGCATAAACATGAGGATGGGGATCAGGATGAGGATGAGGATGAAGATGAGGATGAGGATGAGACTGAGCCTGTGGCTGAGGCTGAGGCTGAGGCTGAGGATGAAGATGAGGATTAGGATTGCGATGGGGATTCGGATGAGATGAGGATGGTGATGATGATGATGATGATGGTGGTGGTGGTGGTGGTGGTGATGATGATGATGACGATGATGATGATATTGATGATGATTGTGATGATGATGATGATGATGATGATGATGATGATGATGATGATGCTGATGATGCTGATGATGCTGATGATGATGATGATGAGGAGGAGGAGGAGGAGGAGGATGAGGATGAGGATGAGGATGATGATGAGGATTATTCCGGAGAGTGTCCCGTCCTCTCCACGTATTGTTTTTTACACAGGATTTGTCTCGTTCCCGCGCCTCTGGACGGCACTTGGCATTCGCAAGGGTCCACATCAGGCAGGCACGGTTGCGGGGGACATGGACCCAGCACTCCGAACAGGCCTTGTTCTCTCGTAGACAGGCCACCTACCTCCAAGTCATCCGGTGCCATGCCACGGCATGCAATGCGATGCTGTGTTGTACACCGCTGTGCGATGCCATGCTTTGCGTTGCTATGTTTTGTGATGCAATGCTTCGCTACGCCATGCCACGCCATGCTGTGACATGCTATGATTTGCCTCGCTCTCCTACGCCATGATCTTAATTCCATCGCGTACCCTCTTGGCCTCGTTGCCCTGCTCGACATCCGACTGTGCGAATCGATCGGGCATCTACGCCATGGTAAGGGATGGGAGGGAGGGGCAGGACGTCAGCGGTGACGCCAGCCTGCCTGGCTTGTCACTTCCCCCCCTCTTCCTCCTCCTCTGTCCTCCTCCCCCTCTCCTCCTCCTCCTCCTCCCTCCCTCCTCCCTCCCTCCTCCCTCCTCCCTCCCTCCCTCCCTCCCTCCCTCTCTCCTCCTCCCCTCGCCCCGCTCCTCCTCCTCCCTTCCTCTCTCCTCCTCCTCCCTTCCTCTCTCCTCTCTTCCTCCCTCCTCCTCGCTCCCTCTCTCTTCCCCTCCCCCTCCCTCGAGCCCGTTCGCCCCCGACACCAGGGCGGCGAGCGCGCCTCCCGTGGTGGGCCGGCCTCCCGCCCGCCGGGCGCTCGGCGCGCCGAGCGGGACGGCAGCTGCCCCCGCGGGCGCGCGCCGCAAGAGCGCGGCCCTGCGCCGGAGCTCGGCGCTCGCCGCGGCCCTGCGCCGGAGCTCGGCGCGCCCTGCCGGCGGCCACAATGGGCCCGTTTCTCACCACCACCACAAGTTGGAAGGGGGGGGGGTCCGCCTCCTCCTCCTCCTCCTCCTCCTCCTCTTCGTCCTCCTCCTCGTCCTCCACCTCCTTCCCCCCAACTTATGGTGGTGGTGGTGGAAGACAGGCCCATCGTCCTCGGCGGAGGCCACGTCCATACATTCGGAGTTCGGGTGTTGCTATAGAGGTACCCCTGGCCCAAGGTACCCCCAGGGTTTTCGGGGTGGCCCAAGCGGCCTCCGGGGCACCCCTCACGAGGCCTCGAGGGCCTCCGGGGAGGAGGAGGAGGAGGAGGAGGAGGAGGAGGAGGAGGAGGAGGAGGAGGAGGAGGAGGAGGAGGGGCTCCAAAAGGGAACGAAAAGCTGGGGGCACCTCGGGCCCGGGGCGTTCCTGGCAGCACCCGCACGAAGTGCGTCCGTGCGGAGTGCTCGGTCTCCGTGTGGACTTCCTCCGTCTGGGCTCCACCGCTCCCGACACGGGAGGCGATTCGTCCATACGAGAAGTGCTCGGGCTCCGTCTGGACTCGCTCCGTCTGGACTTCGCCTTTAGTCGGGCGTGTCCCTCTTACAGGAGGAATACCCCCCCAACATAGTCAAACAAATAGTCTGGGGACACCATTTCCGAGCATGTTTGGCGTTTTGTTGTGTGTGTGTGTATGTATGTATGTATGTATGTATGTATGTATGTATGTATGTATGTATGTATGTATATATATATATATATATATATATATATATATATAACACGTCCCAAACCCGCTTGTAGGGCGACGTGCCCGACCTAAATTTTCAGCCTCTCCCGACAAAAACTCCGCCGCAGGCCTCGGCCGTCCTCGCGCCCGCGCCGTCGCCGCGCCGCGGGCGGGCGTGCCGCCCCTTGCCCCGTGCCAAAAGGGCACTCTGCCCGAGCGGGGCGCCCGTGCGCTGGATCGGAGGGGCGGCGGCGGAGGCCTCCCCTCTCGCAGAGGTTTGTAGGGGGCCACATGCGAACCCTCCCCCCTGCCCCCCACGATTTCTGAGGGGGAGGGTGGGGTTCACTTCGTTCGGGAGCTCCCGAGCGAAGTGAACCCCACCCTCCCCCTCAGAAATCGTGGGGGGTAGGGGTAGGGTTCGTATGTGACCCCCTAGTTTGCGTGCGTGCGTGCGTTTCTGCATGTGCGTGCGCGCGCATTTGCGTTTGTGCGTGTGTCTTCCATGAGGGCGGGCGCCCGGGCCGTGGGCCCATGCAGGCCGCGGGCCAGGCGGCGACGGCGGCGGAGGGTAGCCCTCTTCCCCCCCCATTCCTTCTCCCATGTGCGCTGCTTCGAGGGATTCATAGTTGGACTGACGGGAGAGAGAGAGAGAGAGAGAGTGAGAGAGAGACAGAGGGAGAGAGTCACGTGCAGATAGAGCGTGCGCAGGCAGCCAGCTGAAGCCAGTGCGGTGACGATGTCCGGAGAACCTGGAAAAAGGGCGGCTCGCAGCTGAGAGGGGACAAGAAGTGGCGCAAGATGATGGAGCCGAAGATGACGTTCCTTCCCGCCCAAGCCCTCTCTCCCGTCTTTGTGGCTGAACTCCACTTGCGCGCGTGCGCGCTCTCTCTCTCTCTCTCCCTTTCTGTCTCTCTCTCTCGTTCACGCTCTCTCTCTCTATATATGTATATATGTATCATTTTCTCTTGTTATGTTTATCTCTCTCTCTTTCTCTCTCTCTCTCTCTGTCTCTCTCTCTCTCTTTCTCTCTCCCTGTCTCTCCCTCTCTCTCTCTCGAACTCTCTGTAATATACACGGCGAAGATCACCTTTTGGGTGATAAGGACGTTGGCGATGTGTAGGTGTCGTCATTATTGATTGCATTGGATGCGCAATTCGATTCACGACTGGGCATACATCGGGACATCAAACTGAACGATTATATGTTTGTGTATATGTCTATCTGTCAATTGATCCAGCTATTCACGTAATTCCGCAATTCCACGGTCAGTACGCACATATTTATATATATTGTGTATACGTAGAGATATGTCAACACAACTATCTATCTATCGGGGCCTCCATCGGGACAACCGACGGTGACGACGGGACAGCCGTTGGGACAATACCAGTTCTACTGGCATTCTACAACGCAATCTACAAACCGATTTCACTATCAATATACCTGTCATTTTCGTTATCCGTGTATCGGGACAAACATCGGGACAGCAGTGTGGTCCTCTAACGGGACAGCCATTGTAGATCCATCCGCCTACCGATCGGTTTCATAATGTATTTGGCGATCTCAATTTCGATCCACTTGTCGACCTCAATATTTGGATATCGGTGCAATCTTCGAGACACCCGTCGAGACAACCATCGGGACAACCACCAGGACAACCATTACATCTATCAATATATCTATCGATCTAACTACTTGCCGGTCCAACGGTTTACCTGCCGATGCCACTATCGATGAGCATGCCGGTCTTTCACAACCATCGGGGCAACTTTTCGATTGAGTCATATAGCTGTCAGTCTCACCTGACCCACTAGTATCACGATCTACCCGTCGATATTTCTATCAATCCATCTTTCGATACATATATATATATATATATACATACATGCATACACATATGCATATATTCATGTATGTATGTATGCATGCATGCATGTATGTATGCATGCATGCATGTATGTATGTATTTATATATATATTTATACGGGGGGACATAATAACAACCGTCGGGACATGATGCTGCTGATGATGACGATGATGATGCTGATGATGAGTGTGATGCTGATGATGCTGCTGCTGATGATGGTGATGCTGATGATGCTGCTGATGATTATGATGCGGATGCTGATGATGATGATGCTGCTGATCGTGATGCTGATGATGATGCTGATGATGCTGATGATGATGATGATGATGATGGCATGTCGATGCCGAGGGACATGATGATGCTGATGATGATGATGATGGTGGTGGTGGTGGTGCTGGTGATGATAATGCTGCGGATGCTGATGCTGATGATGCTGTCGATGATGCTCATGCTGATGCTTATGCTTATGATGATGGTAGTCATGACAACGATGCTAAAGCTGATACTGATGCGTCTGCTGCTGCTGGTGATGCTGATGCTGATGGTGCGTGTGATGATGACGGTGATGCTGCTGATGAAGGTGATGTTGATGATGATGGTGTTGATGATTATGATGATGGTTCCCATCATGCTGATGATGATGCTGATATTGATGATACTGGTGATGACGATGATGACGCCGACATCGCGATGTCGAGGGGCATAATCACGATGATGCTGCTGATGATGCTGATGCTGATCGCGATGCTGATGATGCTGATGATGCTGATGCTGATGATGCTGGTGACGACGATGATGCTGATGATGATGATGTTGATGCCGACGATGCTGATGCTGAGGTTGTTGATGATGATCATGCTGATGATCATGCTGAGGCAGATGGTGATGATGACCATGATGCTCATGCTGATGCTGATGCGCCTGCTGCTGCTGCCGATGATGATGCTGACGACGATGATGATGATGATGACGATGACGATGGCGGTTGTGATGGTTGTGATGAGGTGTGTGGCGGTTTGGGAGATTATGGTGAATATGGGTATTCCGATGGTGATGATGCTGATGCTGCTGCTGCTGCTGACGATTCTGATGCTGATGATGATGCTGCTGATTATGATGATGATGATGATGATTATGATGTTGATGCTGCTGTTGTTGTTGTTGTTGTTGTTGTTGTTGTTGTTGTTGTTGTTGTTGTTGTTGTTGTTGTTGTTGTTAGTGGTGGTGTTGCTGCTGCTGTTGCTGTTGTTGTTGCTGTTGATACGGATTATGGCGACGAGGAAGCGCATTAGGCCGAGGAGGAGGATGAGTCGGAGGAGGATGAGTCGGAGTCGGAGGAGGAGGAGGAGGAGGAGGAGAACGAAGAGGACGACAGTCACATGTGTCACCCGTCGCCGTCACCATGTGAGGATCTCTCACAGAACTCGTTTTGGCTGTGCTGGGGCCGTCTTGGTCTCTTGTGAGGCAGTCTTGGGGGTCCTTTGGGGCCCTCTTGGGCCGTTCTGGGGCCCTCTTACGCCGCCTTGGGGCTCTCGTGGGCCGTCTTGGAGCCCTCTTGGCCGCATGGTGGATGTTTGAGGGCCGTCGTGGGGCCGTCTTGGTCCGTCGCAAGGCGGTTTAAGGCCATTATGGGTACCACGGGAGGCCCTTGTGGCCAGTCTTGGTTTTTGTTGGTGCATTGTCGCGTTGAGAGTGCGAACCTGCAGTATTGTGAAAGGGGCTGTGACCTCGAGGGCGCGGTCGTGCCGCACCTGACGACGGAGCGTGGCTCCTGGAGCGCGAACCTGTTCCGTGTTGCAGGGGGGTGGGGCCTCGGGAGAGGGGGCGACGTGCGCGGGGCGGGGTGGGGAGAGGAGGAGGGGGGGAGGGGGGGCGGCAGGGGGGCAGCGCGGCGCATGCTTCGTCTTCGCCGCGCCCATGAAGTGTTGCCGCTTCGGCCCGCGCAGTTTTCTCTCTTCGCCGGGTCGTCGTCGGAAGCGGGGCCGCGCGCGAGAGCTTTCCGATGCCAGGTGGGAGAGCGTTCCAATCCCAATGCCGAGTTGTGCCACAACTTCTCCTCATGTTGTGGAAGGGAGGTTGGTTGGGAGTAGGCTTAGGCTGGGCATGTCCTCGGACAGTATGGTTCTGGAAGAACATAAAGACACAGTCCATACATGTTTAAAACTAGTCAAGAGAGCACGACAAATCGTAATCATAGGATTCTAACCTATTGTTGAGTTTTCCTCCTGTAGATGGGCATGCCCGACTTAAAAGTAGATGGGGCCCTCTGGTTCGCTCGACCTGACTGACTTGGTCCTTCTCCTACTCCTCGCCGCTATCCTGTTGCGCTAGCCACTTGACGTCAGCACTCTCCACAAGAGATCGGAAGAAGAACAGGTACCCGTACCGCTACCCTTCGCCTGTTTTCTCCTTTTTGGGCCTCCTGCGAGGCCTTCGTCGCCACCGTTGGATTCGCCTCGAAATTCTTGTCAGAATGCACCCCTGGAGAGGTTCGGTGAGTAGCGGCATCGGTACATCTGGATTCCCCAGAGAGAGAGAGAGAGAGAGAGAGGTTCTTGTCCTCTTACGACGAGTTCGACGGGGGTGTGTACGAGGCCGCGGGGCCTTGGCACCAGGAGGGCGTGCGGGGGAGGGGGAAGTTGAACAGCAGGGGGCGGGCGAGGAGAGGAGAGGCGAGGAGAAATGGCAGAAGCAGCAGCAGAAGGAGAGGACAGGGGTGGGTGGGGGCTCTCCGCCCTGGCGCCGCGCGCACGCGCGTGTAGAAAAGTTTGGAGCAGCTGCGCGGAGAGAGCGTGGTGTCTTCGGAAAGGGGGCTCTCGCTTGCTCGCTTCCCGGGCTGTACGCGCAGAACGTGACCAGAGGAGGAGGAGGAGGAGGAGGAGGAGGAGGAGGAGGAGGAGGAGGAGGAGAGGAGGAGGAGGAGGAGGAGGAGGAGGAGGAGGAGGAGGAGGAGGAGGGAGGAGGAGGAGGAGGAGGAGGAGGAGGAGGAGGAGGAGGAGGAGGAGGAGGAGGAGAGGGAGGAGGAGGACGTGTTCCCGTCCCAATGCGGGCTCGCGCTTGTCATGCCTGCAACAGCCAGCAGCCGTAAGAGTGCAGCAGTGCGCTCAGCAGCTGCACGGAGTGCCCTTCCCTGGCACAGAGTGGGGTGCTCGCCGGACACCTCTTCGGCACGTCCTGGCACTGTCGCTCGCTGGAAGGATGGGGGGCGGCACCGTTCGAAAACGGTGCCTTCGCCCCAAGTGGGAGAGTCACGGCCCCTGCGGCGCTCGTCTTGCAAGCGGGCGCAGCACGCAGTGGAAAGGACTGCTTGCAAGGACTTGTGGGGAGGGAGCTAAGGGGGCGGGAGGGTGTGTTGCAGCACTGGCGATGTCTCCTGTCCCGGGGCCGCCTCGCAGCCGCTCTCCAGCTGGGGGTGATGCCGGGGAGTGTTTTTGTTGTTTTGTTTTTTTGGTTTTCTGCTCTGCAGGGTCTTGCAGGCTCTGCAGGCATTGCCGCTCTTCCGGACCCCGTCCTGGGTAAGGGTAAGGGTCACGGGCAAGGCACCGCCCATTCGTGCTCAACGTCCTCCTGAAGACCGTCGTCGTGGTGCTGGTCCTGAGCAGCTTGCTCCGCTCACGTGCTCCTGTGGGCGAGGGCGAGGGCAAGGGCGAGAATGTAGACATGGACGCGGACCCTGCGCCGTTCCTCCTGCTCCTGGTCCAGGGCCTTCTCGTTGCGCATAGCCGCGTGTCCAACATCTTCGTGGAGATCGGCACGAAGATTGTGCTGCCGCTGACGTTCGACGAGCTGCTCGATTTGGTATTTGTTCTTGAGTGCTGCCTCGTGCTCCTCCTGGCTCGCACCGTGCGCTTTGGCACAACCTCCTTTGTGTCTCTGCGCTGGCGAGGGGAAGAGCAAAGACGGGGAGCTGGCTGACCTTGATCCTAACCTGCTTGAGCCATGGGCTGCAGGAGCTGATCCGTGCAAGTGCTTAAGAGTGCGTTGCGGCCATGGCGTGCGTCGTGCAGAGCGCATCAGCGCCGGAAGGGCTCCCTTCTGAAGTACATCTCCCTGATCCGGGGCAGCTGCTGAGATGCGCCCTGCTTTTCCGTAGGCCCCAGGCTGTCATAGGAGAGGTTCGCGCCACGAGTTCGTATGTGCTGTAGTTTGCGGCCTGACTTTACCCCTTTGATCTTGGCCTGTGAGCTGGCATGGATTGCAGGATTGTCTGGCCCTGTTCGGCGTCTCGGTCCTTCCAGCTTCGTCGTCCTCCCAGGTCCTCGTTCTCGCCCGCTCCTCGGTCCCGCTTCGGGACCCTCGTTAGCCTCTCTGCCGCAATCCCCGTCCTCTCCATCCACCTCGTCCACTTCCCCCCGCCTCCATCTGTTCAGTCATTCATCCGCACCCCTCCTCATGCTCCCCCCCTCGTGTTCCCCTCCCTTCTTGTCGTCGTCGTCATCCTCCTCCTCCGCCTCCTCCTCCACCTCCTCCCCGTTTTCCTCTTCTTTTTCTTGCCGCCCACCTGTCGCCCTCCTCGCTCGTTCGTAGTCGTGGTCGTGGTCGTGGTCATGGCTGTCGTCGTCGCCGTCGCCGACGCCGACGCCGACGCCGACGCCGTCGCCGTCGCCGTCGCCGTCGCCGTCGCTGCCGCCGCCGCCGCCGCTTCCGTCGTCGTCGTCGTCGTCGTCGTCGTCGTCGTCGTCGTCGTCGTCGTCGGCGTCGTCGTCGTCGTCATTGTCGTCGTCGTCTTCGGCGGCGGGGTCGTACCCCCACAAGTCTTCAGGACGCCCTCCCTGGTCCTCCCAGATCGATCGAAACACACACCCACCCTCCTCCTCCATGCCCTCCTCTCCCCCCCTCCTCTACTCCTTCCCCTTTTTTCCTTCATCCTCCTACTGAGGAGAAGGACAGGAGGAGGAGGGCGAGGAGGGAGAGGAGTGGGAGGGGGAGAAGAGGGATAGGGAGAAGAGGGAGGGGGAGAAGGGGGAGAAGGGAGGAGGGAGGGGGAGGAGGAGGAGGAGGGAGGAGGAGGAGGGAGAGGAGGAAGGAGGGAGGAGGGAGGAGGGAGGAGGAGGGGGAGGAGGGAGGGGGGGAGGAGGAGGAGGGAGGAGGGAGGAGGGAGGAGAGGAGGAGGGGAGGAGGGAGGAGGAGGAGGAGGAGGAGGAGGAGGAGGAGGAGGAGGAGGAGGAGGAGGAGGAGGAGAAGACTGGCGGCATTCACTCCCTTAAGGGTGGCTGGCTCCTGTATGTGAAAATTACCTTGTTGATCGTTGCTCTGCGGTAATGCAATGCCTGTTGCCCCTGACTGAGGGGGGCAGAAATAGCGGTTACCACTCGAGAGAGACTTGCGCGAAAGCGGAGACCCTTTGTGCGTTGACGGCGACAGGTTCAGCTCGGTTGGAGTCTTCAGCGGGAAGTTGGAGTGATGGAAAGAGCATGAGGGAAATTGAGTAGTGGGGAGGGGTGCGGTGGTGGGAATGCGGCGATGAGAGAGCGAAGGGAAGATACGTGCTTGTATCGACTACGCGTCGAAGGCGGAGACCCGGAGAAGGTCGGATGGGCGGCAAGGAGCGAAGGCGAGAGACGCGAGGCATACGCGCAGCGCCAACATTTGCCGCGACAGGCGAGGACACATGTCAAGGAGATGGTGAGAAAACACCAGCGCGACGGGGGCAGGTAGGGCAGGCAGCGGGGTAACGGGAGCACGGTGAGGAGGAGGAGGAGGAGGAGGAGGAGGAGGAGGAGGAGGAGGAGGAGGAGGACCCCCAGTCTAAACCCGAGACTCACCAGCGATATTGGAATACACCCTCCCTCCAAGTTCCCTCCTCTCCGTAGGCCCCTGCGAGAGTTCATTTCCGCTGATGGAAGTGCGCCGTTGGGGGGCAACCGAGTGAAAATCTTGACGCGTGCCAGAAAAACACAGGAATTCAACGCCACGATTCAACCTGACTGTTGCGTATGGACGATCTTGGGCCGTGACAGAACACCGTTCCTGTGACTTTGACACCGCGAATCAACGTAACTGTCGCGCCCTGACAATCCGGACCCGCTCCAAAACGTCTTTTTTGGGATGTAACCGTGAGAATATGTGAACTCTTGCAGGTTCTTGAGAAGAATCCGTGCGGCGCTGAGGCGATAGCTAAAGTTTGAAAAGCAACCGCCCGCAATGCGCGAAGCTTTTGCATTGTTCAAAACGACTGCGCGGCGCGAAGGCGATGGCCAAAGTTTGAAAACGAACCGCTCCCCGATCCCCGAAGCTCGTGCAGTTTTTTTAGACGAACGTGCGCGGCGCTAAGGCGAGAACCAGATTTTGGAAACGACCTGTCCTCAACCCGTGAAGCTCTTGCACATGTTTAATTCGATGATGCACGGCGTTGAGGCGGGAACCATATTTTGAAAATGAATCGTCCTCAATCCGTGAAGCTCTTGCAAAGTTTTAAGACGAGCCTGCGCGGCGCTACGGGCGATGGCCACATTCTAGAAGCGACCCGCCCTCCATCAGTGAAACTGCTGTCAGATTTTAAGCATCAGACTCATCATGGTAAGGCAGTCTCAGGTGAAACGCCCGGCACGCCCTTCCGGCTGGCCTCGAGGTGCGACGGGCAGGAGTTATTCATGAGGACAAGGAACAGAGGAGGAGGAGAAGGAGGACTTTGAGACGATGTTCTTTCTTTCGGGATGGAACCTCCCCAGGTGGCTGGGCTTTGAGGAGCAGCCACCAACAAATGGGTTCCGAACCCTGGCGTGCATCGGTAAGCGCCCAACCCGTGGGCCTAAATCCCAGGCGGAGGGATATAGATCTAAGGGAGGCGCTTGGAACTGATGGCGCAGCCACCTCTGAGAAGGATTTGCGCGCACTACTAGACCGAACAATTGGGATCGCGAGGACTGCGACCGAGGGCACGAGTTGCAAGCGACGTCAGATAATCAGGTGACAGGGATGGGGGGACGGGGAGGGGGAACATGATGCGCGCGGATGGCGAACGCTTGAGAGTGACAAGGTGGCAGAGAGAGAGGTGAAAGCAGATGGCAGGGATACGGGCGCAGGGGTGGAGGGC